>JALMGF010000049.1:6847500-7447500 GCA_023333645.1 Sceloporus occidentalis | reverse complement strand
AGACTGGACACAGTCTTCATAGACTAGGCACAAATTAAACAGTGGATGCTCTAGAATTTAAGCACTGCTGAGAGTCAAAGTCAAGATCTCCTGTTTACTAGACAGGCGCTTTAACCATGTAAGCCACAGCTCCTCAACACCTGCTTGTTTTTCTAAAATCATGGAGTACCCTGCTCTTCAACATTTGACCGATATGTTAGAAAGGAACAAATCTTACTATAGCAGTAACGATTTGAACTAGCAATGGAAAATTGGCCTGTTTTTTTGTATTTTTAGCTGAAACTATTACATTTAAAAGAAACTCACATTGGACGTGGGATGTCATGAATTAAGAATCACAGGATAAGATGATTCAGATATGCCACAAACACCTACCAAGAACTCAGATGTTAGGCTCAGTATAAACAAGAGAATTAGTGTGTTTAACCAGCACGGGATTATAGACGATCAGTAAAAACCTGATCAGTAAAAACCTGGTAATGATTGTTTAAACCTTTAACTTCTTTAAGAATTAGACTGAACCTGGAGTTCACAGACTAGGCACAAATTAAACAGTGGATGTTCTAAAAGTCAGGTGTTGTTGAGACTTGATCTCAGGATCTCCTGTTTACAAAACCAGCACTTTAACCAACTAAGCCACAGCACCTTCACATCTGATGGTTTTTCCAGAACCATGGAGTCCCCTGCTCTACAACATTTGACCGAAATGTAAGTATAGCAGTAATGATTCAAACTAGCAATGGGAACAAAATAACTGACATCTAGATGGTCATGATTGCTTAAGCCTTTAATTTTTTTTAGAATTAGACAGGACCCGGACTTCATAGACTAGGCACAAATTAAACAGCGGATGTTCTGAAGGTCAGGCACTGCTGAGATTTGAACTCAGGATCTCCTGTTTACAAAACAGGCGCTTTAACCATCTAAGCCACAGAGCCTTTTTGACTGTTTTGGTTTTCAAAACCATTGTCTACCCTGCTCTTCAACATTTGACCGATATGTTAGTATAGCAGTAATGATTCAAACTAGCAATGGGAACAAAATTACTGACATCTAGATGGTCATGATTGTTTAAGCCTTTAACTTCTTTAAGAATTAGACTGTACCCGGACTTCATCGACTAGGCACAAATTAAACAGTGGATGCTCTAAAATGTAGGTATTGCTGAGAGCCGAACTCAGGATCTCCGGACTACAAGACAGGAGCTTTAAGCATTAAAGCCACAGCGCCTTGTTCACTGTTCTGGTTTTCAAAACCATGGTCTACCCTGCTCTTCAACATTTGACCAATTTGTTAGAGAAGAACAAATCTTACTATAGCAGTAATGATTTGAACTAGCAATGGAAAATTCGGCTGTTTTGCAGTCTTTTTAGCTGAAACTATTAAATTTAAAAGAACCTCACATGAGAAGTGGGATGTCATGAATTAAGAATCACAGGATAAGATGATTCAGATATGCCACAAACACCTACCAAGAACTCAGATGTTAGGCTCAGTATAAATAAGAGAATTAGTGTGTTTAACCAGCACGGGATTATAGACAATGAGAAAAAATCTACTGAGATTTAGATGGTCCTGATTCTTGAAGCCTTTAACTTCTTTAAGAATTAGACTGGACACAGTCTTCATAGACTAGGCACAAATTCAATAGTGGATGCTCTAAAACTTAGGCACTGCTGAGAGTCGAACTCAGGATCTCCCGTTTACTAGACAGGCGCTTTAACCATCTAAGCCTTGACGCCTGCTTGTTTTTCTAAAATCATGGAGTGCCCTGCTCTTCAACATTTGACCTATATGTTAGAGAGGAACAAATCTTACTATAGCAGTAACGATTTGAACTAGCAATGGAAAATTGGGCTGTTTTGCAGTATTTTTTGCTGAAACTATTAAATTTAAAAGAAACTCACATGAGAAGTGTGATGTCATGAATTAAGAATCACAGGATAAGATGATTCAGATATGCCACAAACACCTACCTAGAACGCAAATGTTAGGCTCAGTATAAACAAGAGAATTAGTGTGTTTAACCAGCACGGGATTATAGACTATGAGTAAAAACCTACTGGGATGTAGATAGTCATGATTTTTTATGCAATAAACGTTTATTGACCATACAAATTGGAACAGCATGAAGATCATATCACAATACAGTAGACCGAGACGGGCAGTCCTGAGAACTGATATAGCATCAATACAACATAACGATGCGTGACACCAATCGAAACGGCCTGGTATGAATAAGAGCCAATAATGCGTAGGTATAAAAGAGCGTAACACGCAATAGGTGCAACAGAAACAAAAAAAACACTGTAATAATAAAGAAAGTAACATGTAAACCAGTGGCGTGTGCCACGCCGTTGCCTGATGGTCTTATAAAAAAAAAAAATTTGTAAAACAAATAGAAAATAGCAGTGCATGATATTGGGTGAACGCAGGAGTGTGTTACGATCAATCACATGTGTGGTAGCAGAGGAAAAACACGAGCCAAGTAGTCAGGCAGCCTATACACAATCTTGTACCACTTAAGTGACGGAACCCAAGAAAGTAGTAAAGGTCGGCGATGTAATAAGGGTCTTCCACCAAAACCATCGCTTCTCATATAAATGGGATTGCCCCCTAGAAGACCAGACTAAATCCTCCATGTGGGAGATAAAATGCATCTGACGAAGCCAAGCCTGGATCGGAGGAGTACACGGTTTCTTCCAGAACCGTGGTATGACCACCTTAGCCGCACTAAGGACATGGTAAGTGACCGAATGTTTATAAGTGTGCGGAGGTATCTTGCTATAGTGTAATAGGGCAGCCGCAGGGGTCAAAACATACTCAGGTTCACCCACCTCCCTAAGGACTCGCTCAATCACCTTCCAGAATGGCTGAATAAGGGAGCATTCCCACCAAATATGTATGAACGTGCCCGGTCCTGAGTTACAACGCCAAAAAGGTCGGGCACCTGCGGCAGAAAACGGTGGAGATCATGTGGAACACGGTACCACCTAGCAAGTAATTTGTAAGACGTCTCTTGTATCTTACTAGCTATAGCTCCCTTATGTATCGACTGAATAATCCAATCCCAGTCCTCGCCAGAGGAGATAGAAGGCAGGTCAGCTTCCCACATGGCCAGGTAGTACGGTTTCAGGACAGTATGGAAGGACAACAGCAAGGCATATAGAGCGGACAAGAGATGTGCTGGTTCTCCCTTAGCAGTGCACAAAAGCTCAAATTCTGTCAAAGGTCTGCGGTATCCCGCATGCCTAGGCAGGGAGGTAACAAAATGGCGAAGCTGAGCATAAAGAAAAAAGAGGTCTCTTGTCTGAGGGACAGAGGCATCCACTAATGCCTCCATGGGCTTCATCGCGTCAGGGGTAGTGACATGACACATACGCAAAACACCAGCGGGTAACGGAGAAAATTTTTTAAACCTGCCAGAGAGATATCCCGGCTCAAAGGCAGGATTATCTGCCAGCGGTAATAGAGAGTTAGGAAAAGAAGTCAGGTGGCCCTGAGCAACATACCGTTTAAATACCTTGATTGTAGGGGAGATGGTTGGATGCTTGATGACAAGTTTGTTAACGTCTGGGAGCCATAGGAGCGAGTGTATCGGATGAGGCACAGAGGCCTCCTCCAACAGTACCCACTGCTTAGGAGTGCGGAGCGACCACTCCACAACCCTGCGCAGGTGCGCAGCGTGATAATAAAGCTCTAAGTCCGGCACTCCCAATCCCCCCCTAGCCTTGGGGCGAATAAGGTGCGAGAACGCCAAACGAGGGGCGCCCGACGCCCAGATTTAGGTAGTGAAGATACGACGGCACTTCTTAAAAAAAATACGTTGAAGGAAAATAGGGAGGGTCTGGAAAAGGTAGAGAAATCGCGGCAAGACATTCATTTTAATTACTGAAACCCGACCGAACCAAGATACGTGGGGGTATGCCCACTTACGCAGGTCCTCAGCGACCTGATGCAGCAAAGGTAAGAAATTTAGTTCATACAATGAAGACAAATCCCCAGTGATTTGCAGCCCTAGGTATTTAATAGAAGAAGAACACCAGCGGAACGGGAAATGGGCTTGTAAAGATCGCCTAGTCTGATCCAACAAATTAATACCAAGTATCTCTGATTTCTCCATGTTAATTTTATAATTGGAAAAATACTGAAAAGTAGCTAATTCCTGTATAAGAGGAGGCAAAGAATGAACCGGATCCGTCAACAGACACAGCATGTCATCGGCAAATAATGATAGTTTGTGTTCCCTATTTGCGATGGACACCCCTTGAATAGCCGAATTTTGTCTAATGGCATTGGTGAGCGGTTCCATACTCAAGATAAATAGAAGTGGCGATAAGGGGCACCCCTGCCTCGTACCATTCGACAGGGTGACTGGGTGGGATAGAGAGCCATTAACCATAACGCAGGCTGTGGGGTTGGAATATAGTGCCGCAATCCAACTACGAAACGTTGGCCCTAAGCCTACACAGCGGAGCACCTGAAATAAATAGGGCCAAGCCACCCTGTCAAAGGCTTTTTCTGCGTCTGTAGAGACAAGGGCCATCGGGGTGGAAGATTTACAGGCGTGTGAAATGACATCCAATACTCTGATCGTATTATCTCTTGCCTCCCGCCCCGGTACAAAGCCCACCTGGTCTGGATTAATAAGTGAGGGGAGCAGGGGCTTAAGACGAGCAGCAAGGATTTTTGCAAGTAACTTAATGTCCGTATTAAGGAGGGAGATAGGGCGATAACTGCCACATTGCTCCTTGTCTTTGCCCGGTTTTGGTATCATTGTTATATGGGCCCTGTTAGTGTGGGGGTCGAAACCATCGCCTCTAGAAAGGCTGTTAAACAAGGTTGTCAAGTGTGGCCCCAAGACAGGGAGAAGCTTCAGGTAATAAGCTTTGGTCAGCCCATCCGGGCCAGGGCATTTCCCGTTAGGAAGGGACTTAACGGCTGCCTCAACCTCGGCTAAATTAATGGGGTTTTCCAACAGCGACGAATCATCTAGGGAAAGACGGGCAGTCAAATGCCTGTTCAGATAATCTTGTAGAGAAGGACTAGAGAAAGGAAGGGGCCCCGAGGCAGGAGGCAAGTTATATAAGGAGGTATAGTACTCCTGAAAACAAGAGACAATCTCCGGGGTAGCAAAATGCAGAGTGCCAGCGCGATCACGGATTTTGGGAATAAAGGTGACTGCTCTCTTAGCGCGCAGAGCTCTGGCCAATAATTTACCTGACTTATCACCTAATTCATAAAAGTAACTCCGTGTCAGGAAAAATTGCCGTTTAGTGTGACTGTTGGTAAGGGAGGCCAGTCGGTCCCGAAGTACCGTGAGTTGTGATAGAATATGAGGAGCTAGAGTTAATTTATGGGACTGCTCCAGCGTCGCTATCTGATTAGTAAGGTGTAACATTTCACCAAGCGCTAAGCGTTTAATATGAGCACCCATTTTAATAAGGTGACCACGGATCACCGCCTTATGGGCTTCCCAAACCGTGGGGAAAGGAAGATGAGGAGAGACATTTTCAGCAAAATAGTATTGAAGTTCCTTAGCCAAAAGTTGTACGTTCGCTGGTGTGGACAGAAGGGATTCATTGAGCCGCCAAGTCCCAGTCCTAGGTGGCAGGTTAGCAAGAGATAGATTGACATGTACAGGGGAATGATCCCCAAGAATCATTGGACCGATAGTAGAAGAGTGTAACATGGGTAAGTGGTGATGGGAGAGGAAGATCACGTCAATTCTAGTATAGCGGGCATGGACAGGAGAATAGAAAGTAAAGTCCTTGACCGATGGATGCTGTGTACGCCATGCATCAGATAGTTGCAGAGTATGCAATAGACGTTTAACCTTAGCTATCCGAGAATAAGGGACATGTGACGTACCGGCCAAACTGTCCAGGCGCGGGTCGAGTACCATGTTAAAGTCGCCCCCTAGCAGAATAATCCCTTCCTGAAAATCTGCAAGTCTGCGCAAGGTAGAGACAAGGAAGGTGGTCTGATTACGGTTAGGTGTGTAAATACAGGCCAATGTGACTTTGTGCGAGGCAAGAAAGCCCTTAACAAAAACACACCTCCCCTCCGCATCTCTCCAGGTATCCAAGTGTTGAAAGGGTAATGCTTTATGTATAAGAATCGCGACTCCCTTGGTCTTGGAGTCCACAGAACTTGAGAAGTAATTAGTAGTATAATATTTCGAGGACATTCGGGGTTCTTTACCTAGCTTGAAGTGAGTCTCTTGGATAAAAGCGACTCTCGTTTTAGAGGTGTGTAAAAAATGGAACAATCTAGACCGTTGCTCGGGCTTATTGAGACCTCTGACGTTAAGGGTCGTAACTTTAATAGTGTTGGGATGCATTAAACAATACCTGGAGCGAAAGAGAGGCAAGAGGCAAGGCGGCTCGCCAAAAAAACAATACTAAAAAGAAAACAAAAAACAACAGATACAACATAAAGCAACATTATCCCAAAGGACAGGCCACAACCTGTCCTCTGGAGATGAGTGCACATCAGTGGGAGAGCCATCTGTCCCGAGAATCGGGAAAAGCCAAACGCCAGAGTCACAAAGGACCTGGTTGGCTGGCTCAGGGGGAGTAATAGAGAGCAAATTGAAGAGAGAGCAAATACCAAAGGCTAAAACAAAAAGATAACTCAACGCAACAATGGTCCGAGACCCACCGCATAGACACAGGATATCAAACTAAGTAATAAAATGTAAGGCGAGAGAGAAAAAAAAAAGAGAGACCAAAACAAACGGTACATAAGTGTGTATTAAGATGTATGTGTAATATGTAACCCCAGCGAATGGGGCATAATAAAAACGTCATCATAGGGCAAAGCGGAACCAAACAATAAGAACGGCCCTATGCAGGATATATCATGTGGAATAAATTGTATAAACTAACATAACAGCAGGCGACATGGCAAAGAATCAAGTTGTGCCCCAGCATCTTGAAGTGGTAGATGGAAGCAATGCTGCGGAGCACAAACCAAAGAACACTAAGAGGTAACAGAATGTGTAGAAAAGGGCACATCTACGGACGCATGGAAGAGCTTCATGAGAGACAGTCCCAGGCGCAAAGACATGCCGCAGGTAAGTGGTAACCACAGGACCTCGAAGAGAGTACTTGTTATGAAGCGACCCTGCTCCAAGGTGTGAGTTTGCGCAAAATGACCATCTCGAAACAGGGGCAAAAGGAAAATTCACCGGACTATGGAGATGTGGAGTCCAAGAGTCCCGAAGAAAGCGATGAAAGCAGCCACACTGAGTCAGAGGTTAGGCAGTGGAATGCAGAGAGGGTGTAGATCTCTTCTTGCGTTGCGGTCTAGCAGACCATTCCTCGCCCGGTCTTACCAATTTAGAGGGCATAACTGGGGCATATTCCCAGTCAGGGATGGTAAGTATCGGGAGCCCGAGACGTTCCAACACATCCGGCACATCTGCTGCCCGTCGAATAATAAAGCGATCGGATCCCCTCTTGACAGTCAGCGAAAAGGGGAATCCCCACTGATAAGGTAGCGAGGCATCCCTCAGGGCAGATGTAACAGGGCGAAGCATCCTTCGATATTGAAGGGTGACGGGGGACAGATCCGGGAAAATTTGGATATTATGGCCATCCCACTCTACAGTACCAACCTTGCGGCACGCTGCCAAGATGGATTCCTTCTGCACATAGTCCGCGAGACAACAGATAATATCTCGAGGCGGCTGGGAATCCGATTGCCTGGGTCGGAGTGCACGATGTACACGGTCCATTTTGAGATCAGCATCCGCAGGCCTAGAGAACAGGGTATTAAAAATGGCGCGAACCGTCTTCGCCACCTCTGCAGGGAGAACCGACTCGGGCAGGCCCCGCAAACGTAAGTTGGACCGTCTCCCCCTGTTATCCAAATCTTCTACCTTATTCATGAGGCGGGAGATGGTGGCGGCTTGAGTCTGCAGTTGTTCCGAGAGAACATCAACAGTCGAGCGTGTGCCAAGGTTGTCCTGCTCCAGTGTTGCTACACGGTCACCTATGTGCTGAAGATCGCGTTTAATGTCAGATAAGTCCGCTCGCAGAGGAGCATGTGCCTCGTTAATAATAGCTACTAAATCAGCTTTAGTCGGCAAATTGTGGAGCGAATCTTGCCAATGCGAATGACCCGGTTGTTGAATTTGCAGTGCCGAAGCCTCGTGGCTCGCTTCAGAAGTGGCTTCTGAGATCGCACTACGAGGACTCCCTGGAGATGAGGCCCACAGTCCAGAGTCTCTGGAATCCACTTCGTGAAAGAACGCCTTCACCGAGGTATGTACCGGTTTATCCTTTACCTGGGAGGTCTTAGGAGTGGCAGAGAGCCGAGAGTTCTTGCCCATGATCGCGTTGTGTACCGTTAATTTCGCCTTTATTGCGGTGGGTCTACGGAGCAGACAGACTAAGCGTCCATTTTGGTCAGCGGTTAGCCACGCCCCCCCTTCTACATGAGCTTTAAACTACTCACTGAAACACGTGGCTGGAGTGAACCCGCGGCTGAATGTTGGCTGCCCTCACCTGCTACTTATTATCCCCACTGTGTATAGGTGAAGAAGTATTTATTAGAAAATAACGCGAGACAGTCGGAGGACTAAGATTATGTAATCTGATTCAGTCATGATTTTTTAAACCTTTAACTTCTTTAAGAATTAGACTTAGTTCTAAAAGTCAGGCACTGCGGAGATTTGAAGTCAGGATCTCCTGTTTACAAAAAAAGGCGCATTAACCAACTAAGCCACAGGGTCTTGATGTCTGTGTGTTTTTCCAGAGCCATGGAGTACCCTGCTTTACAACATTTGACCAATTTGTTAGAGAAGAACAAATCTTACTATAGCAGTAATGATTTGAACTAGCAATGTAAAATTGGGCTGTTTTGCAGTCTTTTTAGCTGAAACTATTAAATTTAAAAAAAACTCACATTCTTAGTGGAATGTCATGAATTAAGAATCACAGGATAAGATGATTCAGATATGCCACAAACACCTACCAAGAACTCAAATGTTAGGCTCAGTATAAACAAGAGAATTAGTTTGTTTAACCAGCACGGGATTATAGACCATGAGAAAAAATCTACTGAGATCTAGATGGTCATGATTTTTGAAGCCTTTAACTTCTTTTAGAATTAGACTGGATGCGGTCTTTATAGACTAGGCACAAATTCAACATTGGATGCTCTAAAACTTAGGCACTGCTGAGAGTCAAACTCAAGATCTCCTGTTAATAGACATGCACTTTAACCATTAAAGCCACACCGCCTTGACAATTTATCAATTTTCTAAAACCATGGAGTACCCTGCTCTTCAACATTTGACCGATATGTTAGAAAGGAGCAAATCTTACTATGGCAGTAATGATTTGAACTAGCAATGGAAAATTGGGCTGTTTTGTATTATTTTTAGCTGAAACTATTACATTTAAAAGAAACTCACATTCGAAGTGGTATGTCATGAATTAAGAATCACAGGATAAGATGATTCAGATATGCCACAAACACCTTCCAAGAACTCAGTTGTTAGGCTCAGTATAAACAAGAGAATTAGTGTGTTTAACCAGCACGGGATTATATACCATGAGTAAAAACCTAATGACATCTAGATGGTCATGATTCTTTAAGGCTTTAACTTCTTTTAGAATTAGACTGGACCCAGACTTCATAGACTAGGCACAAATTGAAGAGTGGGTGCTCTAAAAGCTAGGCACTGCTGAGAGTCGAACTCAGGATCTCCTGTTTACAAGACAGGCGCTTTAACCATCTAAGCCACAGCACCTTGTTGACTGTTTTGTTTTCAAAACCATGGTCTACCCTGCTCTTCAACATTTGACCAATTTGTTAGAGAAGAACAAATCTTACTATAGCAGTAATGATTTGAACTAGCAATGGAAAATTGGGCTGTTTTGCAGTCTTTTTAGCTGAAACTATTAAATTTAAAAGAAACTCACATGAGAAGTGTGATATCATGAATTAAGAATCACAGGATAAGATGATTCAGATATGCCACAAACACCTACCAAGAACTCAGATTTTAGGCTCAGTATAAATAAGAGAATTAGTGTGTTTAACCAGCACGGGATTATAGACGATGAGAAAAAATATATTGAGATTTAGATGGTCATGATTCTTGAAGCCTTAGACTAGGCACAAATTCAACAGTGGATGCTCTAAAATGTAGGCACTGCTTAGAGTTGAACTCAGGATCGCCTGTTTACTAAACAGGTGCTTTAACAGCTAAGCTACAGCGCCTTGACACCTGCTTGTTTTTCTAAAATCATGGAGTACCCTGCTCTTCAACATTTGACCGATATGTTAGAGAAGAACAAATCTTACTATAGCAGTAACGATTTGAACTAGCAATGGAAAATTGGGCTGTTTTGAAGTCTTTTTTGCTGAAACTATTACATTTAAAAGAAACTCACATTCGAAGTGGGATGTCATGAATTAAGAATCACAGGATAAGATGATTCAGATATGCCACAAACACCTACCAAGAACTCAGATGTTAGGCTCAGTATAAACAAGAGAATTAGTGTGTTTAACCAGCACGGGATTATAGACCATGAGTAAAAACCTACTGACATCTAGATGGTCATGATTCTTTACGCCTTTTAGAATTAGACTGGACCCAGACTTCATAGACTAGGCACAAATTCAACAATGGATGCTCTAAAACATAGGCACTGCTGAGAGTTGAACTCAGGATCTCCTGTTTACAAGACAGGCACTTTAACCATCTAAGATTCAAATGTATTTGTTAGGTCCAGGAGTCGTTCATCTAGAAGCGGTACTATGAAGTTAGAGACATCAGGAGGTATTGCTTCTGCCATTGTTGGCATAGGTAAAAATTCAGGTAAAGCCCACAATATTAAGCTGAAGCCAGCCCAGGGGGAAATTGTTCTCCTGATCAAGCCGCACACAGCCCTAACCTAAACTCCATCGAACATCTTTGGGATGAACTCCAACAGAGCCAGGCCTTCTTGCCCAACATCAGTGCCTGAGCTCACAAATGATCTACTGGTAAATGGGCAAATATTCCAACACAAACACCCCATAATCTTGTGGAAAGACTTTCCAGAAGAGTGGAAGTTATTATAGCTGCAAAGGGGGGGACCAACTACATATTAATGTCTATGTATTTAGAATGCAATGTCATAAAATTCCCAGGTGTAAATGTCCCAATACTTTTGTCCATATAATGTATATTCACATACACTACTGTTCAAAAGTCATTTAGAAATATTCTTGTTTTTGAAAGAATAGCACATTTTCCCCTTTTAAAATAACATCAAATGATTTTTTTAATGGAATATCTTCACAGGGATACATAGGAACTTTATCAGCAACCATCACTTCTGTATTATATACAGCATGTATGTTATATATTTATTTCAGGGCATGTTAAGCTATTTATAGATGCATAGTTTATGGCAAACCATATTGTGACAGAACTACATTGCTGGGCCAGACACATCCCCTTCCTGAGAGTTGCAGACTCGTGGACACTTGCCCACATTCAGCCTGGGCATTTGGGACATGGTTCCTCCTGTGAGGGAAGTGTGTGTGGGGGGGTCACTTGTAAAAATGCAGGTTGAAATGTACAAAGACTGCTCACACCATAGGAGGCCCCTTCCATAGTCATTGTTTCCCTGCACCTTAAGTTGGTTAATTTTATAATTGTTCTGTTAAGTTTTATAATATTCTATGATGTAATTCAATTATGTCCTGATGTGATTGAGCCTTTTTGTTCTGTTTAAAACCTGGCTGTTGTCTTGATGTTTCTGTGGATAAATAAGCTATATTCTGTTCCATAAAATGTTCATTCCTGCTGTACTCAATTCAAGGTTGTTGTGTCTACTTTCTGGGTACACACAGCAGGGTTCCAAGGTGTGCATGCTGACTGGTGCTGGAAGTGATTTCGAGGACAACAGGAGGATACATCCGGGTGATCTCTGGGTGTGACTACAGCTCTCTTGGTGAACCCGTTACACATATATCCTATACAAATGCAAACATGTTTGGCTCTATTATTCCCCCCCAATTAAAAATAAATACTTTCCTGAAATATTACCCTACTCCCAAGTAAATTTATTGAAGAGATGGGGTTCTACATACGTGTGAACTGCACACGCATCCCATGCCTGTGACAGTACACAACATGTCACACTGTAGTAACATATAACAAGGGTAAATTCCATAATAACTTATAAAAAGAAAAAACTACAATGGTAAAACTCTCATAGCCCCGATCATCATTCTGGTTGTGACTGTATTTTGTTGCCAGCAGATGGCTCATTGTTCCTCTTTCACTGCAAAAATAGATTGATTGTCGGCTTCCACGATGTTACATATTTACTATTCTAATGAGGTGCTGCTACAAATGAGATGGCTTAAAATCTGGACCTTCATTCAAATGGTTAAAGCTTAGAATACATACAAACAAAGACAATAATGATTTCATATATTTATTTTTTCCACATTTCCATAGTAATAGAATTTACTTTTTCTTATATTGAGGTTTTCTGCCTTCACCTTGTGTTCAAACGATCACATTGCTTTATGTGGCAACACACATGCATTAGGAACATGGCTATTGGCAGCTATCGCTTAATGCATATGAGCATACCTGGGAACTCTCCGGGTTTGACTGAGTCTCGGGATGACGAGACGTTTCTCTGGATCAGACTCTTCTTTTGTCAGGTAGGGGAGTGGCCATGCCCATTCCCCGCCCATGCTCTAACTACTCCTGCCCACTTTTTCCCTGCTCCATGGCCAGTTCCCTCCCACTTAAAGTTCTCTGAGGATAGTCGTGCCCTGAGTGAATTCACTCTCCCACTACTCTGTGTAGTTTACCTAGTTGGTATAAACATGAAACCGAAATTATAACATGGCTGCTTTCATGTTATAAACACTAAAATGTATATATTGCCAGTCCATGGGTCCATTTATGTAAAAAAAACAAAACAATAGTATATTATTAAGAAGTGGTCTCTTCACAAGTCCTCTGGCTCACTTAAGTGTTTAATGGCCCACTCAAGATGATAAATGACAGAAGGATGCATTTTCTACCAGGAGTTTGCAGGAGAGTTGAACATTTCAAGAGGCGTTATCATAAGCCGGGCCAAAGTGAGCTTATTTTAAAAAAGAACAGCGTATGTCCTGTATAACGTATTGTCCCCCAATGTGGGGGATTTGTTGACAGTCATCTCACTTCAGATCTTCAGATTAAATAATAAACATATATTGATTTTCATGCTTCCCCCTTAGAGACAAAGGTAGCACAGTATTTATTAAAAGAAATAAATGACAGAATACAATACAAAGCTGCAGTTAATTAAGTGGACAATGTGACACATAATATCTGGAAGGAAACTTTACATACAGGTACAAGCAGTGTCCACAGGACACAGAGGCCAATAGTGCAAATACATAAATACCTGAATGGGTTTTAATTGTCAAAAATATATGTACAATAAAATCAACATTGTATAAATAAAAGTAGGGAGTTAAGTAAAACGTTGCTGTCATTCTGAACAATAAATTAGTACTATTTTCTTTTAATTAGCCCCATAGAGCAGTGTGCCCTCAGACCCGTTGGCTTGGCCTAGTCTGCTGAGTCTCGAATATACCTAATGATGACCTGCATGTTAGAACTGTTGGTCAAACTAGGGTGTTAAGACAATTATGTTCATTGTCGGAGTGACCCTGTTTCATCTTGGGACTGACCATATGCACGTTGTATAAGAAAGCAAGCTTTTGAACAATTAAACCTCTGTTGGCACAGAATGGTATACTATAAAGGGTACTAGGCACTGACACTAATTTAGTGTGCTATAGTGAGGTAAGTGAGCATGATGTAGGTGCCTATGCACTTACTCTCCCCACCACACAAGTTTAGGACCTGTGGAAACATGTATGGTGTAGGTGAGGGAACTCAACAAAGTGCCTTTAAGATTCAGAATGAATATTCTGGGGCACATAGTGGTCAGAGGATAGAAGTACCATTATAATACCTCACTTATATACCAATCCTGACCAAAAGGGCACATACAAAACTAATTTATATAAAAGTATTATAGTAATTTCTTAAAGAATCAATCAGCCAGTCCTACAGGAAGACTCTACAATGTTAGATAATGTGTGACATTTCGGCATTCAAAGCAATCCAGTCCACATGGGCCATCCAAGAACTGAAATGCAAGACAAGTTTCATAAATACAAAACATATTTAGGTGAAAAAGTGGCACGGTTCACAAACACATAGATCAGAACATAAGTCTTGACATCATAACTCTTCTGCACTTCAATCAGTTTTCCTGTTGTGCTGTCCCTCTCAATGACAACTTCCTGCTATATGTTGCATAAAAATGAAATCATGTGTGTTGGGGAAGAGTCTGAGAACAAATCCTCAATTCTCAAAGAATGCAACCACAATACATCAGTATTGATTCCTTTTTTGCTTTTATGTATCTAGCAATGTTTCAATTTACTGCAGTTATCAATATGACACCTGTCCTAGCTCAGATTATTGATTAATATATTAATGACCAACATTTTCTTAATTTCTGTTTATGCTTTTTCATGTTGGGGTGTCCTGTTCTATTGTAAAATGCTCATTCAGGAAATTAGGATGCAGATGTGACCCTGAAAGGCATATGTTATTCCATTCTAATTCTAATCAGTTGGCTAGGGTTAGGTATAGGCTATCTGGTGATTATAAACTGCTCTTATCAAGAGATATGTTGTAGACCACCGCTCTAGGGAATATCCTAAAAAATGCCAGAGAGAGTGATATTCAATAAATGAAAAACATTTACATAAAAAGTATAAAATGACAAAATAGGAACAACACTTACCCTATTGTAAATGGTATATCTTATAAAAAAGGTCGTGAAATAGAATAAATTGTATAGGTTATAAAAAAAGGGGTGGAATAGAAGCTGGACGGGGAGTTACCAAATACATTCCTGATACAAGTTTAGGAAAACAGCAGAAACTATTTGAGATTCGACAGAATAAAGACACAGGTCACTCTATTCGTTATGAAGTAAAAGAACAATAAACATCGCTAGTTGACTAAATGGACTGTGTCTCATGCCCCACACATATTTCTAGTATAAATGTGATCCCAAGACTCCATAAAAACCCAAGAATATTTAATGCATAACTGCTAATATTGCTATTTACTTGAAAATATGCCATTATTGGGGGGAGGGGGGCAACACTACTTTTTAAATGCCTATTTCTAGAACATACAATTCTACAGTGCTTGCTGTTACAATATATTCTAAACTGTCTACACATGTTTACACATTCCCATCATGGAGATTATGACAACCCAAAATCAGACATATGACATTAAACCAAATGCACTGCACATGGAGATCACCACTTTCTCTACCAAACAGATATATGCAATGTAAACATTTCATAAAATGATGCCAGTAAAAATATGCAATCATTTTTAAATCAGTATTCCTGTTTCTAACACAGTGTTTCAACTATTTGTTTTTTATTATTATAAATGTCATTATAAATATCAAAAAAGGGTTTAGCGCACAAAGTTAAACTATCTCTGTATCTGTCTGTGTTAAAACCGTCAGCATTTCAATTAATGTTACAACTCCCATGGTGCTCCTAAATGGAAAAGTCTGAATTGACTGGGGCTCATGGGACTTGTAGTTGTACTAGTTGTTGGCTACCCTTGTTCTGAACACATTTGCATTATTTTTTAACCTGTTATAAAATTCCATTACAGTGGGTGCTTACTTATATCAAAACGTATCACTATTCATTTGTGCTTTACAAAATCGGCAGAAATCCATCTGCTTCAATGTAAAATCTGGGTGTATACTGTTGTAGGAACAATATCGGCACATACAACTGAACAAACCATTTTGTTAATAACAAGGATCAAGTTAATGATGGAATCAAGTTTCATTATCGAAACGACGAGAGCATAATTAAACATGTCTGCACAGTTTCTCTTTTTGGACATCATTCATGAACCAAAAGCACAGTGCCCACTGGCTATTAAAAAATAGTAAATTAAGGGACAAAAACAAGTCCAGCAGCAGAGAGAAGCCAAAACAACCCTTGCTAGGGTCAGATTATCAATATCGCACAGGAATTGAAAAGTTTGAAATGAAAGTTTAGCATGATAGCAACACTGTTGATTATTGCAAATGCAGCATTGTTCCAGATAACGCTGGTGATCACCATGTCCTGTTTTGGGATATGGAAAAAGGCGCTTTTTTCATTTTATTTCGGTGGACATGAATTTGTAGAAGAAACAGGATGGACAGAAAGATGTCCCATTCAGGTAAAACACATAGGCACAGGTTAGAAAACAGCTGATTGTTAATCTGTTTTTCAGCATTTATCCAAAAAGTGAAAAGAACCGATACACTTTAATATATAGATGTGTATGTTTTTCTTTATATACATATAAACCTGTAAAGTGATGATGAAGCTATACATCCCCAGCAAACTGGACTCTCAATAACCTGAAATATTAATGTGGCTTCTCCATTTTAAATAAATAGTTATTAAAAGTTTTTTTTAATTTTAATTTTCCTTGGCTGAAATAACTTATAAAATAAGTTGTTCTGATGCACCTTTTGTAATCCATCCAGTTGGGTCTCCAATACACGTAAGAGTATGTATTGCCACACGTAACCAGAAGCAGATCCACATTTTCAATTAAATTAATTGCACTGCAAGAAAGTTTAATGTCGTATTGGAGAGCTGACTTTTGCAGGAGACATAGAACTAGATGTTGAACGATTAATGGGGGACGTAGGCAGTTTGGTGGGACTCATGGACTCTGTACTCTGAAGTTTCCAAACAAGCTCTTCATTCGTCATGCTCAATCTATTCTTTTCCTTGCTCTCTTTTTCCACACTCTCGTGCAGAGTGGCATTTTCAGCAGATAGTTGCCTAAAAGAAATCACAGATCAAACGATAGGTCTGGCATGTCATGAAACCATCTTGTAACCTTTAAAGTGACCGACCATCTATGGTCCAGATTGAGAGTGCTAGGATATGCTGTTGTCCCTGTAACTCCATTTATTGATTTATGAGGGAGCAAGTTAAGTGAGATGTGATGTTACTTATGCCTCTATATCTGGTACATAACTTAGTTCATTTAAGAAATACTTGTAGACTTTTTTTTCAGACAATGTTATTTCATGATAATCAACGGTATCAGTAGATACATAACAGGCTGTATTGTGTCTGGCATATTATGCTATTGCAGCGGTAATCTAGCGTTCTTCTATATTCATTTATGCCTTAAAAGAAATCTACCAACACAGGATTTCTGACAAAACATTCCCAAAACATTTTGAGGTGTGTCGCTATGTACACGTACGTAGATACATATGCCTAACTTTTTCTATATCAACACTGACCTTGTCACTTCAACATTCCGATCAATTTGTGCTTTCATGTCTTCATTTTGCTGCTGAAGCACCTGAATTTTTTCCTCCAAGATAATATTTGTTTCAGCCTACAGCAGTAAACAGAAGTATAGATTTTATAAGGAATATATCTTTTTAGATACATGCATAATATTTGTCATATAGAAAACTCCATAAATACACAGAGTTGAAGTCCACACACCACCACCAAAATAATGAAAGCTGAATACACGACCCAAATGGTTAAGGAAAAATAAACAAAGATGTACTACATATTAAGCAGCTAGTCTCTGGTCAGTAGTGATATCAAATAAAGAAAAACCACAAAAATTACTCAAGGCCACAATATACTTATAAAAATAAATGTTATTCCATATTCTATAGAATATATATATATACACATACAAGAGTTCATGCACACCCAAAATAAAAAAAATGTAAATATAATAGTAGATAATTGCCCAGGTGCTAACATCCACAGCTCAAAATAGCATATACAAGATAAGTAGGTGTACAACAGGACTTAAAGTTTAAAACTTATGAAAGTTTATTTTAACATGTTAAAAAAGCAACGTTTCGGTCCACACAGGGATGCTTGATATAGGTCCCTGTGTGGACCGAAATATTGCTTTTTTAACATTCTAAAATAAACTTTCATACGTTTTAAACTTTAAGTCCTAATGTGGACCTACTTATCTTGTATGTATGTATGTATGTATATATATATATATATATATATATATAATAAGTTAAGATCAATAAATACAATATATCAATGCTATTAGACAGTGTTATTGCAGAAGAACCAATATATATATTAAGGTGCTTCATATACTGTAAAAGTTATCACAATATTTTATATAAAATATAGTATTTAAAAACAAATATCAGGACAAAGATAAATAAAAAATAATAATAAATAGAATAAAGATAAAAATGGTCACACCTGATAAAGGCAGTGTGACAAACCCTGTCTGTAGCATGAGGGCCATACATGTCACTTTTAGGGGTCCTAAGCACAGTCCTCTAGGGCAATCAGAGTCATGAACACGAGCTTTGAACAAAACAGCACTTTATTTTAACCCCTTAAACTCCAAAAAAAACAAATCATAAAAAGAACTATGCTGGTCCAGACTGACCAGCCTAATCACCCACTACCTCAACCTCCCAGCCAGACCCGGCTACGCCAGGCTCTGGAAAACCTCCCCCAGACAGCACACAAAATGTCCAGGCAGGTATTGCCTCACTTGGCTCAGGGATGGTCTTCTTGTTCAGGGCCTCTCCTTGCACCTGGGAGCGCAGGGAACTTCCTCTTCCCCAACAGTCTCCCTGATTATCAGGCTCCAGGGGTTTTTAATGCCCAGCACCTGTGCCTGATGCTGGCCCCGTAGAAATCCCAGACCGGATCCTGCAGACATCTAGCCTCCTGGAAATGCCGGCATGGATTTTCCACAGAATGGGGGAACGGAGCATTGGCCCACCCTGCTCTCCAATTGCCCCACCCCAGGGACCCATTTGTATAATCTGCATACCAGCTGTACCCAGATGCCATGCTAATCATCTCCCTGGGGTTCACAGTCTCACAGCAGCTAAATGCTTCCTGTGAGGTCTCCTTTATTTATGTCAGTTTTTATCTTGGTCAGGTGGACAACAAAATAATAATAATAAGTTTAATTTTATAGTTTATTGGTCCTTTGACTTTTTTTTCTTTATTTTATTTTTCTTATATGTATGGTATTTTTATATACTGTATTTTATACCATATAGAATATTGTGATTTCTTATAAAATATGAAGCACCTTGATACAGTAGATGTATATTGATGCCTTTGCACTCAAAATATCATAATAGCATTGATAGATATATGTATAACATAACTTACAATTATCAATTATCAAATTATTCAACATGAACATGTAACATGAATTTGGCATGTAACATGAAAAAGCTTGACGTGGCATTATAGTGCAGCAACACGTGGGTGCCAAATTCTGTTCCAGTGGTGCTGTGTAATTCTTCATTAGCTTGGCAGAATTATGACAGAATACTGAGAAGTATGCAAACACTAGTATGGAATCATTTTACAAAGAAACCCACCAGTACTTCCAGTTCCATGATCTTCTTCTCCTGTTTACGAATGACCTGATTCTTCATTTCTAGCACTTCTTTCATGCTGTTCAGATCTTTTTCTAAGTGCTGATACGGTGCTAATGTAATCTTCAACAGAAAAAAACCAATAGGTTCAATGAGGAATGGTCAAAGTGTATGGCATAAGTAAGTTTGTTTTTTGTTTGTTAAGTAGCCATATTGCTCTTTTTGTTTGTCAATCCATGTAGCTATTTTTGTAAGTTTAAAAATGTATCTCGGGTAAGATGTGTGTGTAGCAAGGTAATCCTTAATTAATTATTGTCCTAAATGCCTAACCCATCTCCTCACATACATACCCTTACAAAGCCTGTCTGAACCATCAATAATCAGTAACATAACAACAATATAGAGATAACTTAATCAGGAGAAATATTATTTGTAAGTACTTTAGTATGCATTTGTTACCTGTAAAAAAAATAATAAAAAAATAAATAATAATAAAAAAACATATTTGCCTGGTAGACCCTGGATGCATCACTCCCTCCGCGATCTGTATTTTGTGCCAGTTTTGGGGGCATGAAGCAGCCAGTTACTAGCAGGAAAATGCTCCCATTGAAACAAAATCATCTGCTGCAAGCCAAATCTATACCTGAGGGAAAAGCTATTAATTTAAGGGTGACAATTAACTATCATATGCATTGAAGTGAATATGACTGGAAGTGTTCCTTTAAACCATTTACACCCCTTTGGACGTACAGATACAAAATAGGGTCAAGAGGGCCCTTAAGACATATATATATATGTCCATCCTTTTCAGTGAGTCCTCTAGACAGCCTGGACTGTTGTAGACAGATCTGGTATAACAACCAACGGGCAAAATGTTTTTTTTAAATGAAGTATAAATGGAAAAAATGAATGAAAACATTATAGGGAGCCTAGTGATGTCACTGTGACATTACTGTCATCGGCAGGATATGAGGATTTTTATTTAAAAAAACGCTCCAATAACCCTTTCCCCTACCAGTAATAGAAAATGATATTAATAAAACACCCTTCACTACCTCCAAGAAATATTTTTTAAAAAAATGTGGCCCTCTAGAACATAAAAAATATGTATACTTTAACCCCTTCGTGACAAAGGCTGATTTTACTTTTTGTACCCTTCGTCACAATTGTTAAAAAATCTTTTACTCATCTATAAAAGGTAATGAAAAAACGTGCTAAATAGATTCTACTATTTGTCCTGAGTTTAGAAATACCCAATGTTTTTATGTTTTTTTTGCTTTTTTCTACACATTATGGGGCAATAAGTGCAGGTAGTGTTTTGCTATTTCAAAGCCATTTTTTCCGAATCTGGTAATTCTTCCCCCCATGTGCCATTTCGGGTATATTTGAAGCCAGCCAATGCAATTTACCCCATCAAGTCATATATTTTTGAAAACTAGACAGCCCAGGGTATTCCAAATGCTAGTATTTTAACCCTTTCAAAGCACTAATTCTACCATCAGCCTTTGTCAAACTTTCTGGTAGTAATTTTTTTTGCATTTGTTTTTCCACACACATTTTACTTCAGGTATGAATTAAAAGGTTCTTGTATATGTCACTATCAAAAAACACCCCAATATGTGTTCAGCAACATCTCCTGAGTACAGCGATACCTCACATGAATGATTTTGCCTGGCTGTTTGGGGGCAAAAGAGCCACATTTGGGGCATGCGCATTTTTCAATGTTGAACTTTGGCATTTGGGGATCCACTGCCCATGCCCTATTTGGTACATCTTTGAGCCGGGCCATTTCAGTGTGCCCAATAAAGCCATATATTTTTGAAAACTAGACACCCCATGGGCATTTAATATGCCAGTATTTTAACTCTTTCCATGCGAGAATTGTTTTAAGCTAATATGCCAATTTTAGGACTTGCTCACAAAAATATATTTTTTATATATATATTTATTTTTTTTTTGCCTTTTTAAAAAAAAAAAAAATTTTCAACTTGAAGGTTCCCCTGATAGTGACATCAGTGTGAAATTATTTTTACATTTTACTGTTTTTTTTACTATTTTTATAATTATTATTAATTTTAGTTTTTTTATTTATTTTTACTAATCACACTGTGATTAGAAAGCTGGAGACCATCTAGTGAACTTTTTCACCTTTATTGGTTTTTTCCCGGGCCGCCGCCATCTTGCAGATGGCGAAGATCACCGGCAGCTGCGGCTGTGACCGCTCTCCGGAGCGGTCACAGCCCATTGAGAGGTAAGTGTTTGGTGTCGCTGGATGCCTCCTGATCGAGGCATTCCAGTGACACCATTTAAGTTTAGCTTTTAAAACGGGCATCCGCCGCCATACAAAGTATGGCGGATGTTGACGCCCCGGGCAGAGGCCAGAGATAGCCCCTTTGTGCCGATCATGGCGTTGCTGAATGCCTCGAGGTCGAGGCATTACAGCAACCCCATTTCAGTGCAGAAAGCGAAAATAGATCGCTTTCTGCACCCGTTTAAAGACGTGCCGGTCCTGGCACGTCATTTGTCGTTAAGGCCTTGTTTTTTCGCGACATGCCACGACCGGCAATTGTCATCAAGGGGTTAATCAGGAATATTTTGTTGTTCAGCAATAGCACCTACCTACATAAATGAAATTCTATGCAAAACTGCAGAAAAAAGGAATTTACCCTTTTAAGAGGACACATACAGAACTTTTAAATGAGATTCCATTAAATACCTCAAGCTGCTCATTAGTGCTCTTCTTTAAAGCGTCTTCAAACCATTTTGCTTTGTCTTTTAGTGAATTATTTTGGTATGCTAGGGTCTCCACCTGGTCCTTCAAAGAAACAAAAAACAGTATTAAAGGCAAATTACTGTGCACAGAAATAATACCACCCCTTTTCATCTGGAACATTTACAGAAAAAAACATTGCAGGGCTATAGTGAAATTGTTTCCTTCCTCCTTGATGAATTTTATAATTGACATATACTGGACATCTAGTTTCTCTGCTTCGACCTGAGCTTATAACCGCTTACATGCAGCAAACACACCAGACTTAATCAGCTACGAGCTTCGGCAGAACCATAAAAAAAGTGGAAAAGGCAGGGTTGAGGTAGGAAAGGATAGAATCAGGGTTGAAAGGATCAGATCCAAAAATCCTGGAGACCCAGCAGTCAACTGCCATAATTGGAGCATCCGGATCAAATCCTGAATGCTTTCATCTATATAAATTTGTTAAGGCCCTCATAAGGACAGTTGGGGGGGTTTACAAAACATTATAGACCTCAGCTCCTTCAGTTTCATTAATTATGAAGGCCCAACACTGTTTTTTTTCATCAAAATTTATTCAAAATCAGGAGAATTTAGGAGAAAATCTCACTGATTTAACTAGACAGGGCCAGCCAACCCTTTCCTTCAGTACAAGCACACTGGGGATAGCCATCTTTAATGTACACTGAAGTCAAGGTAAACTCTCATGTCAACCCTTTAGTGAAGGGTTTACTTATAGATAATAGTCCCAAAGGGTTGAGCAAGTGCTCTGTGAGTCAAACGATGAAAGTGTTTTCAGTAGTCCCACCGACTTCTATGTTAACATAGTAACATAGTTCATAAGGCTGAAAAAAGACCAAAGTCCATCAAGTTCAACCTATATACATATTGTGTCCCTACTATGTTGATCCAGAGGAAGGCAAAAAAACCCTTATGAAGCAGATGCCAATTGCCCCATACCAGGGGGAAAATTCCTTCCCGACTCCAAATATGGCAATCAGAATAAATCCCTGGATCAACGTTCTGTCCCTATTAATCTAATATCCATAACTTGTAATATTATTGCTTTCAAGAAACACGTCCAGGCTCCTTTTGAACTCTTTTATTGAGTTTACCATTACCACTTCCTCTGGCAGAGAGTTCCATAATCTCACCGCTCTTACTGTAAAGAACCCCCGTCTGTGCTGGTGTAGAAACCTTCTTTCCTCCAACCATAGAGGATGTCCCCTTGTTATAGATACAGTCCTGGGTATAAATAGGTCCTGGGAGTGATCTCTGTACTGTCCCCTTATATATTTTTACATAGTTATTAAATCCCCCCTAAGCCGTCTTTTTTCCAAACTAAATAACCCTAATTCTGATAATCTTTCTGGGTACTGTAGTCCTCCCATTCCCCTTATTACTCTGGTTGCCCGTCTTTGAACCCTCTCCAGCTCCACTATATCTTTCTTGTACACTGGTGCCCAGTACTGTACACAGTATTCCATGTGTGGTCTGACTAGTGACTTGTACAGTGGTAGAATTATTTCCTTGTCGTGGGCATCTATGCCCCTTTTGATGCACCCCATGATTTTATTTGCCTTAGCAGCAGCTGCCTGACACTGGTCGCTACAGGTAAATTTACTGTTAACTAAAACTCCTAAGTCCTTTTCCATGTCAGTCGTCCCCAGTGTTTTCCCATTTAATACATATTCCCAGCCTGGATTTTTCTTCCCCATGTGCATAACCTTACATTTATCTGTGTTGAACCTCATCTGCCACATCCCAGCCCAAGCCTCCAACCTATGCAGATCCATTTGTAATCGTGCACTGTCCTCTATTGTGTTAACCACGTTACAGAGCTTAGTATCGTCTGCAAAGATTGATACTTTACTATACAATCCCTCTACAAGGTCATTAATAAATATATTAAAAAGAATAGGACCCAAAACTGACCCCTGTGGTACCCCACTAGCAACAGTAACCCACTCAGAGTATGTACCATTAATAACCACCCTCTGTTTCCTATCACTGAGCCAGTTACTTACCCACATACACACATTCTCCCCCAGCCCAAGCATTCTCATTTTATGTACCAGCCTTTTATGTGGCACCGTATCAAATGCTTTGGAAAAATCAAGATATACGACATCCAGCGATTCACCCCGATCCAGTCTTGAGCTCACCTCCTCATAAAAGCTGATCAGGTTAGTTTGACAGGACCGATCCCTTGTAAACCCATGCTGATATGGAGTCATACACTTATTTTCATTGAGATACTCCAAAATAGCATCTCTTAGGAAACCCTCAAACAGTTTACACACAACAGAAGTTAAACTAACAGGCCTATAATTCCCCGGGTCACTTTTTGTCCCCTTTTTGAATATTGGCACAACATTTGCTATGCGCCAGTCCTGGGGAACAGACCCTGTCACTATAGAGTCCTTGAATATTAGAAATAGGGGTCTGTCTATTACATTACTTAACTCCCTTAGAACGCGGGGGTGAATGCCATCTGGACCTGGTGATTTGTCTATTTTGATTTTTTTTAGGCGGCACTGCACTTCTTCCTGGGTTAGACAGGCGACATGTACTGGGGCAGTTATCTCATCCTGCTGTATATTACCTGGCATTTCATTTTCCTCTGTGAATACAGCAGAGAAGAATATATTTAATAGATTAGCTTTTTCCTGATCCCCGTCTATAACTTCTCCCTCATTACTTTTTAAGGGGCCAACGCTTTCCTTTTTAACCTTTTTACTATTTATATAGTTAAAGAACATTTTGGGGTTTGTCTTACTCTCTTTGGCAATGAGTCTTTCTGTCTCCACTTTTGCTGCTTTTATCTGATTTTTACATATTTTATTTTTTTCCCGATAGCTTTTTAGTGCTTCCTCACTGCCTTCCTGTTTTAGTAGCTTAAATGCCTTTTTTTTGCCATTTATTACCCCCTTTACATTTTTATTTATCCACATTGGTTTTCTCTTGTTCCTGACTCTTTTATTCCCATACGGTATGTACCTTTCACAGTGAGAATTTAAGATATCCTTAAAAATCTCCCATTGAGTGTCTGTACTCTTGTTTTTGAGGACATTTTCCCAATTTACAGTGTTAAGGGCTTCTCTTAGTTTATCAAACTTTGCCTTCCTAAAGTTCATGGTTCTTGTGGCTCCTCTAAGAGTTCCCTTATTGAAGGACAAGTTATAATGTATAATGTTACATTAAGTTAGTTTCCACAAATACAATAGACAGCATGCATACAGAGACAGTATAATAGAGCATGGAAAATTTTGAGCAGTCAGTGGAACCATTCAGTTGGTTTCTATGGTGACTGCACTGCCTGTAGCTCTACACAACATTACACATAACCTCCAATGTTGCCAATCACTCACCAAATACTGCACAAGGCTAACATTAATACTGTAAATCGTTTTCACATAGTAAAAAATCTTCATACATATTTACCTGTAATGACAATCGTAGTTTTTCAAAACTGTCTTCAAGCAGTTTCAGTTCATATTCATGACTTTCTTTCAGTTCTTAAAATAAGAAAATATTATGTATGTAATTTGGCCACGTTTAGGTTTGCCATAAAATATTGTGAGACAAGTATTTAGTGCATGTGAACAATGAAACATGTTCCACTTGATTATCCCATGTGTGATGTGTAATCATGTTCATGTGTAGTGGAGATTGTGTTGTAAGGGTTGTAGACCCCAATGGAAATTTTGCTGAAAACTGCAAGTGCTGCAACAAACTCGCACAAGTTGGACAAACGTTCCAACGTTCTTATAATCTAGCAAGTATGGTAAAAAAAATGTCACAGGGAGGTTTGTTGATGTTGTAAGTTACAGGAGACGATATGAAAGTTCACATTGAACTCATGTGACTGCAGTACTTAACTTGACGGAACACTCAACTCATTGGTGAATCAACCCAACTGTGATTTCAATAGTGTGCTAGTTATTATGTTAATTGCTTTTTTTAATATGAATTGCAATTACACAATATACCACTAGAGGGCTTGATGCGCTTATAGCTTGAGAAAACAAGTACAAAAATATAACCAAATATACATTGTTACCTATGTTAAAACCTTAAAAGGTTGTTTTTCCATATCTTAAAATGAAATGTCTCGGTGTCTAGATGAATATCTTTAGCTAAAGATGATAAGATTTTCTGCATCAGAATGTCCAAAAAAAGAATTAACCAATAGCTCATGTACAGAAAAAAGAACATATCAATCTATACATAATAAAGTCCAAGAAAAAAGGTTTTACCGTGAACCAGTCTCTTATGGTCATCATGCATCAAATCAATGACAGCAGTGTGAGTATGTTTTAGCTCTGACAGGGTGGCCTCTTGATTTACAGTTAGGTATTCAATCTGTGTGAAAGACAACGTATTAAAAGAACATGTGAATATACCTTAAGATATATCTTCTAAACCAGTATTAAAGTAAGATTTTTAAGGGCTGGGTGACATTATCCATAGATGGGTGTAGCAGACACAGGATGTGTGGCAGACACAGGTGAGGATAATCACTGCAGTAGAGAGACTGGATGCCCTCTAGAGGCCAAATATAGAACAGCCAAAGATAATGAAGGACCTGAAGGTAAAGTAAGGGCAGGTGGGGCACACTGGTATAGATCAAGAGAGACAGCAATAACTGGTGGTCAGGAGGCAGGCACAAATCAGGAATCAAAAGGACACCAAATATGCAAGGTTTAAGCAAAATAATAGTCACAAAATCAAAATTCAGGGCAGACAGCAATCTACGATAGTCAGGAACCTAGTAAGCAAAGTACAATTCTGATCAGTATGTAGACAGTAGCAGTAAGGCAAACTTTCATCTGAAAGTGCTAGAGCAGGGGCGTCCAAGTTTTTTCTGCAGTGGGCCACTTCATCAGAATTGTATACGTGCGCAGGCCGCACTCATTTTTCACTGTGAGAAAATATGGCCTTTAATAAGATATGCAGATTAAAATAAATTAAATGACACAAAACCTTTACTTTTCCTCTCACTGATTTCTGGACCTAGGACGTTTTGTGACTACAAATGCAGGATTCTGTATAAGTAAAAATAAAATAGTTCTATTTATTTTAGCGATGGACTAAAATGAAAATTCTGGACCAAAACCGAAAATTCAGGGTTCACTTAGCCGAAACTGAAAATGACCCCCCACACACTTTTAATAAAAGTAAGTGACACACCAAAATTGTACAAAAAAATATATATTATGTTAACAGCAATCTCAGGCATTCCCAGATTCCAGCATGTACTGGTTGGCTGGGCATTGTATTTTTTGTCCAATTTTAGTGTGTAACCATGCTTTTATTAAAAGTAACACACCACAATTGCACACAAAAAAATCAACAATATGACTTGGCATGATAGGAGTCTGATTGCTAACAGCAAACACACTCTTTTTATACCCAGGCAACCAGTAAATGCTGGAACCTAGGCATGATGGTACTGTGATTGCTGTTAGCAGATTGCTGTTATCTGTTAGCAATCACACTCCTATCATCCCAAGTCAGACAGTACATGCTGGAGCAGGGTGGCTGTAAGTGCAGACCCCATACTGCTGGCAGCATCAATACACAAGGGGGACAGCTAGCCAGGTTTCAGCATGTACTGGCTGACTTGGCATGATAGGAGTGTGATTGCTAACAGCAAACACACTCTTTTTATACCCAGCCAACCAGTAAATACTGGAACCTAGGCATGATGGGACTGTGATTGCTAACAGCTAACAGCAATCTGCTAACAGCAATCACACTCCTATCATCCCAAGTCAGCCAGTACATGCTGGTACAGGGTGGCTGTAAGTGCAGACCCCATACTGCTGGCCGCATCAATACACAAGGGGGCAGCTAGCCAGGTTTCAGCATATACTGGCTGACTTGGCATGATAGGAGTGGGATTGTTAACAGCAATCACAGTCCCATCATGCCTAGGTTCCAGCACTTACACATCCATGCTATCACACACACACAAATTCATTCATTCACAGATTCATTCCCTCAATCAGGCATACTCATTCAAACACACTCCCCCACCCCCTTACCTGCACAGACTTCAGCAGGGGGCGCGGCCTCCCTCGTTCTCCCCACAGAGGAGGTAGGACTGGAGCAGAGAATGGACCCTCCCACAAGTAAGCAGCAGGGCTCTTGTGATCCTGGCTGCCGATCTCACGCGGGCCGCACCTCGAGGTCCCGCGGGCCGCATTTGGCCCGCAGGCCGCATGTTGGAAGCCCCTGTGCTAGAGATTTTGTTCAACAACCAAATTAAATTGAAGGGTGTTTTTTAAAACTGCAAAAAAACCCAAACTTGTGTATCTATGAATATGAATTTGGAATTAATACTGATTGTTAGAAAATAAAAAGGATTTTTGTACACTTTGGCTCCCTGCAAACTCACCATTTAGTGAACAAACCTCAAGGACTGCCACCTTAAACAGAGGGCAGGCACCCAACTTATAACTGACCTGCTCCTGATGCTGAGATTGAATCCGTTTAAGTTCGATGTTTTGTTCCTTCCGTAAACACTCAATTTCTTCAATGTATTGCAACTGTAAACGATCCTTTAGTGATTGAAGGTCTTCTTGTTGTCGGCATTCAAGCTTCCTCACTTCATTATCAAATTTGATTTCCAGCTCTTCTTTCTCTTTTTGTAATTTTTCACACCTTGAAAGGTTTAAGGCTGGAATACATAAATGTCACATGACATTTCACTGATTAGAGATCCAATTTAATATTTAAAAAAAAAAAATTTGTGTCTTAAATTTTAAATATGGTATTAGAGCTCTTTGCTGATGACCTTAAGCTTTGCATTCACGCACTTTTAAAAAAGTTATTTTTTTCCTGTTATGATGATGGCCTTCCCACCAGCATGTTCCAAGCAGGGCCACCATCAGGTGGGTACAACTATTAGAGTTGTAAGGGGCACGGCTGTCACTGCCATTAAAAAACAAAAACCCCAAAAGCTCTGCACTGCACCACTAGTTCAGCTGGAGGAGAAGCCCTCACTATGGTGAAGGAGGTCTCCGCCAATAAGGAGAGACTTCTAGACTCCTGATTGGCGGAGTTCCTCCAGACGGAGCTCAGCATAAGCTACAGCCAGCACCAGGTACACACTGTGTGTATGTGACTGTGTCTAATGTCTGATAATAGAGGAGTTTAACTGACTGAAACTGCTGATGTCCAGTAATGGAGAGGGTTAATTGTCAGACTGCTCATGTCTTGTAATGGAGGGGGTTAATTTGAACTGCTCATGTCTGGTAATGGAGGGGGTTAATTGTCTATATATATATATATATATATATATATATATATATGATACACCCATTTATGTAATCTCATCTGCTTCAAACTGTGTCCTTGAATGGCAGAAATAAAATGTGGTCACCCTATCCATCACTGATAGAGACGTCGCCAGTCTCCCACGAACCTTTGATGATCCCTTTGTCCCCAAATGGCTTGTCAGTGCCCTCACGGCTTGTCTGGGGAGGTGGCCCAAAACCAGATGGTGACTTTGGCCCCAAGCTATGTGAAGGGTTTCTATTGGCGTCGCTACAGGGGGGCAAGGGGGGGCAATTGGTTATTCCTTGCCCCCCCGCCGAATTTGTAACCACCCAGGACAGTCCCAGTCAGGTGCTAACGACGGCACCTTGCCGTCACTAGCACTACCTTACCTTGATGGAGGTCTGTGGACCTCCATCACCACCTACCCAGGCGATTTGCCCCTCAAAACTGAAGGGCATCACCGGGGCCACCCGATCCGCCCGGTGCCATCTCTCACAATGACGCGATGATGTCACCGCGCAACTTTATTAACAACTGACAATTGTCAGTTAAAGAGGTATGGGGGCATGCTGCTTAGATGCCTGTATCTCAGGCATCTAAGCAGCTACATACCCCCAACATATACCGTTGGAAAGGTAATCGCCTCACCTTTCCAACGGTATATAGCTTGTAAAAAAATAAAATGGAATTTGGAAAAAAAATGGATTTGGGGGTCTCTCTAAAGGCAGATAAAAAAAGATCAAAATTGCCTAGAGACCCCCAAATTAAATTATTTAAACATAAAGTAGTTTAACTTTAAAAAAAAAAAAAGTTTAAGTATTCTAGCTTAATGATCACTGTGGTAGCCAATGTTACCACAGTGATCATATAGCTATAAAAAGTTACATTCCCTTTTTAAAAATGGCCGATACTAATTTTAAATCCTATTATGCCTTTGATCATGGGGTTAAATTTAGCCAACGGTAGAGGGAGGCAATTTTTGAAATCCTGATGAACTGCAAATATTATTAAAATCAGCCATTTAGCCCGTGCGGTACGTGAGTAACCATCTCATCCCTGGAGCGCCTTGCATTTTTACTGCAAAAGTTATTTTTGCTGTAAAAGTGATTTTTTTTTCTCCCTTTACCATCATTTCTTTGGGATTGTAATGGGAAAGAATGGTGTGTGCTTCTGCGAGTGAATGGAGATATGAAAGGCGTGTGAATGATCAGTAATTAGGGTTGAAGTCTTGACGTGGCATTACTGCTCACGTAGGAAGTTAAATTATGGCACAAAAAGTACACATTTGCAAAAACGACATCCCTTGGCGCATCAAATGAGGGGCTGCATGTGTTTCTAGTACAAACCTGGAGTGCGCAAGACAAAAATGAACATGTCGCTATGGTTAGAAAAAACATATTTTCTAGCCAAAGCGACATATTCCATCATTATTTGTGCACTCAACTTTTGTCCTAGAAATACATGTAGCCCCTCATTTGAAGCTCCAAGGGGTGTAGTTTCTTAAAATGGATAAATTGCCTGAATGAGGGAGAACATGAGTTAATATGTGGATGAATTGTCTGAATGAGGGAGAGCATGAGTTAATATGTGGATGAGTTGTCTGAATGAGGGAGAGCATGAGTTAATATGTGGATGAACTGTCTGAATGAGGGAGAGCATGAGTTAATGTGTTTGTGTGTATCATAGATGTATAATTGTGTAAGGGCAAAGATGGCACTAGCAGGATGTTTGAGCCTTGGGGACCAAGATGCCACAGGCAGGGTGTATATGGGACAAAGATGGCAAATCTTATGTGTGTTATCTGGGTGCTGACCAGGTTCTATGTGGGCAGCGTGGTTGGGGTGTGCAACCTGTGATCTATCCCTGTAATTTAGGGGTTTTAAATATACCTTTAATGCCGTGTTTTTATGTGAATTCCAATTGATCTGTACCTGCAAAGCTGGGTTTGTGTGTTCTTCTGTAGATCCATATCTGCTATGCTATGTTTCCATACATTATTTATGTATACCTGCAAATACAGGGTTTGTATGTCTTGTTCAGTTGATTAATACCTGCAATGCTGTTTCTATGTATTTATTTGATCTATACCTGCAATGCTACATTTCATATATTATTATTGTATACGGGCAAATACAGGATTTGTATGTCTGTTTCAGTTTATTTGATATATACCTTCAGTGCTGAGATCACAAGTGAATTACAATTGATCTATACATGCAAAGCTGGGTTTGTGTGTTAATGTGTTGATCTATACCTGCTATCGGCAGCAGGGACTAATATTAGGGCTGCAACTAACGATTATTTTCATAATCGATTAGTTGGCCGATTATTTTTTCGATTAATCGATTAATCGGGTAAAAAAAAAAAAAAATAATAATTAAAGCTATATTTTAACAAGAACTCAAAAAATACCAAAAAAAGCTTTACTAGTAAATATTCATGTAAACTATTTTTGCCCAGTTATGCACATCTCACCCCCAGCTTGCCTCTCTGTCCCAGAAATGCATATCAGGAGGGGTATAAGGCATATCAGGGGACAGAGTGGCATATAGGAGGTATAAGGGGATACCTCCTATATGCCACTCTGTCCCCTGATATGCATTATACCCCTCCTGATATGCCTTATAGCCCCCTATATGCCACTGATATGCCACTTTGTCCCCTAATATGCCACTGTGCCCCCTGATATGCATTATACCCCTCCTGATATGCCTTATAGCCCCCTATATGCCACTGATATGCCACTTTGTCCCCTGATATGCCTTATAGCCCCATATATATGCCACAGTGCCCCGATATGCCACTGTGCCCTCCTGATATGCCTTATAGCCCCCTATATGCCTTTACCCTTGATATGCCACCATGCCCGATATGCCTTTTACCCCTATATGCCACTGAGATGCCACTGTGCCCCCTGATATGCCTTATAGCGCCTTCAAGCCACTGTGCCCCCTGATACGCCTTATAGCCCCTTTATGCCACTGTCCCCCCTGATACACCTTATAGCCCCTTTATGCCACTGTCCCCCCTGATATGCCTTATAGCCCCTTTATGCCACTGTGCCCCCTGATATGTCTTATGCCCCCCCGATATAAGAAAAACTGACATCACTAAAATTGTTTTTTTATATTTATATTTATTAAATATAGACAAAAAAAATACACAATACAATATAAATATATATAAATATATGGACAATAAATCAAATATTCTAGACATAAAAAACAAACAAACACAAATGCACATAATTAATAGATCCCGCAAAAATTCTACCTGCCCCACCAGGGGTTAATATATCAACAGAAGAAACACAGGGCAAATGAGCATAAAAATAAAGATAATACTTACCCAGTGCTGCTTACTTGTCCTGTTTTTCTTCTGTTGATATATTAACCCCTGGTGGGGCAGGTGGAAGTGGCAGTACACAGTGCACATCGCGCACTAAAATCCAAATCCCCAGCAGGCGCTGCAGCGGGACCTTGATCCTCTCCGGCAGCCGGTAGGGGTCTGTGCGATGCGCGCAGACAGCCGCTTCTCCCCTCCGCTTCCGTTGGGGCTTCCATGATGGAAGCCGCACCGGAAGGTCACGTGACGCCGGGTTCAGTAATAGAAGCCCGGCGGAAGTGGAGGGGAGAAGCGGAAGGGGAGAAGCGGAGGATGTCTGCGCGTTTTGCACAGACCCTCACCGGGTGGCAGAGAGGATCCAGGTCTCCTGCAGCTTTGCGGGGGGTCTGGATTCTACAGTTATAATCCGATCTCTATTTGAGATCGGATTATAGAAGGACGGGAGTTTTTCAGAGCGTTTGCTCTGAAAAACATAATTTTATAAATCGATAAAAATCGATTCAACTAATCGATTATGAAAATCGTTGACAACGATTTTCATAATCGATTATTATCGATTTTATCGATTCGTTGTTGCAGCCCTAACTAATATAAATATATATATCGGCAACTGGGGCTAATATTAATATATATGGGCAGCAGGGGCTAATATATATATATATATCAGCAGCAGGATCTAATATTTATATATATCAGCAGCAGGATCTAATATTAGGCCCTGAAATCATTTAGTGCAAAAGTTAAGGTATTGTGTTGTTTAAAGGATTTCAAGGATTAGTCGTACTAAATTGTGGCTTCAGGCTTCCCATGTCGAATGTACAAGTATTGTATTGGCCAATAACAAAAGTATAATTCCATAGCACATTACTTTTGGGAATATATATATATATATGTGTGTTTTTTCAGTGGTATGATTTAATGGTGGAAATTATTAATGCCCCCCCAGTTTGACTGTGGTATCTTGTGTGCCCCCCCTATATATTGTTTCTAGAGTCACCACTGTTTCTATATAATACACTCTGGAAAGCTTGGCTCTATCCTGAGATGGATGGACATATATCTATCCAGCAGAAAACACTGTAATGACAGAAGCAGCCCTTTGCTGAAAATTCCAGGAGATTGCTCAGAATTCCAGTGCAGCTGGGCCTATAATGTGTTCTCTTTTGTTACTATAAGGATGATGTCTGGTCAATATCAATGTCATTAGGAATAAGTAACGAAGCTAGAGGAAGAAATCCAACATGCAGGACAAAAACGATAAAGGTATTTATTTATTTATTTTATTGCGTTGGTGTCCTCGTACAGGGCATTTAGTCGCCTTCCTAATTTCTTCTATTTTTGCAGATTTATCACAATTAAATGTTTCAGATCATCAAACCAATTTTAATATTAGACAGAGACAACCCAAGTAAATTATGATTTCATTTAGATAAGTAAAAAAGCAATCCAACCCTCCCTGACCCTATGTGAAAAAAGTAATTGCCCCCTTAGTTACTTAATCGACCAGTTAACCAGATTTTATTGATGATTGAGCTTGGTCTCACTAGGCACACCCAGGCATGATTACTGCCATCCCTGTTGAATTAAAACATCAATTACATAGAACCTGTCTCGCAAAGCAGGCTAAAAGGTCTCAAAAAGCAGCACACAGATGACACAAAATTAGGCCGGGTAATTCAGACTAATCTTGATGTTTTTTCTTTGCAGGAAGATTTAGACAGAGTTGGGGACTGGGCGTGCAAGTGGCAGATGAGGTTGAATATAGAGAAATGCAAAGTTATGCATTATGATAAAAATACTAAAAACGTAACTTATTCTTTAAATGGAATATCCTTGGGGGAAACTACCAATGAGAAGGATTTAGGAATAACGGTTGACAACAGACAATGCCAGCAAGCAGCTGCGAGGGCAATAAGGTTTTGGCATGCATAAAAAGAGGTATTGATTCAAGGGAGGAGGATATCATCTTGCCTCTTTACAGATCATCGGTAAGACCTCACCTTGAATATGCGGTACAATTCTGGGCACCGGTCCTTAAAAAAGACATTATGGAATTAGAAAAAATGCAAAGGAGGGCTACGAAATTAATAAGGGGATTGGGAGATACTAGTTATGAAGAGAGACAAAAAAAGTTAAAATTATATGCGCTAGAAAAACGGCGTCTCAGAGGGGATATGATTATACAAATCATATAAATACATTATATAAATATATGCTGGGCCAATATAAAGAGCTCTTCAGTGACCTTTTCGTTAACAGAAATATACAAAGAACAAGAGGTCACCCTCTGAGACTGGAAGAGCGCAAGTTTCATAGACGACAAAGGAAGGGATTCTTCACAGTGAGGACAATAAAGGTATGGAATTCACTTCCAAGGGAGGTGGTGTTATCCAATACATTAGATACCTTCAAAAGGGGCCTCAATATTTTCTTAGAAAGGCATGACACACAGGGATATAAATAGAATAGCATTAATATTTTAGAGCTTCTTGATCCAAGGAGAAATCCGATTGCCTCTTGGAGTCAAGAAGGAATTTTTTTCCCCTGATGGCAGAATTCGAAGTAGCTTAATTAGTTTTTTTTTTGCCTTCTTTTGGATCAAGAATAGGAAGGTTAGGTAGAAGGGCTGAACTTGATGGACTAAGGTCTTTTTTCAACCTTATGAACTATGTAACTATGATGTCGCGATTTAAATAAATGCAAGCACAAACGAGAAACAAAGTTATGGATCAGTCTGGTTACATTCTCATTTCTCTTGAAGTCCCTGGGACTCCATCGAACCAAGATGAGAACCATTAAAAACAAAGAAAATTTAGGAAAAGCCGTGAACCTTCCCGAGACTTGCATCCTTCCAGTGCATCAACAACTCATTCAGGAGGTCACAAAAAAAATCCCAGATCATCATGTAAAGAATTGCAGGCTTCACATGCATCAGTTGAGGTCATTGTTCATGATTCCACAATAAAAAAATACATGGCATCCATGGGGAAGCTGGAAGGTGAAAACCACTGCTGACCAAAAAGAACACAAAGTGTGAGGATCGTCTTACCGGAAGGAATCCAGGATGCAGGAAAGGAACACGCTTGCTCAGTACAGGACACGCACAAGGGGCCTGAGGAGGATAACAGGACACTTGGCAGTGTAGCTGTAAGCACGAGTGATCTGGACGGAGCCGTTAAGCAGACCAGGGTCAGGATACCGGAGGTTCTCAGAGTCGTTAGGATAGCCGGGGTCAGGATGCCAGAAGTACACAGGAGCCGTAAGGATAGCCGAGGTCAGGATGCCAGAAATATACAATAGCCGTTTAGCAGACCGGGGTCAGGATGCCAGAGGTACTCAGAGTCGTTAGGATAGCCAGGGTCAGGATACCAGAAGTTCACGATAGACGATGAGCAGACCAGGGTCAAGATACCAGAAGTAACACAAACAATAATGTAACACAGGAGGGGGCTCAATAAGCACGGAAGCACCAGTACAACTGAGCACCGGTGGATGTGTGAGAGACGTTTAAATAGCCCGGGGAGGCGTTCCCCGGCGTCTCTGACGTAACCGCGTCCACCGTCGCCATAGCGACGCGGCGGAATCCAGGCGGCGGTCAGCCGCATAAATATTCATGAAGCGGCCGCGCGTGTGAGCGGCTGCTTCATGTTGCAGGGAATGGTGCCGGCGTTTCTGCCGGGAGGACAGAGCGGAACCTCCCAGCATCTGCCAGGTAGGTGCCTTACAGGATCCCCCCACAAGACGCGACCTCTGGGGGCGTGGAGAACCCGGCTTGAGAGGATGCAACCTGTGGAATCTGCGAACACAGACAGGGGCATGCACCTGATCTGCCGGTTCCCAGGTTCTTTCTTCTGGGCTATACCCCTTCCAGTGTATCAGATATTCCAAGTGCCCACGATGGATCCTGGAATCAACAATCTTTTGTACCACATACTCCTCAACCCCATCGATGACAACGGGAGCAGGCGGAGGAGGTACGCGATCAGGAAAAGGGTTGGCTACCCATGGCTTAACTAGAGACACATGGAACACGGGATGGATTCGACAAGAAGCGGGCAGTTTCAGCTGCACTGTCACTGGATTGATGATCCTTGTGATGACATAAGGACCGATAAATTTAGGTCCTAATTTTTTCGATGGCACCTGCAGGCGCAGGTTACTTGTGGACAACCAGACCTTGTCACCGCAGCGGTAGGTAGGTGGGCTGGATCTGTGACGATCTGCATATAACTTGTATGTTTTACGAGCCTTGATCAGGTTTTGTTTCAGGGTTCAAATTGTCTGGTGAGGGCGGTGATTCGGTCCGTAATTCCAGGGACCGTAGGTCCGGTGGGTAGGCCCGGAATCATGGTAGGATGGTAGCCGTAGTTTGCAAAAAATGGTGACATTTGTATGGAACGTTGTTTTTGATTGTTGTAGGTAAATTCCGCAGAAGGGAGGAACTGGAGCCAATCAGGTGAGTGGTATAACATCTCAAATATTGTTCCAATATTTGGTTTAAACGTTCTGTCTGACCGTTGGTCTGAGGATGAAAGGCCGTGGACAGCGTGGGACGAATGTGCAGATTCCGACAGAAGATCTTCCAGAAGCGTGATGTGAATTGTACCCCCCGGTCCGAAGTGATGGTCTGTGGTAATCCATGAAGCCGAAAAACTGTATTCAGGAACAAGGTTGCCGTGGTTGCTGCTGAGGGAATACCGATGGTGGGAATAAAATGTGCCATTTTAGTAAATCTGTCTACCACCACCATTATTGTGTCGTGTTTCTTTGAGGGTGGTAGATCTACAATAAAGTCCATAGAAATCTTTGACCAAGGAACCGACGGAATAGGTAACGGGCGGAGGAGGCCTGCAGGTTTCCTGCGTGTGGTCTTGGTTCGGGCACAGGTGGTACATGAGCGGACAAACGAGGTAACGTCTCGGTCCAGTGAAGGCCACCAAAAATGACGTCGAACGAGATCCAGGGTCTTCTTAATACCCCCATGTCCAGAAAGGAGGGAGTCATGACAGGTTTGTAGTACCCTTAGACGGGCCGGACGTGGTACAAATATCATTTTACGATAGTAGAGAAGGTCCCTGGTACGACGGATAGGGGGATGTGTTCTTGGGATTGGCACGCCACGGGATGAAGTACGGATGTAGTCCATAAGAGGTGGTTGGTGAGTGAGAAATAAGTTAGATGGAAGAATGGTATCAGACTGGCTCTTAGGGTGATCTGATGTAACTGGTATTCGGGACAAGGCATCTGCTTTAATATTTCGGGATCCAGGGCGGTAGGTGATGTGTAGGTTAAACCTTGTAAAGAAGAGAGCCCACCTTGCCTGTCTCGGGCACAACCTACGTGCAGAACGGAGATACTCGAGGTTCCGGTGGTCGGTATAAACCGTCACGGGGTGTATGGTACCTTCAAGAAGATGACGCCAAGCCTCCAGTGCCTGTTTGATGGCCAACAATTCTCTATCCCCCACACTGTAGTTCATTTCTGAAGGGGTGAGTTTGCGAGAGTAATAGGCTACTGGGTGTAGACTCTGTTTTTCTCCATGTCTCTGGGACAAGATTGCCCCTACAGCTACATCCGAAGCGTCTACCTCCACATAAAAGGGTTCAGCAACGTTGGGTTGGATGAGAATAGGAGCCGTGGTGAAATACTGTTTCAGGATGTCAAAAGCCTTCTGAGCGTCAGATGTCCATGCGAAACGAGAGGACTGGCAAGTAAGTCTCGTGATGGGTGCGATAACATGAGAGAAATTTCGAATGAATTTGCGATAGTAATTCGCGAAGCCGATGAAGCGTTGGATCGCTTTTTTATCAGAGGGTATCGGCCATTCCAGTATTGCTGACACTTTCTTAGGATCCATTTGTAGATTTCCCGGCGTGATAATGAACCCCAGGAACTCTACCCGGGAGGATTCAAATTGGCTTTTCTCTAGCTTAGCATAGAGGTGATGTGAACGTAGGCGTTTGAGGACCATTTTAACCTGGTCCCGGTGTTAAGACAGAGTTGATGAGAAGATGAGGATGTCATCCAAATAGACTACCAGGAAGATGTCAAGGTAGTCCCGGAACACGTCATTTAGGAAATGTTGAAACGTCGCGGGGGCATTGCATAACCCAACAGGCATTACGAGGTACTCAAAGTGTCCGTAGCGACTTCGAAAAGCGGTCTTCCACTCGTCTCCCTCCCGTATGCGAACGAGATTGTAGGCCCCCCGGAGATCAATTTTAGTGAAGATGCGTGCATCTTTCAGTCGGTCCAGAAGTTCGGGAATAAGAGGCAACGGATATCTGTTCTTTATAGTGATTTTATTTAGTTCACGATAGTCAATGCAAGGGCGTAAGCTGCCATCTTTTTTTTCTACAAAAAAGATTCCAGCACCGGCGGGGGAGGTAGACGGACGAATAAAACCCTTGGCTAAATTTTCTTGGATATAGTCTTTGAGATAACGTAATTCAGGTTCCGACAGCGGAAATATTCTGCCAAAGGGAATTGGAGCTCCTGGGAGAAGATCGATAGGACAATCATAAGTCCTTTGGGGAGGAAGAGAGTCGGCTCCCTTCTTATCAAACACGTCACTGAATTCTGCATATTGCTTGGGGAGACGTAGGACCGGAGGAGAGGATGAATCGCCAGGGAGTAGCAGGAGTGATTGGCGATCGGAGAGACAACGAGTACGTCAAAAAAAAGATTGGAAAGAGAGGGTGCCCGTGGCCCAGTTTATCGTAGGATTATGAAGCCTCAGCCAGGATAGTCCAAGAATAATTGGGAACATAGGTGATGGGATCAAGTCAAAGTTCAGATGTTCCATATGATTATTTCCTAGTAGTACCTGGAGTCTTGGTGTTTCTTGGGTGATGGGTCCAGAAGATAGCGGAGCGCCATCTACTACTTGGATATGTATTGGAGCTGCTTTGGTCAATGTTGGTATGTGCAGTTGCTTGGCAAAGTCTTGATCCATAAAGCAGCTACTGGCACCGGAGTCAACGATGGCAGACACTGTAGTAGAATTACTGGTCCACTGCAAAAACAAAGGGATGGATAGGTGAGGGGACCCGCCTTTAGGAAATGAACTCAAGCAAACTTTAGTGTGTGTGGGCTTACCCTTAGGAGGGCGTCGAGGACAGGAGTAGATCAGATGCCCGGGTTGCCCACAGTAGAGGCACAGATTGTTCCTCCTGCGGCGGGCTTTTTCTGTTTCAGACAATGGGCCACGGGCCAATCCGATCTGCATCGGTTCTTCCGCGGGCATGGTTGCTGGAGGTTGGATTGCCGGTACAGCAGGAGGAAAGTGACGCCTCGGGGTAGTAACGGATGAGGCAGCGCGCTCCAGGCGTCTTTCCCGCAATCTGCGATCCAGCTGAATGACCAGATATATTAAGTCCTCTAACGAATCGGGGATGCCCACACGGGCCAGTTCATCCTTTAAGCTCTCGGATAGACCCAGACGGAATTGATCCAGAAGTGCTGGTTCATTCCAATTGCTTTCAAAAGCCAGGCTCCGGAATTCTGTGACGTATTCCTCCACAGGTCTCTTGCCTTGGCGTAACGCACGTATGGCTGCTTGTGCAGAGGTGGAACGAAGTGGGTCGTCAAACAGAGTATCCATAGCATGACTGAAATCAGCCCAGGAATTCAGGACGGCGTTATTAGTGTGAAGCAAATGATGGGCCCAGAGTTGGGGTTCACCAGAAAGTAAGGAGATCACAGTTCGTACCTTAACATGGTCAGAGGCATACGTTCTGGGTTGTAGTGAAAACAGGATCTGGCAGGAGGTCATGAAGGTGCGATAACGAGTTCTGTCCCCAGAGAAACGTTCAGGTAAAGGCACCTTAGGTTCAGGAGCAGTAGCACCAATTTCCTCCATCACCGGGGGCGGAGCCGTTCCAGAAGGGGATTCCCCAGAGGTAGGTAGATTTGTCTGAAGTTCATGGAGTTGATGCTGCATGTGTGCATGGCTAGTTTGGAGGTCTTGAAGAGAACGAGTAAGGGTGGCAATTTGTCCCGTGAGAGCCGAGAGAGCGTCAGCAATTCCTGCGGATTCCATGTCGTGGCTCAGTTGTTCTGTGAGGATCGTCTTACCGGAAGGAATCCAGGATGCAGGAAAGGAACACGCTTGCTCAGTACAGGACACGCACAAGGGGCCTGAGGAGGATAACAGGACACTTGGCAGTGTAGCTGTAAGCACGAGTGATCTGGACGGAGCCATTAAGCAGACCAGGGTCAGGATACCGGAGGTTCTCAGAGTCGTTAGGATAGCCGGGGTCAGGATGCCAGAAGTACACAGGAGCCGTAAGGATAGCCGAGGTCAGGATGCCAGAAATATACAATAGCCGTTTAGCAGACCGGGGTCAGGATGCCAGAGGTACTCAGAGTCGTTAGGATAGCCAGGGTCAGGATACCAGAAGTTCACGATAGCCGTTGAGCAGACCAGGGTCAAGATACCAGAAGTAACACAAACAATAATGTAACACAGGAGGGGGCTCAATAAGCACGGAAGCACCAGTACAACTGAGCACCGGTGGATGTGTGAGAGACGTTTAAATAGCCCGGGGAGGCGTTCCCCGGCGTCTCTGACGTAACCGCGTCCACCGTCGCCATAGCGACGCGGCGGAATCCAGGCGGCGGTCAGCCGCATAAATATTCATGAAGCGGCCGCGCGTGTGAGCGGCTGCTTCATGTAGCAGGGAATGGTGCCGGCGTTTCTGCCGGGAGGACAGAGCGGAACCTCCCAGCATCTGCCAGGTAGGTGCCTTACACAAAGACTCATCTCACATTTCCCAAAAACATCTTGATGACCCCCAAGACTTTTGGGATAATATTCTGTGGACTGTTGAGTCAAATTTTTTTTGGAAGACATGGGTCCCTTTACATCTGTCATAAAGCTAAGAACGTCATACTAATAGTCAAACACGGTGGTGGTAGTGTGGAGGTCGGGCTGCTTTGCTGATTCAGTACCTGGGCTACTTGCCATAATTGATGGATTCATGACTTTTGCTCTTTACCTGAAAATCCTGAAGGAGAGTGTCAAGTCATTGGTTCATGACCCAAAGCTCACGTGCAGTAGGGTTATGCAGCAGGACAATGACCACAATTAGTTATGACATGATCTAAAAAATGCAATTCATGCTCATAACCCTCCAACATAACCGAATTAAAACAATTCTGCCAAGAAGAGTGGGCAATAATTTATCCACAGCAATTTAACAGTCTAATTTCCACTTGATTGCAGTTGTTGCCGCTGAGGTGGCACACCCAGTTATTAGACTCAGGGGGGGCAGGTGTTTTTTTCACATGGCTGATGTAAGTTTTGATTAACTCATTAACTTAAATAAATGAAATGATTATTACTCATGTTGTCTTTGTCCTATATTAAATTTAGTTGGTTGATCTGAAAGATTTAAATGTGATAAATAATAGACTTGTGCATTCGTCTTCGGGCGAACATGAAAACGAGCACGAAGAGGCCGTTTTTTTGTTCGTTCCGAAGGAACGTAGAACAGAATACAGTGCCGGCAAACCGTAGGCGAAGACGAAGACTCACAATCACGAAGAATCGAAGATTCTTCGTGATCGTCTTCGTTTTTGCCGCGCAACCGCCAAAATTTCAAACAGGAGTGAGCTGATCCTCGTCTGTCCAATCAGCTCACTCTTGTGACGTAACGCTAAGGGTCTCGTCCAATGCCTGTGCTGCTGTTTTTTGAATTCTGAAGGCGCCTTTATAAGACCAGAGCTTGCCTGAGAGATCCATTCATTTTTCGCTGTGACTGCTTTGGCAACACTGCTGTGCTGCATCCGAGCGTTACAGAGAGAGATTGTTCTGTTCTGTGTGAGACTGGTAAGCCTTAGCCTGCCATTTCTCACTGTGTACTTCATCCTCACTTCAGTGCTACTTAATTAATATATTTAATAATAATAATTTGATTAATTTAATTTTTTTTAAATTAATTTGTCATCAACTTTAGTGTAAGTGCTGTTGAGTTGACAGTGCACCCAGTGCCTCAGTGGCACTGGGGTGCCCTTGCCCTGGGCTGGCACTAGTGCCTATTGCCTGTCCTGCTTAAATAAATTAAATAGAATTTATAAATTACAATTTAATAGAATCTATAATTTAATAGTTCATTATAATATTATATATATATATATATATTTGTCAGTCATATATATATATATACTATAGTATACTAGTGTAGAGTGTACTGTAGACATTCATCTACTAGTGTCTAATTTAAAATCAGTAATATTAATTAATATAATTAATAATTGAATTCATTATAAAATTATATATATATTTGTCAGTTATAGTTAGTAATAGTATACTAGTGTAGAGTGTACTGTAGACATTCAGAACATCTACTAGTGTCTAATCTAAAATCAGTAATATCAATAATTCTCTAATTCTTTCTTATCTTAATAGTTAATTAAATTAGCTATAAATAAAAGTAATAATATTAATTAATTACTACTAGCGTATAGTTCAGCTAATCTTATTAGTACTGGTGCTGCAGCTCTATAGTTTGTGCTTTGTTTTAGCAACAGTAAGAGACCAAGTCAATTTTTCTTAATTAATCTTTCATTTTATTTCATTTGTTTTGCTCACCTCAGTCCATCAGTGAAGTGAACTTGTTGGGCTAGTGAGTGCAGCCGCATAAGTGCTGTGTTTTTTTTTGATCAGCAAGCAGTGACGTTAACTGTTTTGCAAAGATTTTCTCATTTATTTTACATTTTATTTCAATTTTATTAAAAGTACCCTTAGTGTTTTGCTCACCTCAGTCCATCAGTGAAGTGAACTTGTTGGGCTAGTGAGTGCAGCAAGCAGTGAAGATAACCGTTTTGCTGTGACATTTTATTTTATTTCTAATTCTTTTCAAGAAAAATTGACTGTGACGAGCTGTACTAAGCAAAGCTTCAAGCTACTAGCTGTAGTACTAAAATAATTCTAATCTTCTTTAATCTTAATCTATAATATATTATAAATAATAATATTCTAATTCATAATCTATAATATAAGTAATTCTAATTCTAAATTCTAATTCATAATCTATATTCTTCTATCTATAATACATAATATATAAGTAAATTAGTTCTAATCTATTAATATTATATAACTTAATATTAATTAATAAATCATATACTGAATCTGATTTAACCTCACTTTAGCTTAGTGGGTTTGAGAGCGTCTGCCTAGAGGTAGACTTATAGTAAGGAAATATAGCTTTAGGCTAGCATAGTGGTAGGCTAAGCTCTTAGGCCCGTGTAAATTCAAATTAAAAATAAAATACTGCTAGTTATTAAATAGTTAATCTTGAGTTAATAATTTCAATAACTTTAGGATTTTGGCAGATTGCACACAGCACAGTGCAGTAGTGCATAGTTTTACTTTTTAAGCAGTAGCACTGAAGAGAACTTCCTCTAATTTTTTTGTCTTTAATTCGTTTTTCCTTTTTTTTATTTTTATTTTTTTATTTTTTTTTTTATAGTTTTTTAAACACTACACTACACTACACTACACTACACTACACACACAACACAAAATTTGAAATGGATCCTCCTTTTGGGACTAAGGAGGGACAAGCTCCATCTACCACCACCACCACCACCACCAGCACCACCACCAGCACCACCACCAGCTCTAAGATGCAGCCTTTGCGTCAGTCTAGTCGGCCAAGTAGGCCAAGCTCTCGCTTATCATTTGGGGAAGCATTGCTTGAAGGATCATCAAGTAAAGGAAAGGCACCAAAAGCAGGCAGTAGTAGTGCGGCTAGGCCCACAAGCTCTATGGTTTTTTACGGAAAGCCTAAAGCACCAGAAGCACGTTCAAAGTTAAAGGGTAGCACAAGTAGTACCAGCCCAGTGACTAAAAAGAAGTGCCTTTTGCCCCAAGCAGCATCTTCCCCATCCACCAGCAGCATGCAAGGTACCAAGCAGAGCCAAATTAGCAGCAAGACTCAGAGGGGTCCCAAACCAAAGCGATCTCATTCCTTTGTAGGGAAAACCACCACCACCACCACCCCCGCCTCTACCACCACTAGTGCTGCGCCTACTGTTCCCACTGGTACCGCCACGCCATGTCCTCCTAGTACCTCTAGCAAGCCACCAAGTCCTTACAAAATTTTTGTAAAGACAGTTAGAGAGAGGGCTACACATAGTGGAACTCCACCTAGCGAGGTAGCAGAGGAGCCTGAGACTGAGAGGCCAAGTGCAGAGTCTATTCTTCCTGCTCGCACTACTACTAGTCACGAGTCTCACGACGATATCAGTCTTAGCTCCAGCCTAGCAGGAATTCCATTCGATCTGGCTAATGAAGAGCTAGACTATGAGCCAGAGGAAGTAGAGGAGATGAGTGGTCAGGAATCAGATTCCTCAGGGAGCAGTGTCCAAATGACTAGTGCACAATTTTCCCCTGAGCCTCCACCTTCTCCGCTACGATCATCACCATCACCACCACCAGCAGCAGCAGCAAAACCTAGCAAATCTAAAGCAATTAGCAGTCCCACTATGGCCAGTACTGTTACCACCAGTCCCACCACCACTAGTTCTGCCTCTGTTCATCCACCCCGAGCAGTAAGAGCAGCACCCAAGGCACACTCCAAGGCTATGCGCGCCCCAATTTGGGAGCACTTTGAAAATGTTGAAGAAGGGCGCTATGGAAAGTGCAAACATTGTGGGAAGCTAATAAGCAGAGGGAAAGTGTCTGGCCATTTTACCAGTGCTAGCATGAAGCATCACCTCAGCACTCAACACAACGCTGTGCTATTGGGGAAAGATGCAGAGGTAAAACTTAGTGCAGGCAGCATAGCTGGTGGCCGTGGAAAAACCCCAACAGCTTCTTCTTCTGAGCCAATAGCAGCAGCAGCAGCAGCAGCAGCAACTAGTGCTGGCAGCCAGAGACCAAGGCAGGTTGGAGCACTGCATGCCCAGCCCACCCTGGAAGAATTTGGGGCATTCCACTCCAAGAGAACGATGCCCAAACAGCAGGCCAATAAAGTAACGCGACTTATTGGTCAGTTCATTGCTGTTGGAGGGGCATCCTTCTCCATGATTGAAGGGGAGCCTTTCAAACAATTGATGGCGGCTGTGGCTCCACAATACACAGTTCCGTCACGTTCCACTTTCAGCAGGAACATTGTCCCCTCGCTGTATCGGTCCTGTGTTGCAGCAGTGAAAGAGGAGCTTTCCAAGGCTGCTGGTCAGTGTGTTCATTTCACTACAGATTTGTGGAGTGCACCTAGCGCCCAGCATGCCTTTCTTTCTTTGACAGCACACTGGTGGCAGCCCGGTGTGTCTAAGGAAGTTGCTGCAGCAGGCTACCGATCATTCCTTCTCCATGCAGAAGTGATGGATGAAAAGCACACCTCCCAAAATATTCTGCATGCGATTAGGAAAATGTTTAGCCTTTGGGTGGGAGCAGAGGCGGGCACCAATGTTGAAGTTGGTTTTGTGGTAACTGACGGAGGTGCCAATATGGTGAAAGCGCTGCGAGATGGTCATATTGTTGGTGTGCGCTGTGCAGCCCACATCATCCATCTTGTAGTGAAGGCAGCAATGTCAGAAGGAACTAATGTGGCAGCAGTAGTTCTGTCCCGCTGCAGAAAGATCGCTGGGCACTTTCACCATAGTGTTAAGGCTAGCCAACTTTTGAGGGAAGAGCAAGAGAGGTCAGGTCTTCCCGTACACTGCCTACGTCAGGATGTCAGTACACGGTGGAACTCCACGTTAGACATGCTAGAGAGGATTTTGGAGCAGCAGAGGGCAATCCATAATCTTGCCTCAGAGCACAATATTGGGATTACCTCTCCATTGAATAGGGAGGATTGGACAGTGATCGCCCAGCTAGTGGCAGTCCTTAAACCATTCAGGGATGCCACAGAAAATTTAAGCTCAAACACTGCCAGTCTGGCCCAGGTAATCCCAGTGTTCTCCCATCTAGGCAGCAAGATGGATGTGTTCCTTGGAAACCGTGAGGCTGTTCAAGGTGGCACTCTACATCCTGACGTAGCAGCCATAGTCAGGAAGCTGAAGGATCTGCTAAAAGTACACCTTCGCAAGCGAATGGAAGAGAGTCCCGAAATGATGCTAGCGTGCCTTTGTGATCCAAGAATTAAGGGAAAGCTAGCTTTGAAATTCAATGTTCTCAGTAGCTACCGGGAGCAATTGGTCAACAAGGTGCGTGACTGGCAGCGTAAAATGGGAATGCTGTCCGAGGAGGGTGAGGTGCAGGAGGAGGAAGAGATGATGTGGTCTGCTACCCCTAGCAGCAGCATCAGCAGCAGTGCCACAAGCAGCACAACACAGCTGAGTGGAGCAGCTGCGTTTTGGGAAGAGGCACTTGGCAGTATAGTTGGACCATCTGACAGAGCTAGCAGCAGAAAGGAGAGTAGTGCTGCTGAAATGGTCAAACTTTACCTCTGTGAAGTTCCTTCTGCTCCTAATGTTGATCCTCTTAGCTACTGGGATGAAAAGAAGAGTGTGTGGCCTGCACTCTCATGGGTTGCGCAGCAGCTTCTATCATGTCCGCCAACCACTGTTCAAAGTGAGCGCGTGTTTTCTATGACTGGAAACATACTGAGTCCACAGCGCTCACGCATGGCACCTCATCTGATGGAGCAGATTGCCTTTCTTAAATTCAATCTGCCCAAATTGGGTTACCCAGCTCTTAGCTTGGAAAGTTAAATTTTTTCTCTCTAATGTTTAAGGTAGTTTCTCCCCCTGGTTGCACTTGCTGCGGTGTGGCAATGCCTGCTACCTCCGCTGGTGTAGCCAATTTACGCTAGGGCCTAGTGTCTGAGCTCTGTAAGTCCGCTCCCAAACGCCTAGGACTGACAGTCTTTGGATGCTTTGCCCTGGGGTGAAACAGGTGAGTGGGTCGTCAATTGCCCACTCATTCACCTTTTTCCGTTTCCAACGCTGCTGCTGGTGGTGGTGCCAGTATCTTTTGCCAGTTCGCTTCCTGGCTGAAATCATGCCTCAGATGTCCCTAATGGAAAGGGTAGTTTCTCCCCCCTGGTTGCACTTGCTGCGGTGTGGCAACGCCTGCTACCTCCGCCGGTGTAGCTAGCTTATGCTAGGGCCTTGTGTCTGAGTTCTGTAGGTCTGCTCCCAAACGCCAAGGACTGACAGTGCTTGGATGCTTTGCCCTGGGGTGAAACAGGTGAGCGGGTCGTCAATTGCCCACTCATTCGCCTTTCCCAATTCTGCTGCTGCTGGTGGTGGTGCCAGTGTCTCTCTTCAATGCCAGTTCGCTTCCTGGCTAGTGTCATGCCTCGAATGTCCCTGATGGTAAGGGTAGTTTCTCCCCCCTGGTTGCACTTGCTGCGGTGTGGCAACGCCTGCTATCTCCGCCGGTGTAGCCAGCTTACGCTAGGGCCTTGTGTCTGAGTTCTGTAGGTCTGCTCCCAAACGCCAAGGACTGACAGTGCTTGGATGCTTTGCCCTGGGGTGAAACAGGTGAGCGGGTCGTCAATTGCCCACTCATTCGCCTTTCCCAATTCTGCTGCTGCTGGTGGTGGTGCCAGTGTCTCTCTTCAATGCCAGTTCGCTTCCTGGCTAGTGTCATGCCTCGAATGTCCCTGATGGTAAGGGTAGTTTCTCCCCCCTGGTTGCACTTGCTGCGGTGTGGCAACGCCTGCTACCTCCGCCGGTGTAGCCAGCTTACGCTAGGGCCTTGTGTCTGAGTTCTGTAGGTCTGCTCCCAAACGCCAAGGACTGACAGTGCTTGGATGCTTTGCCCTGGGGTGAAACAGGTGAGCGGGTCGTCAATTGCCCACTCATTCGCCTTTTCCAATGCTGCTGCTGCTGCTGCTGGTGGTGGTGCCAGTGTCTCTTCTCTGCCAGTTCGCTTCCTGGCTAGTGTCATGCCTCAAATGTCCCTTATGGTAAGGGCAGTTTCTCCCCCCTGGTTGCACTTGCTGCGGTGTGGCAACGCCTGCTACCTCCGCCAATGTAGCCAGCTTACGCTAGGGCCTTGTGTCTGAGCTCTGGAAGTCCGCTCCCAAACGCCAAGGACTGACAGTGTTTGGATGCTTTGCTCTGGGGTGAAACAGGTGAGTGGGTCGCCAATTGCCCACTCATTCGCCTTTCCCAATTCTGCTGCTGCTGCTGCTGGTGGTGGTGCCAGTGTCTCTTCGATGCCAGTTCGCTTCCTGGCTAGTGTCATGAATCAAATGTCCCTAATGGTAAGGGCAGTTTCTCCCCCCTGGCTGCCTCTGTCTGCGGTGTGGCAACGCCTGCTACCTCCGCCGGAGTGGCCAGCTTACGCTAGGGCCTAGTGTCTGAGCTCTGGAAGTCTGCTGCCAAACGTCTAAGACTGACAGTGTTTGGGTGCTTTGCCCTGGGGTGAAACAGGTGAGTGGGTCGCCAATTGCCCACTCATTCGCCTTTCCCATTTTTCAATGCTGCTGCTGGTGGTGGTGGTGGTGCCAGCATCTCTTCTCTGCCAGTTCGCTTCCTGGCTAGAGTCATGCCCAAAATGTCCCTAGTGGTAAGGGCAGTTTCTCCCCTCTGGCTGCGTCTGTTTGCGGTGTGGCAACGCCTGCTACCTCCGCCGGAGTGGCCAGCTTACGCTAGGGCCTTGTGTCTGAGCTCTGGAAGTCTGCTGCCAAACGTCTAAGACTGACAGTGTTTGGGTGCTTTGCCCTGGGGTGAAACAGGTGAGTGGGTCGCCAATTGCCCACTCATTCGCCTTTCCCAATTCTGCTGCTGCTGCTGGTGGTGGTGCCAGTGTCTCTTCGATGCCAGTTCGCTTCCTGGCTAGTGTCATGAATCAAATGTCCCTAATGGTAAGGGCAGTTTCTCCCCCCTGGCTGCCTCTGTCTGCGGTGTGGCAACGCCTGCTACCTCCGCCGGAGTGGCCAGCTTACGCTAGGGCCTTGTGTCTGAGCTCTGGAAGTCTGCTGCCAAACGTCTAAGACTGACAGTGTTTGGGTGCTTTGCCCTGGGGTGAAACAGGTGAGTGGGTCGCCAATTGCCCACTCATTCGCCTTTCCCAATTCTGCTGCTGCTGCTGGTGGTGGTGCCAGTGTCTCTTCGATGCCAGTTCGCTTCCTGGCTAGTGTCATGAATCAAATGTCCCTAATGGTAAGGGCAGTTTCTCCCCCCTGGCTGCCTCTGTCTGCGGTGTGGCAACGCCTGCTACCTCCGCCGGAGTGGCCAGCTTACGCTAGGGCCTTGTGTCTGAGCTCTGGAAGTCTGCTGCCAAACGTTTAAGACTGACAGTGTTTGGGTGCTTTGCCCTGGGGTGAAACAGGTGAGTGGGTCGCCAATTGCCCACTCATTCGCCTTTCCCATTTTTCAATGCTGCTGCTGGTGGTGGTGGTGGTGCCAGCATCTCTTCTCTGCCAGTTCGCTTCCTGGCTAGAGTCATGCCCAAAATGTCCCTAGTGGTAAGGGCAGTTTCTCCCCTCTGGCTGCGTCTGTTTGCGGTGTGGCAACGCCTGCTACCTCCGCCGGAGTGGCCAGCTTACGCTAGGGCCTTGTGTCTGAGCTCTGGAAGTCTGCTGCCAAACGTCTAAGACTGACAGTGTTTGGGTGCTTTGCCCTGGGGTGAAACAGGTGAGCGGGTCGCCAATTGCCCTCTCATTCGCCTTTCCAATTTTTCAATGCTGCTGGTGGTGGTGGTGGTGGTGGTGGTGGTGCCAGCATCTCTTCTCTGCCAGTTCGCTTCCTGGCTAGAGTCATGCCCAAAATGTCCCTAATTGTAAGGGCAGTTTCTCCTCCCTGGCTGCCTCTGTTTGCGGTGTGGCAACGCCTGCTACCTCCGCCGGAGTGGCCAGCTTACGCTAGGGCCTTGTGTCTGAGCTCTGGAAGTCTGCTGCCAAACGTTTAAGACTGACAGTGTTTGGGTGCTTTGCCCTGGGGTGAAACAGGTGAGTGGGTCGCCAATTGCCCACTCATTCGCCTTTCCCATTTTTCAATGCTGCTGCTGGTGGTGGTGGTGGTGCCAGCATCTCTTCTCTGCCAGTTCGCTTCCTGGCTAGAGTCATGCCCAAAATGTCCCTAGTGGTAAGGGCAGTTTCTCCCCTCTGGCTGCGTCTGTTTGCGGTGTGGCAACGCCTGCTACCTCCGCCGGAGTGGCCAGCTTACGCTAGGGCCTTGTGTCTGAGCTCTGGAAGTCTGCTGCCAAACGTCTAAGACTGACAGTGTTTGGGTGCTTTGCCCTGGGGTGAAACAGGTGAGCGGGTCGCCAATTGCCCTCTCATTCGCCTTTCCAATTTTTCAATGCTGCTGGTGGTGGTGGTGGTGGTGGTGGTGGTGGTGGTGGTGGTGCCAGCATCTCTTCTCTGCCAGTTCGCTTCCTGGCTAGAGTCATGCCCAAAATGTCCCTAATTGTAAGGGCAGTTTCTCCTCCCTGGCTGCCTCTGTCTGCGGTGTGGCAACGCCTGCTACCTCCACCGGAGTGGCCAGCTTACGCTAGGGCCTTGTGTCTGAGCTCTGGAAGTCTGCTGCCAAACGTCTAAGACTGACAGTGTTTGGGTGCTTTGCCCTGGGGTGAAACAGGTGAGCGGGTCGCCAATTGCCCTCTCATTCGCCTTTCCAATTTTTCAATGCTGCTGGTGGTGGTGGTGGTGGTGGTGGTGGTGGTGGTGCCAGCATCTCTTCTCTGCCAGTTCGCTTCCTGGCTAGAGTCATGCCCAAAATGTCCCTAATTGTAAGGGCAGTTTCTCCCCCCTGGCTGCCTCTGTCTGCGGTGTGGCAACGCCTGCTACCTCCGCCGGAGTGGCCAGCTTACGCTAGGGCCTTGTGTCTGAGCTCTGGAAGTCTGCTGCCAAACGTCTAAGACTGACAGTGTTTGGGTGCTTTGCCCTGGGGTGAAACAGGTGAGTGGGTCGCCAATTGCCCACTCATTCGCCTTTTCAATGCTGCTGCTGGTGGTGGTGCCAGCATCTCTTCTCTGCCAGTTCGCTTCCTGGCTAGAGTCATGCCCAAAATGTCCCTAATGGTAAGGGCAGTTTCTCCCCCCTGGCTGCCTCTGTTTGCGGTGTGGCAACGCCTGCTACCTCCGCCGGAGTGGCCAGCTTACGCTAGGGCCTTGTGTCTGAGCTCTGGAAGTCTGCTGCCAAACGTCTAAGACTGACAGTGTTTGGGTGCTTTGCCCTGGGGTGAAACAGGTGAGTGGGTCGCCAATTGCCCACTCATTCGCCTTTTCAATGCTGCTGCTGGTGGTGGTGCCAGCATCTCTTCTCTGCCAGTTCGCTTCCTGGCTAGTGTCATGCCTCAAATGTCCCTAATTGTAAGGGCAGTTTCTCCCCCCTGGCTGCCTCTGTCTGCGGTGTGGCAACGCCTGCTACCTCCGCCGGAGTGGCCAGCTTACGCTAGGGCCTTGTGTCTGAGCTCTGGAAGTCTGCTGCCAAACGTCTAAGACTGACAGTGTTTGGGTGCTTTGCCCTGGGGTGAAACAGGTGAGCGGGTCGCCAATTGCCCTCTCATTCGCCTTTCCAATTTTTCAATGCTGCTGGTGGTGGTGGTGGTGGTGGTGGTGCCAGCATCTCTTCTCTGCCAGTTCGCTTCCTGGCTAGAGTCATGCCCAAAATGTCCCTAATTGTAAGGGCAGTTTCTCCCCCCTGGCTGCCTCTGTCTGCGGTGTGGCAACGCCTGCTACCTCCGCCGGAGTGGCCAGCTTACGCTAGGGCCTTGTGTCTGAGCTCTGGAAGTCTGCTGCCAAACGTCTAAGACTGACAGTGTTTGGGTGCTTTGCCCTGGGGTGAAACAGGTGAGTGGGTCACCAATTGCCCACTCATTCGCCTTTTCAATGCTGCTGCTGGTGGTGGTGCCAGCATCTCTTCTCTGCCAGTTCGCTTCCTGGCTAGAGTCATGCCCAAAATGTCCCTAATGGTAAGGGCAGTTTCTCCCCCCTGGCTGCCTCTGTTTGCGGTGTGGCAACGCCTGCTACCTCCGCCGGAGTGGCCAGCTTACGCTAGGGCCTTGTGTCTGAGCTCTGGAAGTCTGCTGCCAAACGTCTAAGACTGACAGTGTTTGGGTGCTTTGCCCTGGGGTGAAACAGGTGAGCGGGTCGCCAATTGCCCACTCATTTGCCTTTCCCATTTCCTTTTCCATTTCATTATTTTCCTTCTGATACACAACCAACCAAACATAACACACACAATAACACATATAACACATATAACACACAGTGACATCACACATAACACACATACACACACACTTACAATGCACAAAACACAAGGACCTTTTCCTTGTTATTTGCCCTGGCCTTCACTCACTAATAGCATTACATTAACACTATAACTCACACTTCACCCTATAACATTTTTCCATCCACATACCTGCCAACAGACCCAACTTTTTCAGGGACAGTCCTGCTTTTTTCCAGTCCTGTCCCATCTAATTTAGCTAAACTAGGTATGCAAAATGCAAATACACATAGGTAGTTATAGCTCGGTAGGTAACGCTACTATAAACATTTAATAAATATAATCAAGTACTAAATAATAAATCTAACTTTAAAATACATTTAAATAAACCCCTATTTTTTTTTTTTAAAAAAACATTAAAATTAAATTATTATTATTTAGACATAATCCATCTTTAACCAAACCAGTGCACTGCTACTAATCTTAAACATAACCGTACATTAACCCTAAGCTATTTTTTAGTTCTTGTCCAACATTTTTCCATCAGCATACCTGCCAACACACCCAAGATTTTGGTGGACAGTCCTGCTATTTTCCAGTCCTGTCCAATAAGTAAGTTGGGTTGTTGCAAAGTATGCCATTGTAAATAGGTAGCAAATGTTAGGCATGTAAAGTGGTCCAAAATCAATTTAAAAATGTAAAATATTCCCTATTCTTTTATTAAACATCTATGGACAGTACACCTCGGTATGTGTGTGCAACTCTATTGGTCGTTTCGGCAGGGGGCTCGCCTGCCATCAACGAATGAAGTGCATTCTGCAGTTCTGCAATTCACTCGTTGATGCCAGACCAGCCCCCTGCCGAAACGACCAATAGAGCTGCACACACGTACCTTCACGGCAGCTGCTGCTGTGATGTGTTATTAACCCCGTATTAACCCCTGCTAGGCAACCAGGAGGAAAACGAAGATTAAACGAGCACGAAGAATGTCCGCGAATATTCGCCCGAAGAGAAGACAGGAACGGGCGAATATTCGCGGAATACGAAGATTTTTTTTTCCCCGAAGACGAGCACGAAGACGAACACGAAGAGCCCCCTGGTGCCCAAGTCTAATAAATAAGCACAAAAAGAAGAAATTAGGAAAAGGGCAAAAGCTTTTTCACAGCGCTATAAAGGTTAGAGGCCCAAGCTAGGGTGCAGGGCTTTTCTAAGACATTTTGTACATCTTTACGTCCTGCCAATTGCTATTTATTTTGAAGCCCAATTTTGTCATGCTTTCTGTCATACGATACAAAATCCATATAAAAAGTGCACAAAAAGTGAATTCTGTGAAACAGCAAAAACCTTTTTCAGATCCCAGCCTATAGCTGGCATTAAACATTAAATGTGCTATCTGCCAGTCATAGGCCAGGCAAGTGAGAAAAAAATAAATAGTTCATGGAAGGGTTAGTGTGCGTACCAGATCCGTGCGCTAGAGTGTGCATGTACTCTTCCACAGAGGCACCACCTGTGATGGGCACCCTGATGGACCAAATAGGGTGCCTATGAGAACACTTCAGGCTTCTCTGCATTTCCGGTCTTAAAGCCAGAGGACCAAGCTTTGATCTAAGCCAAAAGGCTGTAACTATACAAGGCATTTATAGGAGTAATAGTGTATTTTATTTCCAAAATGTAATTTATTAGACCTATTTTTGTTGTTTCTAATACCATACACATTATTGAAACTTTTGGGGATGTAAAATACTGTGATTTACTAATAACTAGAAAAACTTTCAAATCCTAGAAAAAAGATGGACACCAGGGGAAGAAAGAGGGGCAGAAAGATTGGGTCCCAAAGATGGACTGTCCCTTCAAAAGAGGGACACTTGGTAGGAGTAATCGCAATTGAAAGAGCTTGGAACTAGAAAATCTTACATGAAATCACTTTCAGACTAAACAGGAAGAAATACAAAGTTGATCACGGAATACATTTTGGACACAAGTGGAGCATAATCGTTTTCATTGTCCAGTTTCCATGTACCTCACCATTTGCACACCTAGAACGTGTTTTACTCACCAACTTCCTCTCTGATTGCCGCAAGCTCAGCTGCTAGCTCTCTTTCTTTCATAAGGCCTTTGGCACTCTGTAGTGAAAATAGATATTTTTGTTAATACATTTTAACAGAACATATCCTGCCAAAACTTTTTTTTTCCTTATAACTATTGTTATTACATTAAACCCTGACAGAGTGTTTATGTATTGTAACAAATCAAATAGTATTTTACAGTACTAACACGGTGTAGAATGTATACATTTCTATTCCAAATTTTAAGCTTTAAGAATGTAAAGCTGTTTTCATTTACTGGGATAAGTGAAACAGCTTCCCAGCATAAGCAGAAGATGCAAATGCAGTAAAGTAACCAAACTGTATATCATGATATGCCATTAAATAAAAAAATAAAAGTAAAGACTATACTGGTTTCCATTGTTTTTTTCCCTGACCCAGGCGTGGCTGTGAAGAGGCTGCGGTTTATTATTATTATTATTAAAATTTATCTGATTGGCTGTGACCTCACTACAACACCTTCATGGGTGGGAGGAAATAGTATTAACCACTTCAATCCCAGTATAATGTTGGTTAATTAACTCCTTCAACTGGTGTAAAATAGTACCTGATGCAGAGAAAGCTACAATCCAACTAACCAACCCTTACACCAAAACAAAGCCAGAATAACACATGAAAGTTAATTATATATATATATATATATATACGCAGACATGATACAGTGTATGTGAAACCAACTGTTACTACTGTTACTGATAGAGGCACGATCTATACAGGATACTAGCAGACTATTTATATATGAATAGCAAGACTCCAGGGCTGGACAAAGGAGGCATCAACCATCCTCTGCTCATCTTAGCTCTGTCCTTGGTACAAGAGAAAGAAAGAGGGGAGTCAGAGTCAGGTCTGAATAATGACAGCAAAAACAAACCTTGCCACAGCACTGGCCCATCGTGCCCCAGGGGGGGCAACTACATCCAGAACCTCAGCTTAGTGCTAAATCCTAAGGAGAAGCTGCGATCTTCCCGGTGCCTTTGTATTGTCTCAGTGATACAGCTGTTTGTGCAGCCTCTGTGTCACTATTATGCTGAAGAATCCCGGCAGCAAGCTACCAGCCGGCTGATGGGAGGGGTCCTACTGCTGCTTGAGACAAGCAGTAGATCGATAGCAATTTAACCCCTTAATGACACAGTTTACACATGAGGATGCAAGGGGTTTCGGCGTTTTCTCTTTTGTACAGCTGTAAATCCCCCTCTCTCATTTAATGTAAACATACAAACCATATATTGTTGGGGTTTTTTCAGGACAACTGGGGCTTCCTTCCAAAACCATTCTCCATTACATGTGCTATAATCTAATATGAAAGAGAATGTGGTCAAAAACATTCCCTGAATATTGGTAAATCCTATAATATTATATATTTTTTATATACATATATATATATATATATATATATATAATATATGTGTTAGGGATGTTATAAAGTCTAAATTGAAATATGCACATTTTGATTTTTCAAACTTTAGTGGGCTTGTGTCTTTGAGGTGGTATGGTGGCCTCATATTTTAATTTAACCCAATACAAAAATGTATTTGTAACAACTAGACAACAGGGTATTTATCTAGGGGCATATAAACATGTCTTATGCAGCTGTTTCCACAACATCATTCTCCAACTTTCTTTTTTTCTCATTTTGTTTTTCACATTTTTGTTTCTGGCCAGAATGTTTAACCGTTTGATCTTTTCTTCAAACAATAAACAAACAATGCTCTGCTTTCATGGCTATCAAACAATTGCAAACACAACACAGGTTTATTTTTAAAAAAAAGTTAAATATATGGGTGGCACAATTGTTGGCACTGTTTTAGGCAATACTGGTCCACACTGGGATGGCCATGTTAGGACAGTGGTCAGTAAACAATTTTTGTGTTGATTTTGGGGTATGTTTTGGATCAGTGTCAGATTTTTTGCCACTCAAACCATCCCCTTCACAGTGAGACAATATAGACATAAATCCTCTTTCAGGTTGATTCACAACATTTTGGGTTAATTAATGGTGCAAATGGACATTTTCAATGCTGTTGCTATTTTCTTATAGCCACTTCCCATTTTGTGACGCTTAACAACCTTTTGCCGCACATCACAACTATATTTCTTGGTCTTACCCTTTGAGATGAATGGCTACAGTAATTTGGCCAATGTGTTGCCTAATATTTATACCCCTGTAAAAACAGAATGTCAAGATTAAATAATTACCTGTTCCTAGTCACCCAGGTGTACTAAAATGTAGAATAGCAATGAGAATGTACTTCAAATATATTTATCTCATATGAATTTTTAGGGGTGACAAAACTTTGCTACCAAACCTACCCTAAATACACCAAATACAATCTTTATTTTAATACAACTTTCCACTTACTAACCAGTAAGTAAACCTATTTACCTACTAGCTAAAATCCACCAAACAATCCTATCAACAAATTAAAATTAAAAAAAAATAAGTTCAAATCCCCCACTAGCTAAACTTAGACCTAACAACTCACCAATGCAACTTACTTACCAAATTAAAGCTATCCCTAAAACTTCCAACTTAGAAAAGTTAACACAATAATTCCATAATAAGTAATTGTTAAATGTATTTAATAAAAGGTTATAAAATAGTGTTCCATGTGCTTTTTGTTAAGCTGTAATATTTTCTAGTCTTTGTCCAGCTCATTATGGAGAGCGGCAGAGAACACAAACAAAGGCAATGTTTCTTACGTTGCCTTTGTCTATTGAATGAATCTGATTCGATTGGTTAAAAAGCAGTTACATGTGCAGAAGTGTGGCACCAGGGGGCATTAACATGCAGAACATTCTTCTAGGTCCTGCTTCCTCAATAGTAACAACCGCAGGATGTAATGGTACATCCTGATCAAGAAAGGGTTATCAGCATCTGCTTTAGTCCATTTGTCAGTCTGTCAAATGTCGCTAGCACATCTCTGGCACTGGCATTTTTGGAGATCTCTGGAGTATGCATATATGTATGGGGATGTGTTAAAGTGTGTGTTAGGTGTTTAGTGTGTGTAATAGTATTTGTATAAGGTATGGTGTTAGCATATAAGTGTATGCTATTAGTGTGTGTAAGTCACTGTAGGGTGTTAAGAGTGTGTATGTTTGTGTGTGGTGTTAGTATGAGTGTGTGTCAGTATATAGTGGTAGAGTATCAGAGGTGAGCCTAGGATTAGTGGTGCCTAAAACACAACACAACATAGAAAGAGGGAGAGAATGAGAGGGTGTATGTGCATATGTTTGTATCTTTATGGTGTTTTAGTGAAAGTGTGTGTTATTGTATATTCACTGAACTAAGGAAATTCGGGGGGGAGGGGGGGCCACTTCCAAATGCAAAAGAACTGTCTCTAAGGGTTAAAAGGTCACCTTTACATATTTTATAATAATTACATGTAGATGAAGATGATCACATGTTATCAATATATCAGTATAAATAGCTAGAAATACCTTAGTATTTATGTAGACATAATGTCACAAAAACACATATTACGTACATACCATGGGATCTAAGGATAACATATTACATAGGTTCTAATTATAATTTTTAATGAATACACCCCATATGAAGTGAAACACAACATCTTGACATAAAAAAGAATAAATTCCTAAAATAGGAAATCCTGTTGCTAGATGCCCCAATTAATATGCATTAAGTTTAATGTTTCATAACATATACAACACAGTGTGTATAATATTCATGCCACAAAGTGTATATAATATAAATCTCTTATATACTGTATGTTGCATAATAACGTTATTCAGTATAACAATTGATCTCCCACTCTGTTTATACCCAGTGTAAACTTTAAACCCAGTCTAAAGATCCAAAAAGGCAGAAGCCTTTAAAGATTATCACAAGTCTCTTTATAATCTGAGGCAGAGAAAGCATTTGATAGAGTTAGCTGGAACTACTACTTTAGACGCTGTTGGGATCACCGGTTTCTTTAAAAAAAGTGTGATGGCCTTATATAGTATCCCTAGTGCTAAGGTGATAGGTCCTTCTTTTTAATATTTCTAATGGCACTCGACAAGGATGCCCGCTAGCTCCTTTGTAGTACGCCTTGACTATTGAGCCTTTAGCTATATTAATTAGATCATCTCCAAAAATTAAAGGATTTAAATTTGATGACCATATTTTTAAAATAACTTTATATGCTGATGACATTATTCTCACATTGAGAGACCCAGAGTTATCTGTCCCTGGGGCACTGTCGGCCGTCCGAGAATATAGTCTACATTCTAACTATAGATTAAATCTCCCTAAAACACAGGTGATGACTGCCTATCTTTCGCCTGCGCAAAAGATTTTTCTTACGGACCAGTACCATTTAGAGTCCACAAAGGATTGGGTGGACTACCTGGGTATAAGATTAATGTTTAATTTAAAGAAATTAGTTTCCACTAATTACAATCTTTTACTGAATGACATTGTCTCTCAAATAGCAAGAATGAAATTAGTGGAATTTTCTTGGCTCGGTAGAGTCAATTTGTTAAAATCTTATTTGATTCCCAAAATTCTATATATTTTTAGGATCATTCCACTTTGCGTCTCCGGGCGTATTTTGGATAAAATTTTTAAATTATTTTTCTCCTTCGTTTGGCAACATCGGAAGTCTAGAATCAACCAGAAAACGATTACAAGAAGTGTCAGACAGTTAGGTCTTGGGCTTCCAGATCTAAAAATGTTGCATGAAGTAGTAATGTTTACCCACGTATTATACTGGGATATTAAAAAGGATAAAAATTTAGGCTGGCTTCTTTGTGAAAGGGCTCAGGCGAAAGAACAGGACCTGTTAAATCTTTTTTGGCTTAACCCTTCTGTATTACAACAACAAAAACTCACAAACCCAATTATACAAGACGCTATAAAAACTAGTTATAAACTTAGGTTACTGTTTGGAGCAAAAATAGATTTGACGGTCTCTACTCCTTTGAAAGTGTTAAAATACTATATCCAGAATATAGACTTATTTAATGTCCAATTTGTTAATATTCAGACACTTGGAGATCTTATATTGAATTACCCTGTTCTGACTTTTTCAGATATTGAGATAAAGTTCAGGCTTCATGATAACGAGTTATTTTCATATCTCAGATTGAAACATTTCTTGCGGTCCCAGGTAGTCCATCCACCTTCTGTTCCCGACATATTTATTAATAAACATTATAAAAAAAAAAACTTAATTTCAAGGATAGTATCCTTTTTGGATACTGTAAAAGGTTACAATACCTCTTTCCATACAGAAATGGCAAAATGACTGTGATATTTCCTTCCCTATGGAAAACTGGACAGCTATATGGTTAATGATTAGGAAAGCAGTTCACTCAGTAAATCTCCATGAGATGTATTTCAAACTTTTACATTGATGGTATTTAGTCCCCCTTCGATTAAGTAGATTCTCAAATTCAAATTCAAGTACATGCTGGAGATGTAGCTCCGAGATAGGATCACAATTTCATATTTGGTGGGCATGTTGCAAATTAGGGAATATTAAGCACGAAACAACTAGGCTTCTTTTTTTTTTTTTTTAAATGTAAAGTTTCTCTTTATTCCTATGTTTGGCTCTTTCATCTGGGTCTACCTTCTTCATCTAGCTCATGTAAAATATTGGTAGTCAATATATTACTTTCCATAAAGATCTGCCTTGCTCGATCTTGGCGTAATCCTGAAGCTCCTACTTGGACCGAGATAATCAAGCAAATTATGTTTCAAGCAAATATGGAAAGATATTTTTATTCTTTAAATCAAAACCTTTCTAGATATCTGGTCCTTATGGTTTGATTATATTCAAGATATAAATTTAAATGTTAATCTTATTGTTTAGTTATATTTCTGCCATATCTCTGAGTAGTATTATTATCAGAATTAGGGTATTATCAGAATTAGGGTTATTTAGTTTGGAAAAAAGACGGCTTAGGGGGGATTTAATAACTATGTATAAATATATAAGGGGACAGTACAGAGATCACTCCCAGGACCTATTTATACCCAGGACTGTATCTATAACAAGGGGACATCCTCTACGGTTGGAGGAAAGAAGGTTTCTACACCAGCACAGACGGGGGTTCTTTACAGTAAGAGCGGTGAGATTATGGAACTCTCTGCCAGAGGAAGTGGTTATGGTAAACTCAATAAAAGAGTTCAAAAGGAGCCTGGACGTGTTTCTTGAAAGCAATAATATTACAAGTTATGGATATTAGATTAATAGGGACAGAACGTTGATCCAGGGATTTATTCTGATTGCCATATTTGGAGTCGGGAAGGAATTTTCCCCCTGGTATGGGGCAATTGGCATCTGCTTCATAAGGGTTTTTTGCCTTCCTCTGGATCAACACAGTAGGGACACAATATGTATATAGGTTGAACTTGATGGACTTTGGTCTTTTTTCAACCTTATGAACTATGTTACTATGTATTATATATATCCCAATCTGGCCTCTGCAGCTTGACCTTAAAACTTACACCCCAATGGGAACAGTGTCGCAGTGATCTTCTTTAATAACCTAAGGAAAATGTTTGGGCTCCCCTTTACCTCGCTTGAATCAGTGTGTCCTATAATGTTTGCATGTTGGTATGAATGCTGAATACTACTACATATTGTGTAATGTATATTTTGTATGTATTTGTATGTATTTATTATTTTGTACATGAAATATTAATAAACTATTCTAAAAAAACCCCACTTCTCTCCTGTTTAATAAGTCTTTTATATCACCCCCCCCCCCCCCCGGCTCTCAGGAAACATTGCCTCCAATATATTTTAGATAATATGGTGTTTGGTTACATCATGGCATAGAAACTGAATTTGACAGCAGATAAAAACTATTCAGCCCATCTAGTCTGCCCTTTTTCCAAGATGACGGTCCTTAATCAGTTCCTTATAATACATCTTGTTGTAAAATTTTTCCCTCTAGTCTTTCTTGATAATTTGTATCCTACAATCTCCTTTTTACCCCTCTTTACCCACATCTTCCACCCTAAGGTAGTAATCCAAAGTAGTCCTTGGACATTGTGTTATCAACCTTTCAATCCTATATACTTTCTTTTTGTTTTAATGGAGTTTTGTGTAAATGCATTTAACCTTTTGGCACCAATGACAAAGTGAGAGGTAGGCGGAGTGTCCTTAAAAATGATTTCAGGGTCTTAGGTAGCAAGCTTAAGGCAAGGACCTCCAAGGTAGTATTTTCTGAAATATTACCTGTACCACGTGCCACACCAGAGAGGCAGCGGGAGATTAGGGAGCTAAACAAGTGGCTCAGAAGCTGGTGTAGGAAGGAGGGGTTTGGATTCATGGAGAACTGGGCCGACTTTTCTGTCGGATACAGGCTCTACGGTAGGGACGGGCTGCACCTCAATGGGGAGGGTGCAGCTGTGCTCGGGGAGAAGATGGCCAGAAGGGTGGAGGAGTGTTTAAACTAGGGAAAGGGGGGAGGGAAACTACAATATAGAAGGGGAAGATAGTGTAGATAGAGAGCTGGGGCTTATAAATGTACCTGGGGGTGGAGCGGAGGCAGGGGTTAGAATAGTTAATAGGGATAGGCTTCATAGGGAAAAAACCATACACCTCTAAATTGTATGCTTACTAATGCCAGAAGTCTGACCAATAAAACTGACGAACTGGAGTTAATAATGTCTGAAGAAAATTATGACATAGTGGGTATAACAGAGACATGGTTGGATGATAGCTATGACTGGGCGGTTAACATACAGGGTTATAGTCTATTCAGGAAGGATCGAAAAAAACGAAAATGGGGAGGAGTTTGCCTTTATGTAAAGTCCAGCCTAAAGGCCACACTGCGGGAGAATATATGTGAGGGAAATGATAATGTGGAGTCATTATGGGTAGAAATATATGGAAAGAAAAATAATAAAATACTGATCGGGGTTTGCTATAAGCCACCAAATATAATGGAAGCAGCAGAAGATCAATTATTAAAGCAAATAAACAAGGCAGCTAATCACAATGAGGTGGTTATTATGGGGGACTTTAACTATCCCGACATAAACTGGGAAACCGAGACCTGTGAATCTCATAAAGGAAACCGGTTTCTGACTATAAGTAAGGATAATTATTTGTCCCAAATGGTACAGGACCCGACCAGAGGGGGCGCCCTACTGGACTTAATATTAACCAACAGACCTGACAGAGTAACTAATGTGCAGGTCAGGGGGCATCTAGGAAATAGTGATCACAATATGATACATTATAACTTGTCCTTCAATAAGGGAACTCTTAGAGGAGCCACAAGAACTATGAAGTTTAGGAAGGCAAAGTTTGATCAACTAAGAGAAGCCCTTAACACTGTAAATTGGGAAAATGTCCTCAAAAACAAGAGTACAGACACTTAATGGGAGATTTTTAAGAATATCTTAAATTCTCACTGTGAAAGGTACATACCGTATGGGAATAAAAGAGTCAGGAACAAGAGAAAACCAATGTGGATAAATAAAAATGTAAAGGGGGCAATAAATGGCAAAAAAAAGGCATTTAAGCTACTAAAACAGGAAGGCAGTGAGGAAGCACTAAAAAGCTATCGGGAAAAAAATAAAATATGTAAAAATCAGATAAAAGCAGCAAAATCGGAGACAGAAAGACTCATTGCCAAAGAGAGTAAAACAAACCCCAAAATGTTCTTTACCTATATAAATAGTAAAAAGGTTAAAAATGAAAGCGTTGGCCCCTTAAAAAGTAATGAGGGAGAAGTTATAGACGGGGATCAGGAAAAAGCTAATCTATTAAATATATTCTTCTCTGCTGTATTCACAGAGGAAAATGAAATGCCAGGTAATATACAGCAGGATGAGATAAATGCCCCAGTACATGTCGCCTGTCTAACCCAGGAAGAAGTGCAGTGCCGCCTAAAAAAAATCAAAATAGACAAATCACCAGGTCCAGATGGCATTCACCCCCGCGTTCTAAGGGAGTTAAGTAATGTAATAGACAGACCCCTATTTCTAATGTTCAAGGACTCTATAGTGACAGGGTCTGTTCCCCAGGACTGGCGCATAGCAAATGTTGTGCCAATATTCAAAAAGGGGACAAAAAGTGACCCGGGGAATTATAGGCCTGTTAGTTTAACTTCTGTTGTGTGTAAACTGTTTGAGGGTTTCCTAAGAGATGCTATTTTGGAGTATCTCAATGAAAATAAATGTATGACTCCATATCAGCATGGGTTTACAAGGGATCGGTCCTGTCAAACTAACCTGATCAGCTTTTATGAGGAGGTGAGCTCAAGACTGGATCGGGGTGAATCGCTGGATGTCGTATATCTTGATTTTTCCAAAGCATTTGATACGGTGCCACATAAAAGGCTGGTACATAAAATGAGAATGCTTGGGCTGGGGGAGAATGTGTGTATGTGGGTAAGTAACTGGCTCAGTGATAGGAAACAGAGGGTGGTTATTAATGGTACATACTCTGAGTGGGTGACTGTTGCTAGTGGGGTACCACAGGGGTCAGTTTTGGGTCCTATTCTTTTTAATATATTTATTAATGACCTTGTAGAGGGATTGTATAGTAAAGTATCAATCTTTGCAGACGATACTAAACTCTGTAACGTGGTTAACACAATAGAGGACAGTGCACGGTTACAAATGGATCTGCATATTTTGGAGGCTTGGGGTGGGATGTGGCAGATGAGGTTCAACACAGATAAATGTAAGGTTATGCACATGGGGAAGAAAAATCCAGGCTGGGAATATGTGTTAAATGGGAAAACACTGGGGACGACTGACATGGAAAAGGACTTAGGAGTTTTAGTTAACAGTAAATTTACCTGTAGCGACCAGTGTCAGGCAGCTGCTGCTAAGGCAAATAAAATCATGGGGTGCATCAAAAGGGCCATAGATGCCCACGACAAGGAAATAATTCTACCACTGTACAAGTCACTAGTCAGACCACACATGGAATACTGTGTACAGTACTGGGCACCAGTGTACAAGAAAGATATAGTGGAGCTGGAGAGGGTTCAAAGACGGGCAACCAGAGTAATAAGGGGAATGGGAGGACTACAGTACCCAGAAAGATTATCAGAATTGGGGTTATTTAGTTTGGAAAAAAGACGGCTTAAGGGGGACTTAATAACTATGTATAAATATATAAGGGGGCAGTACAGAGATCACTCCCAGGACCTATTTATACCCAGGACTGTATCTATAACAAGGGGACATCCTCTACGGCTGGAGGAAAGAAGGTTTCTACACCAGCACAGACGGGGGTTCTTTACAGTAAGAGCGGTGAGATTATGGAACTCTCTGCCAGAGGAAGTGGTTATGGTAAACTCAATAAAAGAGTTCAAAAGGAGCCTGGACGTGTTTCTTGAAAGCAATAATATTACAAGTTATGGATATTAGATTAATAGGGACAGAACGTTGATCCAGGGATTTATTCTGATTGCCATATTTGGAGTCGGGAAGGAATTTTCCCCCTGGTATGGGGCAATTGGCATCTGCTTCATAAGGGATTTTTGCCTTCCTCTGGATCAACACAGTAGGGACACAAAATGTATATAGGTTGAACTTGATGGACTTTGGTCCTTTTTCAACCTTATGAACTATGTTACTATGTTACTTTTACATTACCTAAAATTGAATTAATATACCGGTATATGGGATAAAACCCATAAGGTTTACATGTAACCTAAAATAAACTTGATATTCAGTAACCTTAATAACTATCTTTGCGATGTGCTAACAATTTTTAACAAAAAAACGCATTAATTGTCAGTGCCAGTCTTCGCCAGGACAGTGCCACCAGCCCTCCATCCTTCTTGACATCATATCCCGAAGGGGACTCTACACAGTTCTCAATAGTGAATGAATAAATTAGTAAGTGAGTGAGTGTAATGTATGTATGTGTTTAGTGTCAGAAATGGGACAGGCAGGCTGTTTCAGGGGCAGAGACAGCACAAGCAGGGCCTACCAATGTCTGGCTTACCAATGTCTGGCTTAGTATATAGTGATGGGGGTTACACTGTACCACCATCAATGTCTGGCTCAGTATATAGTGATAGGGGGTTATGCTGTGAATACCTGTACAGTAAATGTTATTTATTTAAACTTATTTATCAGTTAATTTCTTTTTTTTCAGATGTCTAGGTTTTTCCAGTTGACATACAATTTACAAACTTTTGTGTCTTTACATTTTTAAAGGGGGTGCCACATACAGGATCCGAACTGGGTGTCAAGTAGTCTAGATACGCCCTTCCATGTTAAAACATAATATATTAGCACTTTAAGAAATCTGTTCACTTAGTTATTATGTGTTGCATTTTTGTCACATCACTGAAGCAATTTTTTGCAGCCCTTAATATAACTCATGTGCGACTGTGCCCAGTCTTTACCCTTGTCCTCAAGGCTTTGTCTAGCTATCTTTCCTTGCCCTCTTCTTGACTCCTACAGGGATGAGCCTCCAGAGATGTCAAGATACAAAAGTGCCAGTCTCTGCTGTCCAAGTCCATTTGAGTTAAACTGAGAAAGGCTGAGAAACGTTTATAACGCAAGTATGATGTGAAAGGTCAACCGTGGCCTCAAGCAGTTTAATTTTCTTAAAGGGTATTCAGTGTGAATTCTTTTCTTGAAGCAACAGATTTAAATGAACTCTACAGATCATTAACTATATCCACTGGCTTCAAAACACAATTATGTCATTAATATGAAAAAAGAACATTTGAAAGAATTATTTCCAGACTTATTTATTTAAAATTTGAGAATGGAGTAACACTTTAGGTACCAAAGTAACCCAATACATCTGTCATATTTAGAACGTTTATATTAAAGGGTAACCCCCAGAATACATTTATATCATTTTGTTACTGTTTTTTGGTTGAAAGGAATATCTATGTCATTCCGGTTATAGTAGTAACATAATCATTTATTTCTATGTTTCACAGGCATACTCGTATACTCATGATGCTTTGCTATTTGAGAAGCAAATTTAGATGATCTGGGAGCCTATTGGACATCAGAAGAAGATGAATCTGCAGAGCTGCAGCACAATGAACCCTCTCTGGTCCTGTACTTGTGCCACTAATTGGCTACTTATATGGCTTAAAAAATCTTTAAACTGGGATAGTTTGACTTAGATTCCTGCCTGAGGCAGGATGCTAATGCAATTTTATGTGACCCCGCAGTAATGTGGCTGCTCACAAAGTGTGCAAACGTGTGCAAAAAGCTTCAGTGATGGTAAGGGATTGATGATGATGTGATTTGTGGCATAAAGTGAGTAGTAGTGTGTGTTAGCATGTCTGGATGTGCAGACACTCAACCAATTAAATTATTATCTTTTATTTATATAGTGCCAACAATTTACGTAGCGCTTAAATGCTAATGGAATCATGATATTGTAATATTTTGCTATAATGGACAGTGCATTAAGAGAGACATTGGTTTTAATTTTTTTAATGTTTGCTTTGTGGAGGGCTTTATACTAATCAGGTGCAAAGCTGGGAAAAAGTTTTACTGCAAAAGTACTTTTTACTTCAACAGCAGATAACATTCAACAAAATGTTTGTGTTTTCATTTATTTTATAAAATGTAGATAGGAGTAATTAAATTAAGGGCAAGGTAATCTGCAAAAATGAATAAATCAATCAGAATTCTCACAGCAAATTTCTCATCTCAGATATCTCCTATGATATGGAGAAATTTGGAAAGAATCTTCATACACAAATCCTTGACAAATTAATTTAAGTAGTACATGTCAAAGGGATGTCAAACTCAAGGCCTCAAGGGCCAGAACCAGATTTTCTGGGTATCCGAACATGAGCACTGTAGGCTCAATCAAGATGGTTTCAACTGATTAAATCATTTTTTGTTTAAAGCAAGGATTTACTCAAACTCTGGTCAGTTTGTGACACGAGGCCTGGAGTTCTTACACTAACAAAATATCACAAACACCATTTGCTCTATTGTTTCCACTGCAACAGTTGATCAATTCATTGTCCGTTTTTTTTTTTAAATGAAATTATTTTAGTGCACCAATATAATTTGAAAAAGATCTGAATAAGCCATTTTTCCCTGTAAAATGTTTGTGTGAAACTCCCTGGTCTAACCGCTACCATTATGTAGCATGCTAGCATTTATAAAAGGAAAGCAATTTTGGACCCACTCACCAGGGGGCAGTGTGGATAAATACCGTATTGGCTCGAATATAGGCCGCACTTTTTTCCCCCACTTTAAGTCTTTAAAGTGGGGGTGCGGCCTATATTCGGGGTCTAGCGCCCGACGCCCGGGACATGCAGTCCCGGGCGCCGGGCAGGCAGCGGGGTTAGGATACAGATCCCCCGCAGCGGTGCAGGGGACCTGCATCTTACTCCCCGATACGCTCAGACAGCCTCCCCTGCCAGCATTTCCCACGCGGACCGTCCGCACGATGCGTTTTACCTCTGCCCCCCCGACTTACCGGAGCAGACTCCCGAGTGTCTTGCGGGGCCGGCGGGGGACATCTACGCAATACGCGTATACAACTTCCGGTGCCGGCATACGCCGTATACGCGTATTGCGTAGATGTCCCCCGCCGGCCCCGCAAGACACCCGGGAGTCTGCTCCGGTAAGTCGGGGGGGGGCAGAGGAGGACAGTGGCAGCATATCTCAGGGGGGACAGTGGCAGCATATCTCGGGGGGGGTAGAGACAGAGTGGCAGCATATCTCGGGGGGGGGAGAGACAGAGTGGCAGCATATCTCGGGGGGGGGAGAGACAGAGTGGCAGCATATCTCGGGGGGGGGAGACAGAGTGGCAGCATGTTTTTTTGGTGCTTTTTTAAAGAAAAAAACCTTTTCTTTAAAAAAGCACCAAACTTTTAGGGTGCGGCCTATATACGGGGGCGGCCTATATCCGAGCCAATACGGTACATGCATTCTGCTTGTGCACAACGAACGCACATATAAACCTGGTGGTCCTCCTTGGACCAGCACAGGGAATATCTCTTAGAATGACAGCTATGGCCTGTTTTATTTATTGTTAAGTACAAGCTAATGCACCTTTAAACATGTTGTATATTATTACAATTAGAACCCGGGGGTAAGGGATGCTATCCCAAAATTAAAACTAAATTATTTAAAAAATCAAGTACAATACAGTTTTTTGTACTCCAATGTCCAAAGCACTGACTCACAACAATTTTTTTTTAATCAAATTAAAATAAACGATAAATGTTCTTCTCAATTTGTAGACTTGCATCTTGGACGGTTTAAAAAATTATTTTTATTTTGTACTATTTTGATTAATGTTTAATTCTTGTTACATTGTTAACTATTTCATGGAATTTACCCAACCTCTCCAAGTATCCATCGTAAACATCGTAAAAAAACGCAGTACCACATCTTAACCTCTAGAAGGCAATAGCGTCCTTTACAAGTCAGTTACATTTGGTGAAAGCAAATCCCTGGATTAAGGGGAATTCTCAGATATGATCCAGCACTGTGTAGCAACGTACAGTATTTGCTGGTACATAATAGAAGTCGGAGATTTCTCCAAAAATCACACTTAATCTCAATTTGTCTGAATATCCTTTCTCAAAACTGCTCAAAGTTAATCATACCAAGCTGACAAACCAGATAAAAACAATGTTACACTGCAACTGCTGAACCAATGAACTATTAGCTTTATTTGTAAAGTTGTATACACAAACAAGTTGCTTTCTTACCATCTCTTTTATATGTTAAATATTTTAGATTAATACACACTGTGTGGAATATATGCAGAAGTCGTGCTAAAGAAAATGTGTTTTTGTTAATTACTGAATCTGCGGTGCACCTGAGCTAATATGTTTGCTAATATGAACGGTAAGATCATTAGTCATTAACTCCAAAAAATCATTATCCTTTATTGGATTACACTACTCATTAAACAGCATTAACATTTTGTCTCTCATCTCTGCCCTTATTAGTGTAAAGTATGCCTTAATAAATATAGATTATGTAACCACTGACATTTAGATGGCTGTAAACTACAATTGTATTTGTATTTGAATTGTTTAATTGTGTTACAATGTACCCTTACAACCGTATCGCTGTAACTATAACTGCATTCCTCCTAGTAACATATTGTCTAAATATATAAAACAAATACCGTATTGGCTCGGATATAGGCCGCCCCCGTATATAGGCCGCACCCTAAAAGTTTGGTGCTTTTTTAAAGAAAACGTTTTTTTCTTTAAAAAAGCACCAAAAAAACATGCTGCCACTCTGTCCTCCCTCCCCGAGATATGCTACCACTGTCCTCCCCCCCCGAGAAATGCTGCCACTGTCCTCCTCCCTGCCCGAGATATGCTGCCACTGTCCTCCCTCCCCGAGATATGCTGCCACTGTCCTCCTCCCTGCCCGAGATATGCTGCCACTGTCCTCCCTCCCCGAGATATGCTGCCACTGTCCTCCTCCCTGCCCGAGATATGCTGCCACTGTCCTCCCCCCCCCCCCCCCCGAGAAATGCTGCCACTGTCCTCCTCCCTGACCGAGATATGCTGCCACTGTCCTCCCTCCCCGAGATATGCTACCACTGTCCTCCTCACTTACCGGAGCAGACTCCCGGGTGTCTTGTGGGGCCGGCAGGAGACATCTACGCAATACGTGTACACAACTTCCGGCACCGTGGGAAGTGCTGGCAGGGGAGGCTGTCTGAGCGTATCGGGGATTAGGATGCAGGTCCCCTGCACCGCTGCGGGGGATCTGTATCCAAACCCCGCTGCCTGCCCGGCGCCCGGGACTGCATGTCCCGGGCGTCGGGCGCTAGACCCCGAATATAGGCCGCACCCCCACTTTAAAAGCTTAAAGTGGGGGAAAAAAGTGCGGCCTATATTCGAGCCAATACGGTACCTCCCGATATTCCAAATGGCTACAAGGGGCATACTTGTTTTATGATGTGTAGTTATAGATGTGGCTGGGGGGGGGGGCTTAACCACTATGTTTTATGCAACTTTGTGACCTATTTATGCAACTGAGAAAAGTATTATTATATTATGTTTTATTTATATTCCGCCAACAAGTTTGGCAGGGCTTCTTACAATACATACACTACTATTCAAAAGTTTGGGGTCACTTAGAAATGTCCTTGTTTTTTTAAAAGAAAAGCACATTTTGCCTATTAAAATGAGCTCAGAAGGATCAGTGTAGATGTTGTTAATGTTGTGAATGACTATTGTAGCTGGAAAATATTGATTTTTAATTAAATATCTTCATTGACATACAGAGGGTCTTTATCAGCAACCATCCCTCCTGTGTTCCAATGGCACGTTGTGTTCGCTAAATCAAGTTTTAGTTTAAAAAGCTAATTGATCATTAGTAAACCCTTTTGCAATTATGTTACAGCTAGAAATGTTCTTGTTTTCCATGAAAACAGCTAGTATATATTCAAGAGGTATGACAAAGAAATGAGAGACTAAGACAAAGCGATATTTGATAGAGTGGGCCCTGGTTGTAAACTTACATTTTACACGTTATGAAGTATCATAATGCATTGTACAATTTGATTTTAAAACCATTCCCTGATGTTGGATCTAATCACACCAAGCAAACATTGTGGGATTTGGGTCCTCCTAAAGCCAAACATTTGAAAAGTATGTATGTGTGTGTGTGTGTCCCTCAAAAAACAAGATAGTAGCTATGGTAACCCTTAAGTGGCAATCATACGGTTCAATAAATGGGGCACCCTGTGGTACATTCCTTTAAGGAAAATCTCTTTTAACTATGGATACATCATTGTACATCATAGCTGGATTAGCAGATATACCCTAGCTATATGCTACAAAACATACATATATTTAGCAAGCTGTTCCATGGGAGTGTTCATCCTAATGTCCTCTCCACATGGCCTGCATCATTTTTTCCAGTCTGTTAATGTACAGCTCTTGTTTGTTGGTTGTTGATTGGTTCATGCAGCATTTGTAACATTGATTTAAAAAGCTATATATAGTTTTAATAGTAAAACCCTTGAAAGCGACTCTTCCTTGAAATCAATGGCATTTCTTTGAGAGACGTTGTCAACCTAACTCCAGATCAATAAATGTGTTTTAAAGCATTACATATTTTGAGACTGCTGTTTTTATTGCGCTTCTACGTTCTAAATTGATAGGTTTCTATCTTCTACTGTTAATGTGCAGCAAATCAAACAGGAATACTTTAATGAAAGGAAATTACAATGTCTTTGTAATGTTCATAAACAGCAGACCAGACCCAGCAGCCATTTAAAATAAAAGTTAGTTATCATAGTACTAATGTTTTGCTCTATTCATTGGCCAGTCTTGGTGGGTACACTGTCAATACAATAAATCACTGCGGCCAGATCACTGATACGTAGTGTAAAGAGTGTTTAGGAGCTTGAAGTAAAGCAGATATTATTAATTATTTTTTGCATTCTTACCTTCTGGAAGAAATACTGAGTAGTCACAGCAAAAACCACAAATCCACAACTGGCTTTCTTAAGTTCTTCTTGGACAAATAAAAGTTTCTTTGATTGTTCTTCATACTTGTCTTTGAGCTTCGGCGTACCCTGGCGCTCTGCATCTCGCATCTGTACTTCTACCTTGGTACCATATCCATTCTTTTGGATGGTTGGCCTTAGCTTGGCATGCCCTGGAATTGTAAAGTGTAGTTAAACATTGTAGTTTGTAGTAATAGGGGGTTGCTAACAAATCATATTCATTGCGGACTTCATTACTTGCTTTCTGTACAATTAGTTACTTTTTTATGACATTTATACCATTTTTCTTTCCGTAGGTAAAGGATTTCGATCAACGTTCTGTTACTGACATATCCATATAAACTATAATCCTTCTCAGCCCTGGGGGTCATATATAACTCTACCGGTTCTCTGTCATTTATGAGAAAGAACAGGAGCAGTGGTGTAATCATACATCTCCTTCCAATAGCATAGGTGACAACCATGGAAGTTATAGCCCACAGCAGTGTAAGATCCTGTCTCATATGCCTACTGTGTTACCTGTTGTAGATATATTCTCTTTTCCAATCCACTTCACCAAAGTCACTAGCAAGTAGCATACCTTCATATGAACCACAAAATGGCATTCAGAGAGTTGATGTTTTTCACGTAAACAAATATGGGTTTTGAAGTGTTCTTCTATATGGTCTAAGGGACCCTCAGAGAAAGTGGGAAGTGTGAGGCACATATTCATTTTAAATTTATATTGGTATAATGCATCTTGTTCATTAATAAGCTTGTGATCATATGTATTTGATCTTCATTTATGTATAATTGTTCCTTTTCAATTGTACATAACACAGGGTCCCCCTTAATCTTTTCACTCAGGGTTAGAGCTACCACTGGCTGAAATTTTCATAGTATTTTTCTCTAGAAATATTGCAAACTTATGTACTGGCTATTAAGTGTAAAAAACAAAAAAAATTAATAATATACACAGTGCTCTACCCTCTCACCAACTGCAATGTGAACCTATGTAACCCCTTATTACACCATAAGAATAAATAGACAAAAAGGTGGTTCATGTGCTAATGTGACAAAAATGTATACAAAAATAATAAATTAATAAACCTGGAAATGTATCAGACTCTTCAATCTGAAACTGACCTTAAAAATAATACATTCAAAAAAGAGAAAAATATATAGTGTAGTATTTTGAAATCCTTTTAGTTGTTATTAAGCATCAATTGCACTCACATATCACCCAAGATTAGCAGGCATTTCAAAGGATCTTGTATATGTCTTTACTATATATTGAAGACATAAGAAACCTCCAGCAAATGCTCACAAATTCATACAAAAATGTTATTACATTAAATTAAAAGTAAAAATCCCAAGAGAAGCATTATTAATATACAAATGACAATTAACATTTCAGGGTCTGTAAGGAAAGCTGTGCATTAGTCTCTACAGACAAGCAAGGATTGTATTAACCCCTTCAGTCCCCTATGGAAGTACCAGTACATCCAAAAACCATTTAAAACAAAACAAAACAAAACAAAAAAAATACCAAAAATAAAAAATATATATAAAATAAATATATATAAATAATAAAATAAAAAAATTAAAAAACCCTTATATCCCATTGCCCTAACACAACATCTACCCAGTATAGCCCTCCTGCCCCTGTTCACAACCCCCAAACCCTTTAGGCCATAAGCATAACAATTCTATGAATAATGTATACCTTATTAGTATGTTCCCTATAAGTGCTGGGAAAGTCTGGAAAATCTATATAAATTAGGTATTTCTGAAATCAGGACACCTGAATTGATAAACTTGGAGGGGATTTTCCATCGCTTTACCTAATTTTGTGAGGATTCAGAGGGGAAATTTTAAAAATATAATTTTTTTTTTCAAATTTTCGCTAGATTTACTAAATTTCTCATTCTAAATTTTTTAGCTAATCATCCAACTATGGTATCAAAAGAAAGTTCTATCTCTCCTTGAAATAATAATACATAGTTTACATGGATACACTATTCGCAGGAAAAGAGAATAATCGCTGAACCGACATAGCACAAAAATGGCAAAATTGCTCCGGGACTTGAGGTACCAAAAACCCCTGGGATTGAAGGGGTTAAAATTTAGAGCAGTTTCTATTACAGGCACTGCATGTGTGCGCTGCACCAGTGCTCCTCAACCCTTTCCTCAAGGCACACCTAACAGTCCAGGATTTAGGTATTACTCAGGTGTGTTTAGGGTGCTGCATAATTAACAACCAAAAACACCTTAGACGTACCTGAGTAAACCCTGGACCGTTGTGTGCCTTGAGGAGAGGGTTTAGGAGCACTGCGCTACATGACCCATTGTCTCGCATACTGACTTTTCCCCCACTCTTCCCTGCTCCCTGTCAGCATGGTATCTGCATCTGCCAAGTAATCAGTGGCGATAAGAAAACAAGTGGAGAAGGTAACAGACAAGACAAGATTCGGAAGCCAAAAACACATCTCTCTCTTTTTCTGTCCCCCATACAGAAAAAGATAGAGATGTATTTTTGGCCTCCGAATTTCATTTCGAAATTAAAAAGTGCCAAATTTTATCTAAAATGAAAGGGCAGAAAATGAAATTCTTTGCCCAAACACTAATAGAAAGACAAAGGTAAAATGTGTCCAAAATGATTTTAGCTACTTCAGAGACCCTCATCCCTGATGCAATAAAATAAAGGCTTGTCTATCCACAGCTTCTACATGTTGAATTCTGGAATATGATGTCATATCACGGTGCTTGCCAACATCAGGTGGTATATAGACTGAGAAAGAATTGCTAGAACATAGATCTTCCTCTGTAGGTGGTTTTACAAGCAAACTAATACACATCTGTTGGACTGACTACAAACCCCCCAACATTTCAGGTTTCCAAATTGGGGTTGTGTTGGTGGCGTGATAAGAGTTGGGGAGGGACAGAGACGGCCCAAGAAGTGGTCTTGATGGGCCAAGTGGGCAATCACCCACTTTAACCTGAAAAAGTGTCAAAAGACAACAAATTGGCAGCTGCAATAGAGGTCTGTACTGCAATGACACAAACCACAGGTGATTTTACACCTCACTGTGTCGGTAAAGGGGGATTAAAACATCTCTCCAATTGGCTCATGCTTCACATAAAAAGTAGATGTCTAATCGCCCTCATCCAGATCCAACCTCTGCAGTGCACAGTTATAAATAAAATTATAGTAATCTTGTATATTTGGGAAAAAATATTTTGGGCCAGAAGAGAACATAGATGGAATATATATATATATATATATATATATATATATATATATATATATATATATACTGCAATGCTTTAATTATGCCACAATAAATCAGTGTTTGTCCCAGGGATGTCAAATAGAATAAAACACCAGCCGCATTCAGAGGTTTGACATCCCACAGATGCTGCTGTTTTGTTTGTTTGGGGGAGAATTCATTATGTTGAGTGTCATACTCAAATCGTCTTTGTACATTTTTAATAGGAAAGCTTCACCACAGATAAATCTCTTGTCCTCGGTTTCTCCACATGTCAAGATCAGCTGATACTACAGATGTGCCCCACGTGGAGAGAACAAGGCTATTCAAGGATATTTCATCCTAGAGCAGTGAATTTAGAATGTAAAGTGCAGTTTCCTCAAGAAATTGTATATAGGAAGAACAAGTTTATACATTTTTCATTCATAAAACCTATAATATTACCTTTACCCTATTTGTACCATAAGATGTTGAGGTAGCTCTTTGGCTGTTGCTGATTTGATTTAATGACAAAATCATTTTTGACAGAGCAAAATGGCTTACGGTTTATTATTACCTGGTGAATGAAGTTTGGGAGTCGAGACTATTTGTCTTTTTGGGGAAGAAACAGCAGGCTTGATAACTTCATGTTCTTTCTGTGCTTCCTTCTTTGATCCTGTTACAAACCAAAGACAATATTTCAGTATTCAAACAATTGGAAAATATTACTTGCAGGGAAGCACTATGGATGATAATCAAATCACCCATTTTTTTTATTATTTGCAATTAAATGTATAGTAGAGTAACAGAAAATAGTTGTTATTTAACCCATAGTATCGGAAGAATGCAGTCTTCCATCCTCTAGCATTAATCTGTTATAAGAGTCCACCTGTACAGAGAGGCTATATTTTCAATACATCTTAGTTAGAATAGCAGCTGCTCTTGGACCAATCAGTAAAGCTGGGTGAAATCTTGAATAAGTGCTCCTGTAGGAGTTACTTTAAAAATCTCATATTTTCACCCGTTTCAGTGGTAACTTCCATGGGAGTAAAGATGGATGCTAGTTTCTGCTTGCTTATGTGACCATATATGCATCTCGAATGTTATGTCCTTGGCGAGGTCACAAATTGGCACGTACTGTAAACCTCCCAATGCTCATGGCGCAAATGATCACATGAATGGTCAAGGAAACATAACTCTTTTTCCTGTAGACATTTCCACAGGTGCGAACGTGCTAGGACATTTAAGAGCTGTATGGTTCATCCAGGGCTACCTTTAATGCAAGTCATAACAGGCAGCTGCTGTGGTGATTTCATGTTGAGTTTTGATTCTCTTAGCGCTAATGTTTCACTAAATAAAAGAGTTCAAAAGGAGCCTGGACGTGTTTCTTGAAAGCAATAATATTACAAGTTATGGATATTAGATTAATAGGGACAGAACGTTGATCCAGGGATTTATTCTGATTGCCATATTTGGAGTCGGGAAGGAATTTTCCCCCTGGTATGGGGCAATTGGCATCTGCTTCATAAGGGTTTTTTGCCTTCCTCTGGATCAACACAGTAGGGACACAATATGTATATAGGTTGAACTTGATGGACTTTGGTCTTTTTTCAACCTTATGAACTATGTTACTATGTTACTTACCACTATTTGTGGTAACCTAAGGTTAAATATAGGGTCAGTCTTCCCAATGACCCATTTGGAAAGATTATGCTATAATGAGGCCGAGCCTGCTAGGTTCTTTTATAAATTCTGGTTCCTTTATAGATCTACCTCCTGTCTTAAAAAATCCTGTATCCCTTGGACCACTGAACAATGCCGTGGTAACCGTACATTTTGTTCTAGGTGAAAACCACCTTTGGACAGCCTCAACATCAGTGTATTTTGGGTCAGCATCGAACAACAAACTTTCATTGTATGCACGTTTCCTTTGTTTTGACAAACAGTGGGAAGTTGTGTTTGGATTGCATCACACTTTTAAAATGGTGCCCAATTTCAGACAGGGCCTGGGAATGGGAGGAGAAATAAAACTCAGATTAGGGTACTGAATGAATATGCTGACGTTTTTATATTTCTGGGGGTTTATTAATATCTGAATGACCGTAAATCCAATTTATGCATGCATGTGATTTTCATAGCATATACAATGCTGTACATTACTTTTTTCACAGTACTGCTAAATTGTTTAATCTTCATGCACAAAATAAAAATGGTACCCAAGACATAAATTGTCAAAGAGCCTCTCTTTAAACATAACCCAGGAGAAATAAATAGGTGCTTAAGCATGGGTATATTCCGCATGGATGTACATAGGAAATCTTCCAATTGAGGGAGGTGAGGGAGGACAAATTCAAAGTTTTACCATTATGGCGCATACCTCAAAAACTTTTACTTAGGGCTTAAAACTTAAGTAGAAGTTCATCAGCCAGAAAGCCAGAGATTGTCAGCCTTAATTTACAACCATTTTCTAGTCTCCTTTTGTGTGTACATGACAACCTGGAAATGTAGTATTTCAGTGTATTGTAATTTTCCTCCTTCAGTTGTTGAAAATCTTGATCAAACTGTCCCAGTGGAAAAGCTAGACTGAAAAAGCTAGTCTTGGCATACTCAGTGACTGGTCCTATCCCCTGCTCACCTTCTTTCTCTAACAGTAATAACAGCATCTAGTTATTCTGTGACATTTGTTAAGTGATAAATTATAGAACCTTCAGAACAAAATTATTATTTTTTTTATAATAAAACAGAGACACAAAAGGTTACAGAAAAGAAATGAACATCTAGATATTTGCTTATTGCTGTTGGGACACAACGATACCAGACAAACGCTGCCAGACAGAAATTGTATGAAAACTATTGGTGTACGAACCCTGGTAGATGACTTTAATATTAGTTTTCACATACAGTGTAGAACAGGCTGAACAATTACTCAAACTTAAATTTTTCAGTGAAAAAATCCTATAATGATTGTTATTGTTTCTTGATATCTTATGCTGCAGTACTCCTACTATAACATTATGTCAGGGGTTAATTACACTACATACAAAGATGGGATACGATAATTGTTATACCTGGGTATCTTGGTATAAAAATGGCAGTGAATTGAAGAATATGGATCAATGGAGGTGATATAGAACATAGGGAATAATAGTGGAATTATATTTATTTATTTTTATCCAAACCCGGCATTGCTGATAACAAAACAGCATGAGCTGCAATTTTTAAAGATTGCTTGAAAATTGAAGGTTTCTGCCTAATGACCATAGGGAACAACCAGTATGAACTGTCTATTGTAAAATAAAAAATAGAAATTGAACACAGTTCTTAACCATTTGTATAGTTGGCGTGAAGGGCAATGCATTATATTAACTGAATTCAAAGAGATATACATACTGTATATAGACACATAGCAGGTGAGCATAATTAGAAAGATTTATGTTTACCATGCGGTACACAAGGTGCCCATCAAAAGGTTTAGTTTAGGGCTGCAACTAACGATTATTTTAATAATCGATTAGTTGGCCGATAATTTTTTCGATTAATCAGATTAAAAAAAAATGCAAATTTTTAAAATTTAAAATAATGTAATAAAAACCTTCTTATTTTACTGACATAATAATAAAAGCTACAAGAACCCAAACAGAGTGTTTCTCAAACTAGGTTTTATTGCAAAGTTATTAGTAAATATTAATTCATATGTTAACTATTTTCCATTTTTAATAAAAACTATGAGAAAAAAAGCCTTGTTTATATTTTCTTTTATTTACCAAACTGCCCCCAGTTATGCACATCTGACCCCCAGCTTGCCACTCTGCCCCCAGATATGCCTTATACCTCCTATATGCCAGAGATTCCACTGTGCCCCCGATATGCCTTATACTCCTTATATGCCAGTGATATGCAACTGAGCCCCCCTGATATACCTTTTACCCCCAGATATGTCTTATGCCCCCCTGATATGTCTAATATCGATATGCCTTATACCCTATAAGCCATTGTGTCCCCTGATATCCCTTATAACTTCCAATATGCCACTCACCCCCCATTTATGCCTTATACCTCCCTATATGCCACTGTGCACCCTGATATGCCACTCTGCCCCCCATAAATGCCCTGCACCACCCTGAAATTCATTATACTCCCTGATTCACCACTCTGCCTCCCCCAGATATGCCACTCTGAAAATCATTATACCCCCCATATACCACTCTAACTCCCCCAGATATGCCACTCTGCCTCCCCGAAATTCATTACACCCATACACCACTCTGCTACCCTGAAATTCATTATACCCCATACACCACTATAACTCAGCCATACACCACTATAACTCACCCATACACCACTCTGCCTCCCCCATTATACCAATCTGCCTCCTCCCCCCTCCCATTCACCACTCTGCCTCCTCCCCCCTTCCCATTCACCACTCTGCCTCCTCCCCCCTCCCATTCACCACTCTGCCTCTCTCCCCCTCCCATCCACCACTCTGCCTCTCTCCCCCCTCCCATACACCACTTTGCCTCCTGTCAGCAACGGAGGTTCACAAGACACCAGGGAGTTGGGTAGAGAGGCAGAGTGGTGTATGGGAGAGGGAGGAGGCAGAGTGGTGTATGGGAGGGTGGCTCCCATACACCCCTCTGCTTCCTCCCCCCTCCCATACACCACTCTGCCTCTCTCCCGACTCCCTGGTGTTTTGTGAACCTCTGTTGCTGACAGGCACTTTCACTGCAGCTTCATAGAAGCCCCAGCGGAAGTGAAGGGGAGTAACGGAGGCTGTCTGTGCGATGCAGACACCCACCAGCTGACAGAGAGGATGATCCTCTGCAGGAGACCTCGATTCTCTGTCAGCCGGTGGGGGTCTGCACGATGTGCACAGACAGCCTCCGTTACTCCCCTTCACTTCCGCTGGGGCTTCTACATCGTGGGATGCTGGCTCTGCATCATAGGAGCCCCAGCTGAAGTGGAGGGGAGAGGCGGAAGTTGTCTGTGCGCATCGCACGGACACCCACCGGCTGTGGAATCCAGTGAGTGGAATCCAGATCTCCTGCAGCGTTGCAGGGGATCTGGATTCTAGTGTTATAATCCGATCTCTGTTTGAGGTCGGATTATATTAAGGAGAGGAGTTTTTCAGACCATTTGCTCTGAAAAAAACTTTTTATAATCGATAAAAATCGATTATTATCGATTTTATCGATTAGTTGTTGCAGCCCTAGTTTAGTTTTCAAAGTAAAATGGAAGAAAACCAGAGAACCCTAAAAAACAGTTTATGGTTCACACATCAGGGAAAAAAGGTCTGGGCCTATAGAGCATTTCTCCGATCCTGACATTGGTACTACTAGGGTGTTTTAAAAGCTACTATACCATGTATTGGGACAACCAGAAAGTGATGTTATTAGGAATGCCAACAAGTGTCCCAACACCAAAGCAACCACAGTGCCCAAGCTAAGAAAAGCAGAGCAACTGCCAGAGATGTCACACAAGCCACCAAGGTTTAGTGTGACATTGCAATGATGCCTCTATAATGTGGGGCAACCTCAGCGGTCTCCCATTCAAGTGTCTACAGCAGTGACATACTGGATTTTCAATTCTTACCTAAAAACAGTTGTATATGTAAAACTGTGACTAATTCTGGTTTTTTATTACCCGTCTATACATTTTGAATGTATCAAAAAAAATCCTTAGGGCGACTGTGAAACATATCTATTTTGTTATTTAGAAAGAAAGACACATTACTTTAATATAATGAGAAATTGTAAATAGGGTAATGCAGATGGCACAGTACTGCAGATTTGTTTTCAGGGCTAGAATTGCTTACCAGCAGGTGATACATTTGTTTTCGGTGATGGAAGCAGACTCCTGCGAGGCACCACCATGCTGCTGCTGCACACTTGCAGGGCTGTTTTGTTGGTACCCTTGGGTACATCTCTTGAAGGCAACACTGTCTTTTGAGTTGATTGCTCTTCATTTGCAAAACTTGTACCTGCTGAAATGGAAAACAGCTCTAATTAAATCAGCATAAAATATGTAGAACAAAGATTACTCTGAGATTTGTAATTATGATGTGCAAAAATAGAAAATATTTTGCCCAACAAGTGATCGCATAACTGTTACTTTTTTAATAATGATTTGTGTTATGTTTGTATATAGAAAAATAATTTGCCACATTTAGTGTGGCTTGTTTTTGTTCTGTGAAATCTTGAACCTTGTTTGATCCTTGGTCTTCTTATGTCCAGCATATAGCCTTCTGCTGTCCAAAATATGTTTATATTCCATAACAATATTAACTTCTACCATTTGTGCTAGGATGCAGTTCCACTTCAGCAGAATGAAAATGTATTATATATTTATATAAAGCTACGGTACAACATTGTAATAACAAAAAAATCATCATCTCATGTATTGTTAAAAAAAGAACAAAAGGTCTAAATTCAAAGTAGAAAGGGCACCTCTCAACATTTCATATGAAAAGAAAGTTTTGTCTTAGGGGTATGATTAGACTTGCGAGAAAGTCTGACTTTACTGAGACTTTTTATGTGGGGCTGTGATCTATTGATGGATATTGTTAATTTTATTTTATTTACATAATTAAATATAAAGATATCTGTTAATATAAACATTACTGTGGATTTTTAGAACTTTACAAAACTATGATATTTGTTTATGCCCCAAACATTCAGAATTCCTGAAAAATTGGGATTTCAGAGGAAGACAAGCAGGGCTGGAGGGATTTGGGTTCCATGAGTTAGTGCCCCCCATGAACAGAGACATTTGGGAGTTATGCAATGACTATCCTATAATGAAATAGCCAAAGTAGTACAAACCAGGGAAACGTCAGGATTGAGAACATAATGACCTTTACCCATCCTTGCTTTCCTCACCCTAGAAATTCCCTACCAATGCCATCCTCTTTTGCCTATGTCCCATTCCTTGGACAGAGTCAGACAATTTCTGTGGATGCCTACATCTACAAAGTATGACACATGAATAGAACGTGAAAATATAAGGGAAGGACCATTGGTCTTATATCAGTAAAAAAATATGGGCAGAACAGAAGGGCTAAATAGCTCTTATCTGACACCAAAAATATAGAAATATAATAGTTACTGACATTGAAAATAAACTAAAGCCAAGAATGTAAAATACTCTGAATGCAAAGTTCTTAAATATGCTGACACCAGTGCACAGCTAGATATATGCAGAGCAAGCCATGCTTGGTTGGTTAAGAATATGTTAGCATTTTACACTATGTCAAGAAAGTCGTATTTTTTTATGCAAACTGCAGCCAAAAAAGTCAATCATGAAACAGACTAAATGTCATTTGTTTTTGTAAATTTTTTTTTTACATTTTTTCTTACTGTTGTGCTGTTCATTGTTTTCATTTCATGCCCTTGGGAGAAATTCCCGATAATTAAAAATGTCAATGTTACAATCGACGTTGGGTTCATTTTCAGGTTAATGGCCCCTTACTGATAGCTATGCAAATCTGTGCATTCAATTTAATTATTAGCCTGTTAATTGTTGTCAGAACTGGGAAGTGAGTGACATCTGCATTTATTCAGCAGGTCTCAACTCAAGATAAATTAACAGACTTGTGTTAACAAATATGCTCTAGCAGAGGCATAAAGCTCATGTAATGTAGATTGCCCTACTATTTATTTTAGCGCACCTGTGGGTATTGCACAATTTGAGATATAGCTGCTTTATTACTGATGACATTTTCACATTTATTTGAGATGTGCCATCAAAAATAACCTGCTTCATGTAACAGGGTGTTTTAGTGGTAAGTACTTAGAGGAGAACCCCTTGTAGAAATTACTTTTTTGTGTAAACCACATATAGGGAGGAAAGAGGGGTTGATAGCATAGCCTAGCCCCAACATTTCAGGTGTCCTAATCGGCACCTGTGATGCAGGGTTTGGCTCCATATGGGGAGGGGGTGTAGCTGGACCTGAGTGCGGATGCCCACAAAATGATCCTAATAGGCCACGATCCCAACTGTCTGAAAATTCATGACCTCCCTGCGAAAAACTGGGACACTGGAAATTGGGTATGGCCAAGTGTATAGGGCTTAAAAATATACTGATTCAAGATTTGAGAATCTGACCCTTACATTTGACTCATACCCCAATGTCCTCAAACTTTGTTTATAAAGAGATGTGCACAGATTTATCTATAGATCAGCTGGCAACCATGTTTTATGTCGTTAAGCACATTTTTTCAAAATAGCATAGATCGTCATGAAGGGTTTTAAGGGGTAAATAGAGCTATTGGGTTCTCCTCTCATGACTTTTGTCCATTTGATATTTTTCCATTAACAACAACTCTACTTTTAAGACAGTTTTTATCAAAAATGTCCTGGCCTGTTTCTGGCCCTCGAGGACTGGAGTTGTGTAGCACTGGATTACAGCTTTTATATTACACCCCTCCCGCGTTATTATCTGGTAGACAGGATGTCACACCGTGTTATCTATTTGTTGGATATTATCACTTTAAACTCCAATAACATAGCTGGAAGGATGTAATTTATTCCAACTGAGCAATCACCATTTAAGAAAGTCAAATTATATGGATAATAAGCACCAGCTCGAACTATAACCAAAACTGAACAGCTAAATTGTCCCCGAACATGGTGACAAACACCGTTCAGAAGCTTAATCTATCTACTTTAATTCAAAATCTGAAACAAGCTGAACGCGATAGCCATCAAAAGCAAGAACTCAAAAAGTTTAACCACGTAAAATGCATTCAATATACACATTACACAATACATTACATTAACGATAAAATATACTAAGGGACTTTCCACATTTCAGAAAAGGGTTCATCTAGAAAAAAAAAGAAAAAGGCAATATCAATCTCATAAAAAATCTATACAAATGATATTTTTTTAGATTTTTAAGCGTATTGTTTTGACAGTTGGCTTGAGAATTGTATAGCATAGGAATGCTGCATATCATATTGTTTAATCATGGGCAGGGTATTTTTCTATACACTGAGTGGGATAATTTTTAAATCAGGAACGCCCATATATAGATGATTATTGAGAAGCAAGGGTTAAGCACCTTAAGAAGCCTATTGGGTGAGTTGCGTAGTACTACGTAATACTACGCGCTCAAGCAGGAAGTGGAGCTAAATGTGTGGTCACGTGATCAACTGGATCTTGTCAAGAACTGTATTGCAGAAAATACCATAATATCTGCCGCGGGGACCTTGTTTCCACTCCTCAGGAGCATTACAGCTTACTTTCCGTATTTGTGGCTTTAGCGATATCGTGGTCCCCATCGTGGGTCTTATTTTTACCTGTGTCAGTGACCAGACAATCACAAGGAGTGGGCACACTATATATGTTGTATCTTATTTTTTCTCGTATGACAACATTTGCAGGAAGACAGAAAACTGTATCATGTATAAGTACTTTCAATGCTTTTTGGCACTGAGAGTCATACACATGGGTGTGTTTAATTGTATTTTGTGCGCCACTTTCTCCTTATATTGCTAATCAGCTCGTTTGCAGAGTTGTGTTGCATACAGAGTTTGCAGCGACGGAGTTTTGTTGGATTTAATTTAATAAGATAATATTACAAACACTGGACTGGTAGCTGGAGCCTGAAAGGTCCCAGATATGCTTATGCTTCTAGCGTGGCATACATGGCAGCTGCCTAGTCTTACCTTAGGCATACTTCTCAATTTACAGGGTTTCAAGGTGGGACACTTCAGTGTGTGATATTGTGTAGGTGGTGTGACATCATACCCAACCCAAATAAAGCGGTGATGTTGTCATGCCACAGGGCATATTGTTTACATGATGTCATTTCTCTAGCAAATTTTTAAATGTACAGTGTCTGATGTGGCCATTGTGGATGCTAAGCCGTTTGCAGTGCCAATACATGGGGCATGAGGCTGGTTTAATTAAATGCAACTTTAATTTAGGCCACAGAGATTTATATAAAGTTCCAAAGTAAAAGGTTACTGGCCCGTGAATATCATATTAGAAAAGTAGCTATTTTTACCTAAGGATCTCTTATCCCTCTTTCTTTCAAATGTGTTCATTTTAGGGTTAAAGACCAATATATTTTCTGTAAACTAAACATTTTCAGTTGAATACGTTATTTTGTCATATGAATATAAATGGAATCGGAAGGCAAACTTAAATGAACTAGTTTTGAAGAATGAACTGTCAGCCGTTATCAAATTTGGTCTCTTGGTGAACCTTGGTGAGGTCCCAAGTTGCCATGGAAACTATAGCATTTTTTTGATACAGAAAAGTTTCTAGAATCCGCACAACTGGCAGGGACTAATACGCCTTGATCTGTCTATTCAGCTCTGATGAATATTCCATGTTCAGTATCAATTATAACTGAGCAGTAATGAAAAACAAAAACTGATTTGTAAGCCACTTCCAAACTGCATCGCTCCATTATCAGTATAAAGAAAGAGGCAGAAATCACAAGCAGCTATTTTAACAAATAATGTGTTTTTTTCCCCATTTTTAAATGGCAGCAGCTGTGGAATTTTCTTTGGCGATGTTAAAATTTCAAAACTGAGAGAGAGAAGTTACAACAATAGAGAAGATGAGATCTACACAATCTATTTCAGGCAATATTAAGCTGTCAGATACATCCTTGTATGAAAGACAACTCACTTTAATAGTATCTATTGCCCCTTTCCCAGGTAACCAATCAAAAGTATTTTGTACCTCCAGACAATCCCGGTTTTCACGGGAATGTCCTAATTTTTGGTGACTGTCCTGCTGTTGTGTTTTGACACTTATTCACTAAAGGGAGTAGATGTTTCAACCACATGTTTAAAGATGATTCAAACCAAAGTGGGTAACAACTAAATTAAATCATATTGTTTAGTATGTGGTCAAATTTTACATTTTTTTTTAATCTCATTTTAGCTTGGACAACTTTTACATCTTTTGTCAAGGTCTACCTACCTGCAGAAAACATCTGCTTGCCAACATGTGTTATTCATGATATCATACATGAAAAAAGTAATTGCTCATTGAAATATTCATGCATTACCATCAATACCTATCTGCAGTGCACCTGTACCCAGAAGTAATTTCATGCATGGGTGGATTACCCGAACTTCAGTGACCTGAGACAACTTGCAATTGCAACTTCAGTCCAATGACAGTTATATCAAACAAGGCACCTATTCCAATGTTTACCTATTCAGATGTGGAATTTATTTGGAGCAATAAGGCAGGATTGTTTGCTTAATGGGTGATTAAAGATTTATACTACAAATAGTTTGTGTATAACTGTTTTAAGATTCTAGATCAGGGGTCAATGTGTATGTGTATGTAATGTGTTACGGCACTGGATCGGTAAATTGGTCAGGTTTCTGCTTCTTATACTTGTTACAGGGACACTTCATTCATCATATGCATTTTAATTGAGTGCCCATTTTAAATTGTCATTTTCTTCATCTTAAAAATGCTGCCTTGGGTGACGATGCCTAGGGGGCAGCAGTCCTCCTTCTAGAAAACAAAGGAGTAAATCTCGTTTTTGGATGATCAAGAGTCTCTGTGTGCTGCTCCTCAATGGGTTAGTTACAGTGGAGATCACTGATCCCCCAACCACCCAATGTAAACTACGGAGACTGCGCCGACTCACTACACTAAAAGCACACCTGGGAACTCTCAGGGTTTTTTTCTCTAATCTCTAGGTGAAGGGTCAGAAGCTACTTGATATTCTGCACATAGTTTATGATATTTGAGCCTCCCAATTAGTGGTTATGCCACCAGTATGTAATGGTTGATATACCTACTCGAATGCAGGTGACTCCAATAACGGCATCGTTGAATAGTGACAAATCAAGGACTGGTATTAAAGTCATCTATTTAACATATTTGGATAGTCACTAAATATAATTTTCACTATGGGCTATCAAAGTGTAAAGAGTCTCAAGGTCAGCTCATTAAGAAGGTTCCCAGATACGCTCTAAAAAGCAATGCATGCCTTTAGTGAAGATGGCAGCCTGTTACCTCCTCCGTCGGGCTGCCGGCAGGGACGCCGAGACGCAGCCCGCGCGGCCGGCTCCCTGCTCGTGCCGTCGCGGTGAGCTGCCGCCGGGTCCGTCCTCCTGCGAGACGCGCGCCCCCGGCGAGTTCACGGGATAATTCCGGGGGGCGCGCGCCTCTACGTCGTGAGAGCCGTTCGCGCATGCGCGAACGGCTCATCTAATGAATATTCATGTCGCTCTTAAAGCGACATATATTCCTTTTCCTCCTCCCCCTAATTAGGAGGGTAGGAGGATCCATATTGTTGGAGGGATATTTAAACCCTCATTTGGCACTACACCATTGCCTGTGTTAGTGCCTTTTTGCCTCTCACTAGCGTTGTTATCCTGATTTAGCTTCCTGGTTTTGACTCCTGCTTGTTCCTGACCTCCGTTGTTTCGCTGCCTGCCCTGACCTTTGCTTGTGACCCCGACTACTCTTTTGCCTGACCCCTCGGATACCGTTATTATTATTTATTTATTTTTGTTCCTGAGTTCCACCTTTACGTTATTCTTGGTGTACGTTCTGTGTCTCCTGTGCCTGGTGGCAGTACGTCCTCTCTCCTCCAGAGGGCGCTGATTCTGCAGCGCGGATCCAGACCCTGTACCCCGGTCGTGACAGTTAACACAGGCCACTAATATGGATCCCGCAGAATTGGCAAGGATGTCCAACCATCAAGAGAGACAAGATCAAGTCTTAGCCGCTCATGCGTCGCAGCTCCAATCCTTGGAACGAAAGTTGGACGACGTGGCTGACATGCTCCGATCTTTGGCCACGAATCTTGCACCTTCAGTCTCCCAAAGTGCGTTGTCGGATGCCTCAACCCCTGCGCCTGGAATAAGTCCTTCTGTTAAAGCACCAAAGATGCCCTTACCTGAAAAGTACTCTGGAAACCCAAATGAGTGTAGAGGGTTTCTGAATCAATGCACCCTACACTTTCGTGCACATCCTCACACTTTCGCTTCCCACAACAACAGAGTGACTTTTATTATCAATTTATTAAAAGGAGAAGCGTTAGCCTGGGCCTCGCCGTTATTGGAACAGGACTCTTCCATTTTGGACGCCGCCGACGCCTTTATTTCTTCATTCAGGGCTGTATTTGATGCTCCTGGGAGACGTGAAGCAGCTGAATCCAACTTAATGGAGATACAGCAGGGAAGAAGAACAGTGGCGCAGTATGCTGTAGAATTCCGCACACTCGCTTATGAAACTGACTGGAATGTCAGCGCGTTAACTTCTGCCTTCCGTAGGGGGCTGAATGAGTCCTTGAAAGACGCTCTCACCTATCGTGATTTACCTCGTGATCTGGAGAACTTAATTACCCTATGCCTACGATTAGAAGCCAGAGGTCTGGAGAGAAGATTTGAACGAGAGAGAGAGCGAGACAGAAGGCCACGTCAATTTCGGCCTCCAGTTCGTCCAGTTGTTCACACTTCTCCTGAACCAGTTCCTGCGGCCACGACCCTATGGAAATAGGCCCGGTACTCCATCTTTCAGCCGAAGAGAAACAGCGTCGTAGATCCTTGGGCCTATGCTTGTACTGTGGGCAGAAGGGACATTTGATTTTTGCGTGCCCCAAGAAGTCGGGAAACGCCAGAACTTAGTGAAGGTCGGAGGTGCTTCACTAAGTGCTACTGTAGCCACACCTCCTCAACCTCAAAGACTGTTTGTTCCCATCAAGCTGCAGTGGCAAGGCCACCAAGTGGTCACCCAAGCTTTCATTGATTCAGGAGCAGCAGAAAATTTTATAGACAAGACCTGGGCTATGGATAATAACGTACCCTTAAAGCCAAAGACTCCGAAAACAGCTATTTCTGCATTAGACGGGACTCCCCTGGGAACAGGAATGGTGTCCTCTCAGACGGACGTTATTGGTGCAGTAGTCGGCGTACTACATTTCGAGGAGATACAATTCGATGTCCTGTCCAGTCCTCATATACCTATTATCCTGGGAATGTCATGGCTCCAATCTCACAACCCCAGCATCGATTGGAGAGAAGGACAGATCTTGGCCTGGAGTAAGGAGTGTTTAAAGAAATGCTGTAACACTCCCACTAAGTTAAATTTGATACTGGACACTCCAGCTGAAGACCCCCGTCAACTAATACCATCTCAGTACTGGGACTTTCTGGATGTCTTTTCTAAACAAAAGGCGAACACCTTACCTCCTCACCGTGCGTATGACTGCACCATAAAGCTGTTACCCGGTACCAGTCCACCTAAGGGGCACACGTACCCATTATCTCAACCCGAAAATCAAGCTTTGGCCCAATACATTGAAGAGAGTTTGGAAAAAGGATTCATCAGGCCTTCAGCATCTCCAGCCGGTGCAGGGTTCTTTTTCGTTGCCAAGAAGGATGGCTCTTTACGCCCCTGCATCGATTACCGGGGGTTAAATAAGATAACAGTAAAGAATAGATACCCTCTTCCTCTCATAACCGAATTATATGACCAATTAAAGGACGCCACCATCTTCACCAAACTTGACCTCCGTGGGGCATATAATCTGATTCGTATTCAGGAGGGTGATGAATGGATGACCGCTTTCAATACTCGATACGGGCATTATGAATATCTAGTTATGCCTTTCAGACTGTGTAACGCCCCGGCAGTTTTTCAGAATTTTTTGAATGACATCTTTCGAGACATGTTGCTATTCCATGTTATGGTGTACCTAGATGACATCTTGATTTATTCCCAAAATCTGACTGAGCATCGGCGACATGTTACTCAAGTACTGCAGCGTTTAAGAGAACATTCACTATACGCCAAGGCCGAGAAATGTGAGTTTGAATGCGACAAAGTCAAGTTCTTGGGTTATATCCTGTCTTCTAGACAGTTAGAGATGGATCCAGACAAGCTAGCAGCTATTAAAGACTGGGAAGAACCTTCTGACGTCAAGGGCGTACAACGATTTGTGGGATTTGCTAATTATTATCGTCGCTTCATCCGGAACTTCTCATAAACCATTGCCCCCATCATTGCTCTCACCCGAAAAGGGGCGAAACCCAAATCCTGGACCCCAGTGGCAAAGGAGGCTTTTGCAAAGCTAAAGTTGGCCTTCACGACGGCTCCTATCTTACAACGTCCTAATCCAGACTTACCTTTTATCCTGGAAGTCGACGCATCGGAAAGTGGAGCCGGGGCCATCCTGTCCCAGCGAAATCAGGAATCTAATCGTCTTCATCCATGTTCATATTTCTCTAAGACTTTTACCCCAGCTGAACGTAATTATGACATCGGAAATCGGGAACTGTTAGCTATCAAATTAGCCTTAGAAGAATGGCGTCATCTTCTTGAAGGCACTATCATCCCCATTACAATCCTGACCGATCACAAGAATCTGGTCTATATTGAAAAAGCCAAAAGACTTAATCCCAGTCAGGCTCAATGGGCACTGTTTTTTACCCGCTTCAATTTTTCGATTTCATTTCGCCCAGGTTCAAAGAATTGCAAAGCAGATGCTTTATCCAGGAAACACAAAGCACCTAATTTTGACACCCCTGTTGAACCAATCATACCTCCTACCAAAATCATTGCCACCATTCACAACACCCTCATGTGGCACATCTCCAAATCACAGACACCTCATCCTAAGGGACTGATGCCACCTCCTGGGAGATTATATGTTCAGCCGCGGTTTCGTAAAGCCGTATTATCTTGGGGTCATGCTTCTCCTGTAGCGGGCCATCGGGGAGTTCGGAATGTGAAATTTCTGCTCCAGAGACATTTTTGGTGGCCTTCCATGACTCGGGACATTGTAGACTTTGTACAAGCATGTAACGTATGTGGTCATAATAAAATACCTCGCATCAGACCAGCAGGATTGTTATGTCCACTACCCGTTCCGGAACAACCATGGCAACATATAGCCATGGATTTTGTTACAGACCTACCTCCCTCCAAAGGCCACACGACAATTCTGGTGGTAGTTGATCTGTTCAGCAAGCAAGCTCATTTTATCCCTCTCTCCAAACTGCCGTCTGCCAGTACCTTAGCCGAGATCTTCATGAAAGAGATCGTACGTTTACACGGTGTACCTCAAAGAATAATTTCTGATAGAGGATCACAATTCATTTCCAGGTTCTGGAGGGCCATGTGCAAGCTCATGGGAATAGAACTGCATTTTTCATCTTCTCATCACCCGCAATCCAATGGACAGGCTGAGAGAGCTAACCAGGTACTGAAACAATATCTTAGGATGTATGTCTCAGAAGACCAGTCAGATTGGTCTACATTATTACATCTTGCTGAATGGTCTTACAATAGCTCATTTCATGAATCTTTAAAGATGTCTCCCTTCAAAGCAGTTCATGGATACGAACCCCAGTTATGGCCTCAGGAAACCAGTTCCACAGGGGTTCCAGCGGCAGAAGCCCAATTTCAAGTTCTGCGAGATCATTGGGCAAGACTGGCCGAACATTTAAAGCACACTAAAAAACTGCAAAAGAAGACAGCTGACAAATATCGGTCCAGAGGACCTATACTTAATCCCGGTGACTCTGTGTGGCTCTCAACTAAATATCTGCATCTTCAGCAAGCCGCCAGAACTTTGGGACCCAAATATATTGGGCCTTACAAGGTTAAAGCAAGAATTAACGAAGTTACCTATTCCCTGGTTTTACCTAAAACTATGCGCATCAATAACGCATTTCATGTCTCATTACTTAAACCAGTGGTGACTAATCAATTCTCTTCCTTGGTCCGTGTCCCTGAACCAGTAATGATACAAGATGAAGAAGAATATGAAGTTCAGACTATCTTAGACTCCAGAAAGAAACGGGGGCAATTACAGTATTTCATTACGTGGAAGGGATACGGTCCTGAGGAGAGTTCTTGGATCCCGGCCTCTGATGTTCATGCTCCGGCCAAAATTCGTTCTTTTCATTCCAGATTTCCACAGAAACCTGCTCCTGATCGCCAGGATGGCTCTCGTAGAGGGGGGGGGTACTGTTACCTCCTCCGTCGGGCTGCCGGCAGGGACGCCGAGACGCAGCCCGCGCGGCCGGCTCCCTGCTCGTGCCGTCGCGGTGAGCTGCCGCCGGGTCCGTCCTCCTGCAAGACGCGCGCCCCCGGCGAGTTCACGGGATAATTCCGGGGCGCGCGCCTCTACGTCGTGAGAGCCGTTCGCGCATGTGCGAACGGCTCATCTAATGAATATTCATGTCGCTCTTAAAGCGACATATATTCCTTTTCCTCCTCCCCCTAATTAGGAGGGTAGGAGGATCCATATTGTTGGAGGGATATTTAAACCCTCATTTGGCACTACACCATTGCCTGTGTTAGTGCCTTTTTGCCTCTCACTAGCGTTGTTATCCTGATTTAGCTTCCTGGTTTTGACTCCTGCTTGTTCCTGACCTCCGTTGTTTCGCTGCCTGCCCTGACCTTTGCTTGTGACCCCGACTACTCTTTTGCCTGACCCCTCGGATACCGTTATTATTATTTATTTATTTTTGTTCCTGAGTTCCACCTTTACGTTATTCTTGGTGGTGTACGTTCTGTGTCTCCTGTGCCTGGTGGCAGTACGTCCTCTCTCCTCCAGAGGGCGCTGATTCTGCAGCGCGGATCCAGACCCTGTACCCCGGTCGTGACACAGCCACTGTGTGAGCTGCAGGGGGCACTGCCCTGGATCAGGCTTAAGGCAGCACCAAATGAAAATATACCATGGCAAATCCAAGCCAGCTCCACTGCTGGTGTTCCAGGGGATCTAATAAGAACCCCCCCACACCTGCACATTTGCACAGAAAGTGGTCCGGTTGGGTTCCTCAAGCAGCCAAAAAGTGGTCTGAAACAACAAGGGGGTAGTACACCACAACTTTGGTTAACTCCTAACCCCTTGTTACAGGGTGCCCGTACCCAAGCCTGGGTACCCCTGTTTGAGGGCTAAGGAATCAACAGTCAGGACCCTCATACGCATAGCTACCCAAGGAACAGACAGACCACAATTTGTAAAATCAGAACTACCTTTATTGGGATAGACATCAATTTATATGGTTCCCTTACTTCATTAACACAGCTAACAGAGCCATGTAGCAAATTGGTACATAGCCCAAATCATTTTAACTTTGGGAGTACACAGACAATAGTCTAGGAAAGGGGATTATCTTGTACAATATCTCCCTTTAGCTGCCAGGCTGGTGCCTTCCTTGGATACCCTGTGGAGAGGAGTCTGTTTTAGTCAATAGGTTGCGCAGCAAATTAGAGTTCCAGACCTTACCAGGAATCTCATGCTGAGGTGCTGGAAGAGTAGGCGGCTAATATTAGTCCATGGGGTTGATTAAAAAAAAAGTCCAAAAGCTATACTGTGCATGGAGCCAGTCAATGGACACAAAAGCGCTCCATGACTTGGATAAACTGCATCAGATGGTGCCAACAAGTGTGCCATAGTATTTTCCGATAAGAAGTTTATATACCGGTAAAAGTCACCAGGCTGCCTGGGTTGGAGTTCCATGTGAGAGATACCTTTTGGCAGTAGCTAGGTCCAGATGGTATTCCCAGCAGCCCGGCCCTGTCACACCCACATAATCCTTCACCCATGCGATAATCTGCCAGAATGAATCAAAAGAAATGTAGAAATCCCAAATCCCTGGTCCATGAGCCCCTCTGCAACCCACACCTGTCAATATATGGCTCTGTCCTCGGGCCAACAACTTGTCGCATTCCAATAGTTCTTCAACTACAGCTTCCATCACTACAAGTTGACACACTCCGATGGCATCTTTTCAAGAACTGGCATGTTGTGTATTGAACTGACAGATTTTCTATGACAGCATTGATAAAGTCTTACATTCAACAAGTCAACAGAGGAGACCATGACTTTGGCAAAAGACACCCACTAAAGACATGCTGCCTACAGAAGATTATAAGGTGCCATATAGCAGATGTTTGTTGAGTATTTGTAGCAGTTAAAGAGTCAGATGATACACTGATCTCTTTTACAGGATTCTCATATATGTGGCTGTCACAGGCTAATTGGTTTAGACAGGCAGCAAATCTCCCCTGGCCTTGGGTAAATATAAAGTCACGGTTTGCTAAATCATCCAGCAATAAATGGAGACTCTGGGAAATTATTTAAATACAATTAATAAATCTAGTGTGAATATGAATAATATACTGTAAGGCATCTGTTTCCCCGCCATGTACCTCTGAGTAGTAAATATATATTTTTTTCATAACCAGTACTTTTGATCTAAGTTTTTCTAAATGTATAATTGTAATTGTAATTATTATTAGTTTTCAAATGAAATAGAAATAAAAATGTTTATTGTTTTAAATTATCAGTGTTTTCCATCATCTTTACCCCACCATAAACATTGTTAAATATTACTATACAAAAAAGTAAAAAAAAAAAGCAGATTTGGGGATTTTTGGGGGTGTCTCCTTCTTTACAAGATTTTACATACAACCTTTAAACATTTAGTTATAAACCATGACCAAAAAACCGAAATACTGTAATTAAATAGTGATTTCCAGTGCTCTGACTTTTGAAAATGGCCTTAGACAAGTAGACTACATTAAACTCCCTAAAATGAAATGTCATTTTATTGGTCTTAGAATTTAACTAACATTTACACACACAAATGCATTTTTTTCGCCAACAGCCATTTGGAAATGCAGATTATGTAATTAGAGTCAAGTGAATAAACGGTAAAATGACAAACTGGTTTCACAAAGGTCAAATCATCTAAGCGACAATGTCAGCCTTTGAAGATACTAATTAAATTATGCCATGGAGCACTGTGGCATTAAAAAGTTATTTTTTCCCAAAAATATATTCTACAATTTTTTTTTTAACCCAAATCATATTTAAGGAACATACCATATTTCATCCAGGTTCTTAAAAACCTGGAGGAATTGTGCAACCAACGGTCCTACGGGATTAATAGATGTTTAAGTCATGTGCTTGACGAAAAACTGTCAATCTGCCGAAAACATAAATTTCTAGTTACGAAAATGACAAGAAAAATGTTTTTAAGGAAGTAACATGTTAAAATGAAAATATAAATCTACTGGGTATAGTACTGTTCATTCCCTTTAGTTTTCATGCGCTCATTGGGTAACTGCTCTAGTAAATACACAAAAACTTAAAGTTTTAAGATTCACGTCAAGAGAATACATTATTCCTCAGAGTGAGTCTTGGTAACATGTCAGTCAGCTCTGTAAGATCTAAGATACCCTGTGCTGGCTGCAGAGAGTAGCGAGGGAAAACACGTGTGAATCTAATCTTTGAGCTCTGAGCAGATCATTAAAAGAGACCCACAAAGGGTACTTGAAAGAGAAGGGGAAATTAAGATATTATCAAGGCTTGCTTAGACTTCTAATGAGTCCGTGCAGTGAACCTAGTTTCTTAACTGTTCCAGGGCCAGAAGAATGTCTATATTTATTATTTGCTGATTTTAAACCAATAAGCAGCACATGTCCCTTGGTTTGGTTTGATCTAATATCTTTGGGCTATTACCATGGAATACTGTGTACAGTACTGGGCACCAGTGTACAAGAAAGATATAGTGGAGCTGGAGAGGGTTCAAAGACGGGCAACCAGAGTAATAAGGGGAATGGGAGGACTACAGTACCCAGAAAGATTATCAGAATTAGGGTTATTTAGTTTGGAAAAAAGACGGCTTAGGGGGGATTTAATAACTATGTATAAATATATAAGGGGACAGTACAGAGATCACTCCCAGGACCTATTTATACCCAGGACTGTATCTATAACAAGGGGACATCCTCTACGGTTGGAGGAAAGAAGGTTTCTACACCAGCACAGACGGGGGTTCTTTACAGTAAGAGCGGTGAGATTATGGAACTCTCTGCCAGAGGAAGTGGTTATGGTAAACTCAATAAAAGAGTTCAAAAGGAGCCTGGACGTGTTTCTTGAAAGCAATAATATTACAAGTTATGGATATTAGATTAATAGGGACAGAACGTTGATCCAGGGATTTATTCTGATTGCCATATTTGGAGTCGGGAAGGAATTTTCCCCCTGGTATGGGGCAATTGGCATCTGCTTCATAAGGGTTTTTTTGCCTTCCTCTGGATCAACACAGTAGGGACACAATATGTATATAGGTTGAACTTGATGGACTTTGGTCTTTTTTCAACCTTATGAACTATGTTACTATGTTACCAGAACTTACTTTGTGTGTTTAGGATTTTTGGCTTTAGTGCATTCTGGTTTAGGCCCACAAGTCCAAGGATTGCTCTGTTGGGCATACAGGCTCTCCAGTGTGCTGCTGCTGCTGTTCAATGGGCCAATTATAAAAGTGATCTCCCTAAATGCCCTATTTATGCTATGGGCATACCTGAGAACTTTTGGGCTCCAGCTACCCAGAGCCTACTCTTGCGGGGAGCAGCCAGGACTGCCCACTTACATCAGTGGTGGAAAACACCCCCATTTAAAGGAGAAAAAGGGTGGGGAGTGGGACATGTCAGGACCCCACTCCCACGACCCGGATGATTTGGGTGTTGACCCAGAGAACCGGAGAAGCAATGCTTCTCCCAGAGTTCTCAGGCCCAAACCCAGAGAGATCCCAGGTATGGCTATGGGGGATGGAGCCTATCCAGCATATGGAACAGAGTTTGTATAAAATCCAATTGGACTCTTTTTTTCATCATAACCAAATAGCAATTTTTTTTCCAACAAACATATGCTGCTGTATGATACCAAATAATTGTGTTTTATACAAGTTAGAGAATGAGACCCCTGCCTAATTAAGTACAGTTCAACTTACATACTTGCAAGCTGAGCCATGATCACACACGTTCATCTAACATACATGCGATTGGCTACCTCTCAATCTCATATATGTTAGTTGAACTGCCATTCATTTCAATGAGAGTGCATACACCGTATGTACACAACAAGTATGCATGTACACTCCCTGTTTCAGCAGAATCAGACAATAGGAGGGAAATAAGAAATAATTCTAATTTCCAGCTCCCATAAATAAAAGTGCATGCACATATTTGTATATGTAAATGTTACTTAAAAGTAATACTGAAGTGTTACTTTCATTTATCCTAAATCACATAGCCTCCAACGTTAAACATTCTTCTATCTTTGTATGTAAGAAAAAAATGTGCATTTCAGGGCAGCTTCTTGAATTAGAACCATTACTGTAACATCAATACCGATGTCTGAATCGTACAAGTCTGGAAACTCGTTCTCTGTTCACACTCGGCTCTGCTAAGTATGGAAATTACTCCTTTTCATGAACTGGCAGGGCTGTACAACAAATGGTATACCTTAAACAAAATTGTACAAATGAATGTAGGAGGGCCAGAAAATTCTTTCTCAGGAGTCTGCTAACAAAAATAGTAACTTTCAAACGCTTCATTATATGATAGGCAGAGGCGTATCTACTGAAAATAGCGCCTATGGCAAGCACTGAAATTGCGCCCCTGTCCAAATATCTAAAACCCATTTACTAGCCCCTGCTGCCCATATATATATAAATATTAGTCCCTGCTGCCGATAGCAGGTATAGATCAACACACAAACCCAAATCAATTGAAATTCACTTGTGATCTCAGCACTGAAGGTACCGTATTGGCTCGAATATAGGCTGCACTTTTTTCCCCCACTTTAAGTCTTTAAAGTGGGGGTGCAGCCTATATTCGGGGTCTAGCGCCCGACACCCGGGACATGCAGTTCCGGGCTTCGGGCAGGCAGCAGGCTTAGGATACAGATCCCCCGCAGCGGTGCAGGGGACCCGTATCCTACTCTCTGATGCGCTCTGACAGCCTCCCCTGCCAGCACTTTCAATGGGGGGAGTGCCGGCACGGGAGGTTGTCTAAGCGCATTGCGCAGACGTTCACCGGCAGCAGCGATGTGCGTAAACAGCCCCCGCTGCCGGCACATCTGCACGATGTGCTTTAACAATCTCCCTTGCCGTGAATTCCCACTGGGGGATTCCCGGCAAGGGAGATTGTTAAAGCACATCGTGCAGACGTGCCAGCAACGAGAGGTTGTTGCATCGCCGCAGCAGGTGAACGTCTGTGCGATGTACGCTAACAATCTTCCTTGCTGGCACTTCCCACGGCGGAAGTGCCAGCACCGGAAGTTAAATACGTGTACTGCGTAGCTGTCCCCCGCCGGCCCTGCAAGACCCCGGGGAGTCTGCACCGGTAAGTCTAGGGGGGGGGGACCTCTTGGGGGCAGAGTGGCAGCATATCTCAGGGGGGGGATAGAGTGGCAGCATATCTTGGGGGGGCACATCTCGGGGGCAGAGTGCATACCTCAGGGTAGAGTGGCAACATATCTCGGGGGGGCAGAGTGGCAGCATATCTGGGGAGGGCAGAGTGGCAGCATATCTCGCGGGGCAGAGTGGCAGCATATCTGTTCCACTAAGTGTTTTTCTTTGAAAAAGCACCTAACTTTTAGGGTGCGGCCTATATTCGGGTGCGGCCTATATCCGAGCCAATATGGTATATATCAAATAAACAGAATCAGACATACAAATCCTGTATTTGCAGGTATACAATAATATATGAAACGTAGCATCGCAGGTATAGATCAAATAAATACATGGAAACAGCATTGCAGGTATTAATCAACTGAATAAGACATATTAACCCTGTATTTTCAGGTACACATAAATAATGTATGGAAACATAGCATAGCAGATATGGATCTACAGAAAAACACAAAAACCCAGCTTTGCAGGTAAAGAATTGGAATTCACATAAAAACACAGCATTAAAGGTATATTTAAAACCCCCTAAATTACAGGCATAGATCACAGGTTGCACACCCCAAAGTCAGCCCTGGCATCCACACTGCCCACATAGAACCTGACCAGCACCCAGATAACACACATAAGATTTGCAATCTTTGTCCCCAAATAGGCCAGCACAAGTCAACTTTGTCCCCAAACAGTCCGGCCTGTGCCATCTTGGTCCCATATACACCCGCCTGTGCCATCTTGGTCCCCAAGGCTCAAACCTCCTGCTAGTGCCATCTTTGCCCTTCCACAATTATACATCTATGATACACAAACACTTTTACAGTCACTCACTAATTCACACTTTAATTCAGACAACTCATCCACACATTAACTCATGCTCTCCCTCATTCAGACAATTCATCAACATATTAACTCATGCTCTCCCTCATTCAGACAAAAAGACAGCGTTTAAAAGCCGCTCGCTGGTGCCCGCTGCTTCACTGCTGAGTGCCGAAATATGACGTCATATTACGGAGCTCAGCATGAAATGACAGCACCGGGAGGGAGGTAGAGGCCTCGTGGAGGAGCAACTGCTCGGCGCCCCTCTCTCTCCTCCGCATCAAAAAAAAAACAAACGGCGTTTGAAAGCCGCTCACTGGCGCCCTCTTCAAATGGCGCCTATGGCAGGAGCCATAGGTGCCATACCCTAGATACGCCTCTGATGATAGCAAAGACTAGAATTTTTATGGCAGATCCTATGATATATCCAGCAATCTGCTATAGATATGTAATTTATTCAGGCCATTGGCCTTAAAATCCTACAGCTAATTGTAACCCTCAGTCCTTTTCTCCCCCTGCATAATAAAGTTGGTGAGTTGAAATGCCTTAACTCACCTGAAAACTAGTTCATTAAATATATCCTAAAACCTATATCTAGTAATAAGTAGGTTCTATTAGCAGCATTTCGTCGGCTGAAATTAACTTTCCTGTCTACTACAGCCGGGTGTGCCAGCTCTACCAGTTCCCTCCTAAAAACGGAACCGAATCTATAACCAAACCAAAAGATTAGCTGCACGCCAAATACATGCATGACATTTTTTTTAGCATAGATAAGGAAACAAAAATAGGCAATAACGTCATAGTTTCCTTTTTACATCAAATCATCATACATGCTATTTTGTTTAAAACCCATAATATCACATTCTAATAAATCCAAAATATACATCATACACTAGTGTAAAGGTCTCAGCGGTAAGGTTTATATGTATATTGTTCTCACTAACAAATGTTGGGCACCATTTTCTTGTGTATAAAAAAAAGAAAACAATCCCCTGATTTGGGAGTTTCCTTTTGTTTTTCTCCTAATTGAGGCCGCATCTTACAGAAGCTCCCTGCTTAACCCCTTCAATCCCCTATAGACGTACCGGGACGTCCAAAAAACGCCCACAAAGAAACCCCTATGGACGTCCCGGTACGTCCAGCCCTTCGTGCAGCGTCAGGGACACATCCCTGCCGCTGCACGGGAGACCAGGCTTTGCCGGCTTTCTGCTGTCCGATCGCCTGTAACAGCTTCTGGCATGAAAGCCGGTAAGCTGTTACCGGTAAACTGCCCGATCGCGCAGTTGCAAACGCGCGATCGGGCATTCCCTTCCGGGTTACGTCACTGCTGACGTAACCTGGAAGGTCATCGGAGGACAGGATATCCCCGCAGGGGATATCCTGCCCTCCGATGAGGCACAGAGACGCTGCATAGAGATCACAGTGTGATCGGTGCAGGGGGATCGCGGGGAGGGGAGTGAGAAACCATCTCTCTCACTCCCCCTCCCGGCCTGTAACAGAAAAGCTGAAAAAAAAAAAACGGTTAGTCATTTAAAAATAGTATTAAATAAATCATTAAAATAATAATATAAATAATACAAAAAAAAATTATAATATGAGCTGTGATGTCACTGTGACATCACTGGTATGTTCAGGAGGTCCCTAGGAGGACCTCTAACCATTACTGTGTAAAAAAAAAAATGTAAAAAATACAAAAAATGTAAAAAAATTTGAAATAAAAAAAATAAAAAAAAAATATATAAAAAAAGATAATAAAAAAAATTCTTAAAAAAACCTTACATCCCATTGCCCTAGCATAACATCTAGCCAGTATAACCCTCCTGCCCCCGTTCACAACCCCCAAACCCGTTAAGCCATAGGCATAAAAATTATACAAAATTGTACACCTAATAGTATGCTCCCTGTTGCTGGGAAAGTCTGGAAAATCTATATAAATTAGGTATTTCTGAAATCAGGACAGCTGAATTGATAAACTTGGAGGGGATTTTCCATCACTTTACCTAATTTTGTGAGGATTCAGAGGGAAAATGTAAAAAAAAAATAGTTTATTTTTCTAATCTTCGCTAGTTTTTACTAAATTTCTCATTCTAAATTTTCAGCTAATCATCCAACTATGGTATCAAACGAAAGCTCTGTCTCTCCTTGAAAAAACAATATATAGTTTACATGGGTACACTATTCACAGGAAAAGAGAATCATCGCTAAACCGACATACCCCAAAAATGGCAAAATTGCTCTGGGCTTTGAGGTACCAAAAACCCCTGGGATTGAAGGGGTTAAGGAACTTAAATTGTTCTCCCCCGCAGAAATGTAAACATAAATGTATTAAAATTAAATGACTTAATAGAAAACAGCTACACAGTTGATACCTACTTGTCATGTGAGTTCTTAAACCATGGCTATGAACATAATACTTAACAGTCCGCTTATTTGTGAAAACGGCTCATTAATGTTTAAAGATGATTTTAGTACAGTGTGTATCTTAAAACATTGAAGAAGGCACTAAAAACCACTTACAAAACCAACATTTTGCTTTGCAATGTACTATTAACACATTCCCTGCACTATGAAATGGTTGGTTGTGATTGTATGTGGGTACTGTGAAGCTAAATGTCAAAGACAGAGCCACAAATATATGGGTCACATGCAGGCAAAGGCTGCCTGTTGATCTGAGGGTATTGAGATACTGTGAGAAACTTTTTCTGTTTTTACTTGAAATCCTAGATGCAAAATCAATGGTGGATCTAGAGCATCCAACATGCGGCCCGCGTGAGATCGGCAGCCAGGATCACAAGAGCCCTGCTGCTTACTTGTGGGAGGGTCTATTCTCTGCTCCAGTCCTGCCTCCTCTGTGGGGAGAACGAGGGAGGCCGCGCCCCCTGCTGAAGTCTGTGAGCGGCATCCAGAGCTGTAGAGCAGGTAAGGGGGTGGGGGGTAGGTTGTGTGAATGAGTATGTCTGATTAAGGGAATGAATCTGTGAATGAATAAATTTGTGTGTGTGACAGGATGGATGTGTAAGTGCTGGAACCTAGGCATGATGGGACTATGATTGCTGTTAGCAATCACACTCCTATCATGCCAAGTCAGCCAGTACATGCTGAAACCTGGCTAGCTGCCCCCCTTGGTATTGATGCTGCCAGCAGTATGGGGTCTGCACTTACAGACACCCTGTACCAGCATGCATTGGCTGACTTGGGATGATAGGAGTGTGATTGCTAACAGCTAATAGCAATCTGCTAACAGGAATCACAGTCCCATCATGCCTAGGTTCCAGCATTCACTGGTTGCCTGGGTATAAAAAGAGTGTGTTTGCTGTTAGCAATCACACTCCTATCATGCCAAGTCATATTGTTGATTTTTTGTGTGCAATTGTGGTGTGTTACTTTTAATAAAAGTGTGGTTACACACTAAAATTGGACAAAAAATACAATGCCCAGCAACCAGTACATGCTGGCATCTGGGTATGCCTGAGATTGTTGTTAATCATAACATATAATTTTTTTGTACAATTTTGGTGTGTAACTTACTTTTATTAAAAGTGTGTGGGGGGGGGTCACTTTCAGTTTCGGCTAAGTGAATTTTCGGTTTTGGTCCAGAATTTTCATTTTAGTGCATCCCTAAAATAAATAGAACTATTTTATTTTTACTTATCCAGAATCCTGAATTTGTAGGAAATCTCAGAAATCAGTGAGAGGAAAAGTAAAGGTTTTGTGTCATTTACTTTATTTTAATCTGCATATCTTATTAAAGGCCATATTTTCTCTCAGTGAAAAATGAGTGCGGCCCGCGCACGTATACAATTCTGATGAAGTGGCCCACTGCAGAAAAAACTTGGACATCCCTGATCTAGAGTAACAAGAGCCTTAGGTTGCATTTCCAGCACAAATGAGTTATTGCTATGATGAAAATAGGGGATTTATTTTCTGTGCCTTTGTGTGTTGGATAGGACTGGATAGTACACATTGTGTGTTGTCTGCTAAATGTGCTCACAAATGTATGAACTCTTCTGGTCACAAGGGTGACATTCGCAATCACAGACAGTCAAGAATCGAACAGACCTGGGAATTCAACTCCAGGTGGTCTACTGGGTGAGAAAATGACACAACTATGATCCTGGACCTTCAGATCTTCATAGAGAGGAGCCATGTGTGGGCTCACTGGAGTGAGAGCAGAAAACAAGATCTGAGCCACAGATCAACTTCTCCCTCCTAGACAACCGGATGATATATCCCAAGATAGCACCTGAAATGTAAATAATTGGGCAAGTGGGAAAGACTCCTTACGGAATTCATGTGGTCTTAGATACATTCAATGGTGCTCCAGTCACCTGACTTTAGTGCTTCACCTACAACTTGCTTTATATATGATGTTGGATCCTACAACCCCATCTTTGCAAAAAACAAATAAAAATACAACAAACCTTAGTTCCCTGTGTGACTTGTTTTGTTTCAGTTGTGATTCACAATATTCCAAGATGAATGCAATATGGAAAATTCAAAACTATGGTCGTATTTGAACACTTTAAACTACTATCCTGGCATTAAAGAGTTATTCCATGCAAATATTGTACAAATCTGACATTATGCAGTGTTTGGTTTACAATAGGGATTTATTTGACCCATAAAAGCCAATCACAAATGCCCCAGCTCTATAACTCACATACACTATTCGGTTGCTTCCACAATAATCATCTTTCCTGAAATAATCTTTTGGCTGCATTTTCATGATATGATTCAAACTGTGAATGTCAGAGGCAACTGTATAAACATGAGATGACAGAAGGAACGTATGACCAAGAGATAAACAGCTGAAGACACTTAGTCATTAAAAATGGTACCTTTCTAAAATACAAAGGACATTTAGCAGATTTTCTGAACTATTACTAAGGCATGTCTCGGTTTCTGATATTAACCAAGGAGCAGTTATTTCTTACTGAGCTACAGAACGTAGCCTGCATTGGGGTGAGTCTGAAAAAGACACTGAATTCATACAAGATGTGTCAAATGTTTGGAAATCTAATACCAACTAGTTGAACCTATGCAAAAGAATACACTTTTAGCTTTCCATTTTATTTTAACACTTTATGCTATGCAAAAACTGGGGAAAAAAAAAGATTCCTTCACTTTAATATTGTTTCCTAAAGGATTACATTATCCAACTAGACAAAAAAATTATAGTTTTAGTACCTTTGTGAACATGTTTCATTTTAGAACTGCCATTAATGCCACTGACATGACATTATTGCTGCTGAATATTTTAAAATGCATTTTGTTTCATTAGTAAATGACTGTATGCTGTACATTTATAATTTTACAATATATGCATATGGAGCCCTAGGCAAGTCATTGGGTTCAGTGAGCAAATGACTTTTGGGCCAGTGCTTGATGGTGACTGGCCCACTTATACCCACTAGTGTGGCTGTTCTCATCATCTTCAGTGCTGTGCTCCTCAAGGCATCCCTAACAGTCCAGGATTTAGGTGTTTCTCAGGTGTGTCTAAGGTGTTTTTATTAATTAATTATGCAATACCTTAGGCACACCTGAGAAACCCCTAAATCCTGGACTGTTAGGTGTGCCTTAAGGAGAGGGTTGAGGAGCACTGCTTTACTCTGTGGCTACAAGTGACCACTTTTTGAACAAGTATAACAGTGTGGCGTGCAGCTGCGTGTATCCAGCAGGCTAGCACACACACATGTAACTTATTTGCTACTAGCTTTAAGGTACCATAACAGTTTTTCTGCCACATCTCCATAATGGACCTGTCGATTTTAATTTCATGCTGATAGCATGCAGGTCCCTTACCAATTTCTTCTATTTTTGCTTATTTGTCACATTTAAATGCTTTGGATCATCCAACTAGTTTTAATATTTTAATCTAAGACAACATGAGTAAACACAAAATGGATTTAAATTATTGAGTGTAAATAGGTAATCAATAATGTTTGAGATAATATAATATGGGATTTGTAGGTGGACAATGGAGTTGCATTTAAAAAAGCATTTTGGAATTTCTTTGATCAGATATGTACAAGTTACATATGTCGCCATGCATGTATTTGTGTAAGAGGATCTTTTAACCTTTGGGAGCTGGGAGAGAATAGAATCCACATGGGAGGGGGCGTGGCTAGCAGCCTAACAAGATGGCCGCATAAACCTGGAGCTCTGCAGGACCCTCTCCGTTTTTTACGCCTCTACCACGACTTTTTGCACCATGGGCAAACATAACAAGGTCCCTGGGACCCCGAGGTCTCAGGGGAGCAAAGACAAACATGCTGCCACTTCAGTGCGGGCGTTTTTTCACGCTGCCCAGGACCACGACTCTCGGGACTCCTTTGCCAAGATGGCGCCGTCTCCCGCCAGCTCTCATGATGATGGGGCCGAGGATCACTGTGCGGACCCGCCACTTCCCGAGCAACTCCTGCTACAAGATGCGCTGCGCCTTTTGCCCACGAGGGCAGAAATGGTGCCTTTAATCGAGCAAGCCACGCAGAGTATCCGCGACGCGCTGGCCGATATCAAGGCAGATGTTCATCAGCTGGGTGACCGAGTGGCTGCCGTCGAGCACGACAACTTACAGACTGCTGCCACAGTGGATTCCCTTTCAGCGCAGATGTCCGACCAGACTACCGCATTGCGGCTCCTGGCACGCAAGGTCGAGGACCTCGACAATCGTGGACGTCACAACAACTTGCGGGTGAGAGGGATCCCGGAATCCGTCCCCCAGTCGGAAATTCCTTCTACGCTTCAAGCGATATTTAATGACGCCTTGCAGAGGCCCGTCGACACGCAAATTCTCTTTGATAGGGCGCACAGGGCACTGAGATCCAGAGGGGATGCTAACGCTCCACCGCGAGATGTCATCTGCCGACTGCAGGATTACCCCTTGAAAGAGAACATCTTGAGGGCCTGTAGGCAGCGTCTGAGCCTTATCTGGGAAGGTAACTCCATCTCTATCTTCCCAGATCTCTCCCCGTCTACCCTGCAGACTCGGCGCATTTTGAAACCCCTTACCATTGCTCTCCGTGATGCATCTATACCGTACCAATGGGGCTTCCCCTTTGCGTTGATCGCTCGTCGGGATGGGGATACTTTCGTCATTCGCCAGGCGTCCGACGTTCCTCAATTTCTGCGAGACCTTGGCCTTCCGCATCTCACTATGCCTGACTGGGAAGTTTCCTTTCCGGCCCTCGCTCCGCTTCGAGACTCCACGAAGGATTGGTCTCCTAGGCCTCGTCGCACCAAGAGACAAAAGGTTCCGGACGCCTGAATTCCCTCTCCGCGTTCGACGGGTTGCCTTCTGGACCCTGCTCTTCGCATCACGCTGCACCTGACTGGCCCCTGGTTGTACGGCTTCGGTTGTGGCTGACTTTCGTCCCTACTCACCTTTGTGCCTCGGCCCGTCCATCTTCGCGGACTTGGATTCTGGTGTCCACATCATGCTCCTTACTCTGGTCCTCTCTGTTTGGTCACCAGGTATGATGGTCATGGGGTACACTTACCTGACTTACCTCTACGGAGAGACTTTATATGTCACTTGCCGGGACATTGACATTTCGTTTTTGTTTTGTTCGCAGTCGTCGTTTTTATTGTTTTTTACCTTTGGTTTGCTTTTCTTTTGTGTTTACGTCGTCGTAGTTTTGTCCTGCGGTTCTGCTTCAGCGGTCTCCTACATGATACTCGATTCCTGTGTGTTGACTACATATGCGGGCAGTCGCCTCCACTTCGCAACTTGTATTTTATGGTTTGCACCTTTTCTGGTTTCAATGTGCCCCTTTTGGTTATCTCATGTTTGTATTCACACATTACGGTCTTCGGGGCTCTCTCCTCTTCATGCCCTAGCCCCCTTCTCTTTCCGCTTTCCCCTTACTCTTTTCTCTGCAGCTATTCGGGGGCCTCCCACCTGCCCCCTCGTCTGAGGTTTGTTCCTTTGGCCGTGGCTCTGGTATACACACTCTCATGCCTCACTGCCTTTCAGTTTTTTGTCGTGGTGTTTCCTTTTTCTTTTTTTACATTTTTACATATGGAGAGGGTTCTCCTGCACCTCCTTACACATTCTTCTCCACTTCGCCTGCTTTTCCACACTTACACTACATACTACACATTCTCCCCCACAAGAGCCTACCCGCCTTGCCCTTTGGGACAGGGTCCTAGGGTTTTTGACCTCTCGCATGGTCACTTGGCTCACGATTCGTTGTGACTTCATTGGGCACCTGTTTGCCCTTTTTTGTTCTTTTTGTTTACTGTTTGTTTTATGTTTATTTGCCTTACTGGACGTGTTTATGCCTTACTTACCGCTGTTTATATCTCTGATGCTGGGTTCATATGTCTGACACTTTTGTTAAATGCACTTCCCTCAATGTGAGGGGATTAAACAAGCCACAGCAGAGATCTAAAGTGCTTCATGTTTTACATTCCTTTCGTACCAAAATTGCCTTCTTGGAAGAAACCCATTATCTTCGCACTAGGGAGCTCACACTCCGGGACAGATACTTCCAAACTGCGTTTTTTTCTAGTTCCCCCCACTCCAAGACCAAGGGCGTCGCTATCTTGCTGCATAAGGTCCTCCCGTTCCGCCTTATTGATGTCTGGAGGGATGAGGAGGGTAGAGGTTTAATGGTTAAGGGTTATTTGGGGGCTCACAAAATTTCGTTGGCTACGGTTTACGCTCCAAATAGGGATCAAGTTCCCTTTCTGGTGAAATTTCTTTCTAGATTGGCGGAGTTTCAGGAGGGCATTACTGTTTATGGTGGAGACCTTAACATGGTCTTGGATCCCAGGCTCGATTGCTCTGCAGGGACTTCCCACATATCGTTTGTGAAAATTAAGCGGGTTAAGCGTATGCTTCTCCTCAATCAGCTAGTTGACGCGTGGCGGGTCCTCCACCCCTCTACCTTGGACTACACCTTCTTTTCCCCCCCTCATAATCGGTATTCCCGCATTGGTTCTCTCTTCCTTTCCCATCATCATCTCTCCTACCTCCGATCCGCTGATATCGGGTCTCAGACTCTCAGCGATCACGCCCCTGTCCACCTCACCCTGTGCCTGCCTCTGCTCCCCCCGCGGGTTTGGTGCTGGCGTCTCAATGAAAACTTGCTAGATGCCCCTGAGGGTATTGCGGATCTCACCTCACATCTGCAACACTACTTTGAGGAAAATTGCCTTCCCGATTCCCCTTTCTCAACGGTCTGGGAGGCCCATAAAGCTGTTATTCGGGGACACCTTATTAAGTTGGGCTCGCACCGTAAGAAACTTAATCAGGCTGAGCTATCCTTTTTGTCGTGTCGCATAGCGGAACTTGAGCTGCAGCATAAAATCTCGTTGTCCGCTGCAGTCTTGGAACAGCTTCAGGCGCTTCGGTCCCGGCTTGCGACCCTTTTGGATTCTACATTGCGGAGAAATTATCTCCTTCTCCGCAAACATTTCTATGAACTGGGTGATAAGCCTGGGAAGTTGTTGGCCCGTGCGCTGCGCGCTAAAAGAGCTGCTTCCTTTATCCCCAAGATTAGGGACGCTGGGGGCACTCTGCATCACACCACTAAGGACATAGCCGCCTGCTTCGCGTCCTTTTATCGGGAGCTTTATAACATCTCTCAGGGTCGCTCCCCTGATTCTCGTATTTCATCGCTCATGGATGGTTATTTGTCCAAGCATCTACATAAACGTATTCCGAGCGCGGATAGAGAGGTTTTAAATTCCCCGATCACTTTGGAGGAGGTTGAGCGAGCTATTAAATCCTCCCCTCAGGGTAAAAGCCCGGGCCCAGATGGGTTGACCCCCGTATATTATAGAAAGTTTTTCTCAGTACTAGGTCCACATATGGTCACCCTTTTTAATTCGCTCGCTACGGGCGGCTCCCTGGACCCCCTCTCTAATGTAGCGCATATTACTGTAATACCGAAACCTGGCAAGGACGCGGAGTTGTGCAGCAGCTATCGCCCTATCTCATTGATCAATACTGATCTTAAGGTGTTTGCGAAGGTTTTGGCTCTCAGGCTCTCACCACTTATCCCTGCCCTGGTTCATGGCGATCAGGTGGGGTTTGTCCCGGGGAGGGAAGCTAGGGATAACACGATTAAGGTTCTGGACCTGCTGGCGCAGGCGCAACATTGGCAGATTCCCTTCCTGTTAGTTTCCTTTGACGCGGAGAAGGCCTTTGATAGGGTCTCGTGGGCCTTTCTGTTCCGCGTCCTGGAGAGACTGGGGCTTGGCTCCCGCTTCCTACAGCAGGTGCGGGCACTCTATGCCGTGCCCTCGGCCTGTGTGAAGGTCAATGGAATTTTGTCTGAGCGCTTCTCGTTGGCTAATGGTACGAGACAGGGTTGCCCTCTGTCCCCCTTATTGTTTATTTTAATGTTGGAACCCCTCGCTAACGCTCTCCGCTCGAACCCCTATATCACTGGCCTCAGGGTGTCGGGGGTCGAGTATAAGCTTTCGATTTACGCGGACGATATGCTTTGCATGCTCTCTGACCCGTTGTCGTCCCTTTCGCACGTTACGGCCGAGCTCCGGCAGTTTCAAACGGTTTCTCAGTACAAAATAAACATCCAAAAGTCTGAGATTCTGGGCTCCCACATTCCCCCGTCCCTGAAGGCATCTATTCAATCGTTATTCCCCTTTCGCTGGGTGGACGAATATTTGACCTACCTTGGGGTTCGTGTGCCCGCCGACCTGTCCGCCCTGGTTAAGGTCAACTTTGACCCACTGTTGTCTTCGGTCATAGATGACCTTAGGCGATGGTCTTTTCCGCATATTTCGTGGTTCGGTCGGGTGGGGGTACTGAAGATGAACATCCTCCCGAGGTTTTTATATCTGGTTCAGTCCCTCCCGGTATATCTCCCTAGGTCGTATCTGAGGGCGTGGCGTAGAGTGTTTACTAAGTTTGTGTGGTCTGATCGTTCCCCCAGACTCGGCTTCTCCTACCTGACCCGTCCTAGGGAGCGAGGTGGCTTGGGCCTCCCAGATGTCGAGGGGTATTGGATCGCTTCCCATGCACGTCGGGTGGTGGAGTGGGCGGCCCGCGCCCCTAAGCAGTGGGTCCAAATCGAGGAATCCTCCTTCGTGGTGGATATTTCGGCTGTACCCTGGCTGGCGGACATTCATCGCCGCCCTGCGATTCCTAGTCATCCGAATCTGCTTCCCACGTTGCGGGTGCTTCGCACACATCTTTCGCGGTTGGGTTGGCTGGGATCCCCCAGTCATCTGTACCCGATATCCTCCAATCCGGCCTTCCCCCCTGGTTTGGGTGCTGGTGTCATTCGCCACTTGTTCCCTGACGGTGTGCGGGTTCTTCGGCTTCACCATCTTTTTTCGGATGGTGCGCTCCGGCCGCTCTCCTCCCTGTCCCAGACTACTCCGATGCCTTTTAGCTTAATTTTTTTCTATCATCAACTAAAACATTTCCTGTCGGCGCTTTCCCCTGCCTTTGACTCGGCTCGTCCGCATACCCCTTTTGAAATTATTTGTTCGGACAGGACCCGTCATGCCCACCTTTTATCCACCATGTATACTTTATATGTTTCGCACCGGTCTCAGGCTAAGCCATATTTCCTCGGACTGTGGGAGAGGGACCTGGGTCCAAAGTAATCCTTCTCACCCATAAGGGGGCAACCTCTTCTAAACTGCAGGAAACGTCCTATAAACTACTTACTAGGTGGTACAAGGTCCCGGCGGAGCTTCACCACTTCCTTCCTCAGGTTTCTCCGCAATGTTGGAGATGCGACGCGGGCGTTGGCTCCTATCTCCACATTTGGTGGGCTTGCCCTCTGATACGGCCCTTCTGGGATGTTGTGGAAGCGGTACTCAGGGAGGTTGTAGATCCCGTTTTTTGTCTTACTTCTGGGGGAGCCCTCCTTAACGTCACGCAGTCGAGTCTGGGATCCTATAAACGCTCTCTGGTCATTCACCTCCTTAATGCCGCCAGAGCCACTGTCCCTAGGTTCTGGAAACAACCCCTCACTCCTCCGATCTCTGCTTGGCTGTCATACGTTAACTTCCTCTGTCAAATGGAGGATCTGGTGATGTCCTCTAGGGGCTCTGGCTGTGCCAACCATTTGAAGTGGCTGCCCTGGCAGACCTTCCTCGGATCTCCTGCCTTCCAGAGGATCTTACCGGGCCTTCCCGGGGCTCCCCAGGCTTCAGGCTCATGAATAGCCAGTTCTTACAGAACTCTGTTGTGGTTACATGTCTTTCGCTGTACCTATGTTCGTTCTCCAGCTCTACTTACCTTTGGCGTCATGTTTTTCTCACGTCCTTTTATTTGTTACGTCGTTTTATGTTCCTTAGCCTGTCTCGGTTTAATCCGGGTCGCTAGATCATCGGCTCTCCTGATTATGGTTTTCTCTGTTACAAAAGCCGACTGTCATTTGAGAGGATTTTACATGTATGGGTTTTTGCTATGTGTCTGATTTGCCCTCTCATTACGGTGTTCTTACTACTGTGCCTGATGGTTGTGTTATTACTTGTCACGTGGCCCACACCACTATTTGGTTTATTGTGCCTTACATCTTTTTTATAACTGGTGTCTGTGTTGTACTGTTTTTACTCTCTTTTTCAATAAACTGAGACTTGAAAAAAAAATAATAAAAAAAAAATAAAAGAATCCACATGGGAACATGAATAGTCTATAGTCATTCCTGTTTAAATGTTGACATGTTGATACATTTTTTAACTCATGCCGGTATATAGTCTCTTTGAACTGCAAACAAAATTAAGATCACTCTAGAAGATTTTTGTAATTTCAATTAGGTCATCAAGCAATTTTATATATTTATATTTTCCACCATAGTAAATGTAAATTACCATAGACGTTCTAAATTAGCTTCACGACCCTCCTGGTGCCCTTTTCTGTAGCACATCAACATGTGTACTGTGAGTGAATAGCATCGGCAAGCACTCTCCAGTCTAATATAGGCTGTCAGGTGGACGTTTAGAAAAAGATAATGAAGTCTCTGCAGTTATGAAAATTGTTTTTCCTTGGCACGTCATCTTAATAAATTTCACATCTAGAAAAAGGTCAGGTTTCATTTGAAATGGAAAATACAGGACTAGAATAGCACAGCTTTTGAGTGGGATATTCCGAAGAGCAATTACTGCCAACAAAACACAGTTAAACCATGCAAAACAATATTATTTTTTCTATTGTTGAATATATTGTTCCATTCTTGACATTAAATTGTGATGATCATTAAAAATTATTATTAAAAATTATAATAGTGCAATATGTATTTTCCCTTGGTGTGATGTGCTTCAAACTTCAAGTAAAACTAGTAGAACCAACAAACTCCACTGCCCTCAATGCAACACTTAAACATTATGGAGCAGAGGTGAAATGTGGTAACAATTTTTTTTTTTTTACGAAGGCATTTTTTAGATGACGAAGAAACTTCTGAGGTTGCAAAAGCTTATGTATCGTTACCTCTTTTTCTATAATGGTCCATTAAAAAAGTATCAGCTTCAACTAAAGACTCACCGTGATGCCTGTGACAATCATATGTTATCATACGACCTGGGACAATGCTGTTGGTTCCCAAGTGATGGCCTCATTTTCTTGCACCACACTTACTAAAACATAATAATATTCTATGTCATCAAGATAAATTAAAGGGAAAGGAAATTCTTGAGCTAAAATCCAGCCCAGTATACAGGGATGTGGGTTATCGTTGACAAAAATTTCCTTTATCTGATGATGTTGAGACTGCAATTGTAGTCAGTCATGTGGCTTTGAGTGGCTTTCTCTCAAACATCATACTGCACTGATTCTTTATGGTAATACTAATGCAGTCTGTTCCTCTATGGAATTTTATTGGCCAAAGTGTCCGGCTAGCTGAGACATTGAATTGTTTTCCGGATGGCAGTAGGATAAGTAGTCAGGGTGCTTGTCTATGATAACAGAGCTAGAACACATACAAGTAATATACCACTGCCTGAAAACATTATATTATGCAAAAAAGGATGACTGTTTTTTTTAATCTAATACTAGTAAGAAAAAAAAAAGATTATGGGGGTTCTTTGATATGACCCCAATTTTTTTAATATGAAAAAGTTAATGAGTCTGCAATACATTCTTATGGAATATTAAAGGGTTAATTTTTTAAGACTCTTAAGGTCATCTAATTCAGAATGTTTTAGAGTACGTAAACATTTAATTTAAGACAAACAATTGAATGTATGCATAGTTCTTTAAACCTCTAATTAAGAAAATGCTCCACTTTGGAGAATATTGCCAAAGTTAAGTAAGGGCTTGCGTGCCTCGTAAAAGCTTCTCATTTTGTGAACACAAAATCAGTTGAGGCATGAACAAGACATTACAGAAATGATGGCCTTTAAGGAATAACTTCCTACTCCAATATTAAAGATATGTGAATTATTTAATGTATCCTTAAAAGAGGGCGTTTTACGCCTCTTTCTATTCCTTACTGTTATACAGTGTTTGCATTTCTCAATGAAGGGAATAAGAAAACAACGTAATAACTTAGTCACATACATATAATTTGAATTTATGTAGTTGTCTAAATTGTTATCTGTTGCCTATATCCCATAGCCCACATAGTTGTGAGGGTAACACAATAGTGAGCTACAGGGATTTATCAAGAGTGGAAACACCTCATTGACCTTAAAGCAGATTTTTTAGTTCCATTTTACAGTTCTATACACAAAATAAGCTCATGTGATGGTATTTATATATTAAAATAAGATCATTATACTGTATAATTATTATTGTTATTATATATGTTATATTGGAAAAAGATATACAGTATTTTTCCAAATATAGGCCGCACCTTTTCCCCCCACTTTAAATCTTTGAAGTGGGGGTGCAGCCTATAATCGGGGTTTAGCACAGGGATGCACAGTTCATATCGCCCAACGCCCGGGACATGCAGTTTCTGGCGCCAGGTGGGTGTTTTTTTTTCTTTTTCATTTAGGTTAGGATACAGATCACCCACAGCGCTGCAAGTGACCTGGATCCTCCTCTCCGTCAGCCATCGATGTGCGTGGACAATATCCACTGCCTGGCACTTCCACCGGGGCTTCAATAACGGAGCACTGGCATGACATAACCTTCCAGTGCTCCATCATAGAAGCCCCAGCGGAAGTGTCGGAGGATGTCTTAACGCATCACAGAGATGTCCACCGGCTGGCCCCGCTAGACACCAGGGAGTCTGGGGGTGCATTGGTAAGTCTGGGGAGGTGGCATTTCTAGGGGGCAGAGTGGCATTTCTAGGGGGCATAAAGGCATATCAGGGGGTCAGAGGGGAATATCTATAAGTAAGGTGCATTATGAATTAAGGGGGACCTTAAAATGGCAATTGGTTTTCCAAATTTCTGTTTGTATGTAACATATTCTGACTAACTGCATAACATAGCAAAAATGTTAAAATACATGTATTCCTGTTTATTAAGTAAAATACTGTTTTACCATTCCACTAATGTGTATTTTTTCTCTAAAAATATTTTTTTCTTTAAAATAGCACCAAACTAATTGAGCCAATATGGTATATGGGCTTTTTCCATTTGGAAACGATATTCGTTGTCACTAACCATTATTCACTCCCTCAGACTCTCTCATGCTTTCTCACATTCTCATTCTTGCTCTCTTTCAATGTCTCCCTACCTTCTCTGCTGATCTCTTCTGTGTCCCTGTCTCCTTTCCTGAAGCTCTATTTCTCTTTTTATTGTTATTCTGTGTTCATTCTTCATCTGTTTCCCCCATGTCTTCTTTCGTCGTCTGCTTCTCTGTGAACCAGGACTCCCGGCACACTTTTGTACGTTGAGTACGTTGAGAGGCCAAAATAATACAGACAAATTTGCTGAAAAAGATAGGTGTAGAAACACTTCTCTTTCTCCACTAATCCGTCTTCATTATTCTGCCCCTTGGTGTACTACCACAAAAGGGCGGAGTCACAGAGACCGTTTCTTCCGTGTCCTCCTAGAGTGTGCCTGGAGGCCCTAACCTTTTGCCTGGGGGCCTGATTCACGGAGAAGCAGGCAACGAAAAAAGACACAGGTAGAACTGGTTAAGAACTGGCAAATTTTGTTAAAATTAAAACTCATCCGTACCCAAATACACAACTCTACTAGAGAACAGCCACCTTAATTTAAGATTAAATCCACTAATTTCCATTTACTGCTTCCGTTTGGTGCCCACCAATTATGGTTACCAGACATCAAAGTTGTTCTGAGAGCTTTTGAAGGATGGAGCAAGAGAAACGACAAATTGCCACCTTTAGGCACCAATCTTACACACTTGAGGGACAAAATAAAAATGTACTGCTCATGGACTGTTTGTGTACTACTCTGTGGATCAGTAGGACTTGAGCTACCTCGCGGTAAAGCCACTGTATGCCCTTTAACTTCCACAAGCAGAAGTAACATCAGTGAAGGGCAGCGTATCCAGCTCTGTCCTCCTTGAGCAATGCTTTCTGGAGAGGATGTCAGTTAGTACCAAGCCTCTTAAGGTACGTTTCCCAAAATCTTTCTCTCTCTTGCTCTCTCTCTCTTGCTCATGCCAATACGACAGTCTCTCTCTCTCAGGTCAATTCTGCAGTCTGCCCCTAATCTTTCTTATTTCTCCTAGGCTTAACATAACTTGAAAAGCACAGCCCAGTTTGTAACAGTTGGCTGCCCAGTAATTGCAACCGGTTCTTCTTCTATACTTAGTCTGAATACACGGTATGACTTGTTAAGAGATTTTCACATTTATTTAGTATCTAGGAAAATAAGTCGTAAACTGCGTATGAATACATATTTAAAAATGCCATACTATATATGTGCCACATTGCAGCTGTTAAAATTAGTTTATTTCCAAATGATTTGTAAGAGATGAACCAGTCTACTAAACTACAGTGTTGTATGCATTTCTACACTCTACAGAAACAAACACTTTCTGAAATAACAGAAATGTTTTGTCACTAAGGAAAAAATTGTCAAGTGAAGATGATGTCTATCCTAGTGTATTCACTAAATTGTTTGAAAGACTACCTTGACCAGTTTCCCTAAAGAGATACCCAACCTCAGATTTGATAAGTTCTATTAAAAACATCTTGGTTTGCGATCCGTTGATGAGGCGTGCAGATGGAATTGTGCTTTAAAAATACAGCATTTAGATGTTGTGGAAAATCATGATGTATATATATATATATATATATATATATATATATATATATACATATATATATATATAAAACCAAAGGTACGTCTGTAGCAGATCAACATTAAATTAACATTGATTTTAAATGTTCAGGTTGTGTTTTTTCATTGAATTTTTATTGTTTGCCAAATAAAGTGAATTATTTCACCATAGTCAAACACATGACAGGAGACTGTGCCACCTATTGTACTTTACAATGTGAGTCACTGTAGAAATATAAAGAAAGACTCTGCGGACAATACCAAAAAGGCAGTGTCATATCGGTTGTGTAAACCCTTATGCTATATATATATAAAAATAACTATTGCATATGTATATATACAGACTATTTGTCCTTTCAAATTCTCCTAATATTAACTAATATGCCTGTCACCATGAAAGGATAAAACATATATACCAGAAATGTAAGTAGTTCTACTGTCTACGATGGACGACTACAAACCTTTTCCATTCCACAGTTAATGAAACTCTAAAATAACATTTTAAGCATGGTATCATAAGGGAATTGCAGAGTTTATTGACCATAAAGATTATTGTCTCAGCAGGTCAGCACAAAAGCAAGGCAATGACCCAGATCATGATAAAACAGGCTGTCACTGAATGCTCCTCACCCAGGAGTATCATGCTGTAGCTATTAAATTCTCAGGAATAGTAATATTCAGCTGATTCTCTACCTATTGTTGTTAGCCAAGGCTGTTTCAGATTTTTGAGTAAGAAAGGTGTTACACTGCTTAACCATTGAAATAAAGTAGTATGGCTACTATAATATCTCTATAATACGACAGACTTGGGTAACCAACTAAATCAGTAACACAGTATGCCATCACATTCTTGTCAAATTGAGCTCAGTAACGGCATTAATGGCCTTTTCTAAAGCTAAATTAACAACAAGATACCCTGTTGAATATAACTGATTGACAACTGGTGTCACGCCCTAGAGGCAATTTTACTGCCATTTTGCCCTTACATCTGTGAGCCAGTTTTACTTACATTATCCCGCAATTTGCCCTTTCGGTTAAAAAATATTTGGTTGTAAGTACATACAATGCACTGCTCCAAATGTCAGGCAATCTAAAAGATAAAGAAACTCTGGCCAGCAACACTGTTACTTACAGTATAATGGATACCATGTCGATTTTAAAACTAAGGGAATTTTCAATGTGCAACGAACATAAACCAAAGTCAGGGTCAGACTTTAAATAAAGATGGAATATATTTGTCCCGATCCGTAACGGGACAATTGTATGTCAGTTTTTCTAGAGGGCAGTCAAGGTGAAAATTCTTCATACTCTCACGTGTTTGGTACCATCATGTAAAACAGTTTATATCCCAAATGATTTTTACAAAGAGATTTTTTAGATGTAAGAATTATCATCCCATCCACGGTGTCTGCAGTACCGTGGGCTTTATTATCTAGTAGTGAATGTATGATAGTTGGTATAACTGCATGTTGAACATGGGCTCTGTTTCAGAAAGAAGATATGACATGGATAAGACCTGGTGTGATATTCAGAATGGCAAGCATGCTGCGAAAGGGGAACTGCTGCTTCTCATAGGAAAAAAAACCATATATACACTATATATCTATGTAGATATATATATAGCTATATAGTGTAATTGCTTTGGGGATATCAATTTCCTCTGCCAAAGTTATCTTCTCACCCCATCCTTGCACAGGCTGAGCCAACCTTTAACAATCCGTAACTTAACAATAGGGGAGAGATAACCTGCCAATGTCATTTGTAATTTCCTTGCTCTTTTTCTGCCCACCTCTTGCTGGTGTTCAATTATGGCTGTTACAATGAGAGTACCAATTCGCTGTTTATTTGGTCCATGTGAATTAAGTTGCACTTTGTGGACTGTCAGCTGTCAAAATTAATATTTGTCACTGACATCCCTGCTCTGTTCATGATTCAGTAAGCTGTAAAATGTTGAGTGGTAAACATTCTCTATATGCTCTATAGAAATCCTCTTTAGTACAATGTAAACCTCAAATCTAATGATTCTCTGCCGGCCACAGTCCAGCAAAGCTCTGATGGAGCTACCAGTTTGATTTGTAACCAGAAATAAAGAATTATGTTGGACAATGTGTCCAATAATCCAGCTCTCTGTTAGCCCTCTCTGTATGTTTTTAGGTTACTAGCAATACTTTATATGATTACATTCAGGATATTCGATTTAATTAGTTATGCATTACAAGTTGTAGCTAACAATTCTAACATCAGCTAAGATTATTATGATTATACCATTCTATTCTGCGTGTGCTAATTTGTGTTGTATTAAAATTAGGTCAGAATGGTATGTTCATATATTTCTAAAGTACACAAAGTCCTGGATATAATTTAATGAATATGAGTGGATTTGTGAAAATATCTCCTGCAGGGCATTTAGCTGGGGTGTGGAAAGGGGCAAAAATCACATGCATTCAAGTCAGGGGCATAACTAGAAACCACAGGGCCCATTTTCACCAAACATCTCCCACGGTGCCACCTTTGCTCCCAAAACGTTTGTAAGTACCTTCTTTGCCCCAAACAGGTTCTGAGTGCCACTTTAGCCCTAGGTAGCTTATCAGTGCCCCCCGCCTGCCTGTGCCATCTTTGCCCCCCAAACACATATGTAAACACACTTACACCAATTACACATCCACAATCACACACACTTATACATCTACATCCATGTTCACATACACTTATACATAGGCATACAAAATCACATACACATCCATGCTGACACTTATACATAGACATTCGTGTTCACATATACTTATACATAGACATGCATGCTCACTTACACTTATACATAGACATCCACATTCACTTACACATAGACATTCATGTTCACATACACTTATACATAGGGATCCATGCTCACATACATACATACATGCATACCCTCGCTCTCCCACCCGCACCTCCTTTTCGCTCCTGCAGATTTCGATCCGCTGCTCAGTGACGTAACCCCACTGGGTGTCTGTCTCTCTCCGTGCTGGTTTAAACTTGTTTATAAAGGGCCCTTCCAACTTAGACTGGCAGGGTCCAGGTGGGAAGGGCCTTTTCTGAACAATTTTAAAGCGGTACAGAGAGACAGGAACGAGTGGTTGCAGAGGTCGCCCACTAGAAAGACGAGCCACTTCGTAGTTGCGACCACTTACCCCTGTAGTTACACCACTGCAAAAAGTGCACATGATGGTTGGAGTGTCCCTTTAACTGTCATGTGACATGAAAGCTGACACTGGTAGATTGTTACCATGGAAACAAAAATGCTTCTTGCATATTATGTATTTTTAGGTTATCAAATGTTCACAGAAATGACAGATCTGCTAGAGTTTATTCTGTTAACATACTAGAGAGAGCAATTAATGTTTCTTTAGTGTGCGATAACTTTCTGAGACCTTACAAATGCTGAAGGCTCTTCTTAACAAATGTACTGCTGTTCTTGTGCTTAATGACTGTAATATTTAATAATACTCTGTTACTACTTGAATCCCAAAGTGTGCTAGCACAATCCTAGTATGGTTTTGAGCCAACCCAGGTCTTTGTGTTTCTTGCAAAAGCAGGACTGTTGGGTGGTATGATGTTTGCGCAAAAAAGTTTCAACTTCAACTAAAGACTCAATCTATTTTTCTTATTAGGTACTGTTTACAATGCCAAATGCGTAACATGCAGAAAGTGTGTGGTCAAACCAGAAGCCCAAATCTTTGCAGTTTATAGTGCTTCAAAATGGTGTTCGCTTTCACCTTTATCATGGTTAGTTCTACTATTCTAGATGGCTCATGATTACCATGTAGTACAGTCATTATTGTATTAAAATGCAAAGGTATATGACATGAGACATCACTCATAACAAGTATGAGCTTTGCAATTAACAAACATGGTATCTTATATGATAAAAATGGCCAACTTTTCTTGAAAATATATTAAATCATCAGTGACTTTGCAGGTACTTAACTGATAAAGCCAAATACACAATTAATTTTCCAGTTATCAAGTTTATTCTTGGCAGGATTCCGCTTAGGACTCATGTTAAATCAATGAAAATGTCAAACAGTATCATAGTTGACGGTTAAACAAAGTGTAAGAACAAAGCACATTCCAAAGGAGAGCCTACACTGATACCACCTTTAACATGTGCCGCTCTGTTGCTGCAGATGCTCTTCTGTGTAAATTATGCATTCTTAAAAAAAAAAAAAGCAAGAGATGTTCCAAGCATACAACAGATGCTCACTCGCACAGTGGGTCAAACACAATATGGACAATGAAACAAGACACTTTGTGATGATCCCACTTCACATTTTATGCCTGCGGAGAAACCATGTGCCACACACACCTGTGACAAGTTGCAATTTACATAGATGAGATTGAAGTTGGTATTATTTAAATACATGCAAACTTCAGAGGCGGGTGATACATTCAACAGAACTTCAGAAAGATGTATGATGGAAGCGAGAAGCAATGAGGTACATATAGTACACCATGGGTGGCCCAAGAAATTGTGCTGCCTGGGTCCCAAGATGAAATGCTGGCCACCCAAAAAGGATGCCCATGAAAAACACACACCCACATCCTCAGTGATGTCATCAGCGGGTACAACTATTAGAGTTGTCAGAGCCCGGTTGTGCTGGGGGCCCTTCTCAAGGAGACAAAGTCTCCCTCTATTGTTTCTAAAAGGGAAAAGTGATCCCAATACCAAAGGACCATCAATCCATCAGGGGGCTGGCGGAGCCACCAATGATAGTCTCTCACGACAGCAATGCTAAAAAATGTTGCAAATAAGGTACAGTGCGTTCCGGAAAACAAATATTACACACACAGTGCCATCTTATTCCCCAAACAGTAGTTCAGTGCAATTTTCCCACACAGCTTGCATCTATGCATCTACCATCTTTGGTCCCAAACAGCTTGCCAGTGCCCTATTTATCGCCTAACAGCTTGTCTATGCCATCATTGTCCCCACCCAGCTTCACTCTTCACACTCTCTCTCACCCTCTCATTCGCTTCTCTTTCACCACAAATCTATCCTGATCCCATGGACTCACCAAGACCAATGTAAGAGTCGGCTCTGTAGTACATGCTTAACCAGCTTGATTCTAGTGAGTCTATTCACTAAGTAACCAAGTTATCAGCCGAGGGTGGAGATTCTGTGCACACGCTTTCTCCGGATTCTAGGAACGGGGGAGAGGATGCCCCCATGACTCCCCTCTTTTGTGGGGAGTGCAGGCAGATTTGCAGGGAAAGAAAGGTGCAGAAAGGGTCTACAATGTTGGGGCTTCTTAGGGTACTCTCGCAAAAGAGTGTAATCACAGAGACAACCTCTCCCACGTTCCTCAAATCGGGACAGCGGCTATATATATATAGATACATACATTTCATTTTGTTGGTGACCAGCACATTTAAATGTTGTGTTGCAGTATGAGGGTCGTATACACATATTTAGGGAAATAAATTACTTAGTTACACATCTCACATATTAGACAGCAGAATGGCCCTGTCATTACCAAGGGTTTTTAGTACCCCAATTATCAATTTTCTGCCATTTTTACCATATGTGGGTTTATTTGATGTACCCACACAAATTCTACAGCCTTTTTTAAAAACAAAATAGGGTTTTTTATTTAAACGCAATGGGATGTAAGGGCTTTTTTCTTTATTATTAATATTTTGTACATCTTATGTGTGCCAGTGATGTTTTTTTTACTATTTCCCTCTTGTGAAAAGAAGGAGAAACATTGTTTCTCACTCTCTTCCCTCTGTTCCCCCCTGCACTAATCACACTGTGATCAGGAAGTATCCATTGCCTTGCATTGCTGATTGCAATGCAAGTGATTGGCCAGCAGAGGGCCTATCTTATATCCCAGAAGGGTCTAGAGTCCAGGGGTAGGCAACCTTCGGCACTCCAGATGTTGTGAACTACATTTCCCTTGATGCTTTGCCAGCATTATAACTGTAAGAACATTATGGGAGATGTAGTCCACAACATCAGGAGTGTAAGAAATCATTTTTATACTTTTATTTTGTTCTGCACATTTTAGGCCTGAATGCAACTTGAGTGCTAGGAACATATGGTATCAATTAAGTGACGTAGTTTAGAGGGTCTTCTGTGGAATGCCGGTGTATCCTATTACTGTTCCAATAGGATTCCTTTACGTATACCCTAACCAAATGTAAAGGGGTATAAATTGGCATGACTACAAGGACAAGGTCTCTTTCCACGCTCTTTCCACGCTCTCATCTTCATCTCACCAAGATATTTAGCCTACAGTACCTTTTATCAACATTTGTTCCAGCATCGGTATTGTATGAATTGATAATTTGTTATCGAATAAACCTGATTAATAAGACATAGAAGCTGTGGTCTTGATTGCTGTTTGATCACTGGAGAAGCTTAGATATTCAAGACAAAGAATATTCTAACAAATTGACGAGCCAGCCAGTCTTTAGTCAGTTTTCTACGGCGAGCCTTTACTGCACGTTTGTTTTTTACTTTTCCTCTTCCGACAAAGGGGGGATAGTGTGCAGTTGTCTGAAGAGATCAAAGAGATCCTCTGACTAAAAAAAACAAAACCTAGCAGTGTGATCAGAAGAAAGTGTAATTCGACACTACCAGACCATTACCAGACCACGTGGTGAGAAGCAAGAGCATTCCAGAACCGTGTATCGTAGTGAGAGCAGATTGAGCAAGCAACTGATCTACGGTAAGTATGGATTTTATTAATACTTTGTCTTCCGGAAGTAAACTTGAATTTACGTTTGTTCCTTATACGGCTAGTGATTCAGCTTTGTGGCATGATTTATGGCGTCAATGTGAAGATGCGAATAAGAAGATAGACAAAAAGATATTTTCTGTGAATAAGGAGAAACAAAAGTTGAGAAACGTAATGAAAATGATTAAGATTTTTAATACATTACTTGATGGTGGTGTTAATCTGACTAATAATGATGTTAGTCAAAGTAATTCACAGAGTAGTGACATGGTTAAAAATGAGATGCACAATGTGTGTGCAATAGAAAAGGAATGTCCTAAATGTGATTTATTAACTGAAGAGATTTCTGATTTGTCGGATTGCTTAGAAATTAAGAATTTGTTAATTACAAAATTGCAGAAAGATTTGAAACAAGTTTGTGTAATTACAAGGGGAGATAGACAAAGACACAGCTTAATTCCAGAAAATGTAGAGGATGAACCAGAGGTCAGTTCAGAACAGGAACTGCAAAGGAAGAAGCTTAGAAATAAAGCAGCAAAATTAAAATTACAGATACAAAGCGAATTAATGAAATTACTTAAAGAAATACCGCCGTATAATTCTAATTTGGATGCATTTGGTAATGCAGATGTATTTGAATCGAATACAGAGAAGCATAATTTGGCTAATGAACAACGAAACAGATTATTTAAAATATGGTTGCCTACATACATGAGTAGAAGATTAGTAGCTCCAATAAGTACTCCTATAGTGGAGGATGATGAAATCATCCATGGAACAGATAAGGATAGACTCCAACAGTTGATTAAGTTTACAACTGGAAATGAAAATCCAACACTTGACATACTAGAAAACCTGAAACCTACAATTTCAGAGGATCCATTTTCTTTTTTGTTAAGATTTGAGCAGGCATATAGAATAGTTTTTAAAATTTCTGATGATGAATGTCCTGCTTCTATGATACAAGTGTTTGTTAAAAAGTTTAAATATTTGGATCCTACTAGTATTGCAATTGCTTCGGATATGCAAACACTTGAGGCTGCTGCTGCGTTTATTGATAAAATCAGAAGGGAACGCAAAAATGAAAAGGTTAAAATGAATGTGGCTGCTATTAACAAAAGTTTTTACACACACAGAAAGGAAAGGGTTAATTCCTTTCATCCCCCTTCCCCTCCTCAGGAGTTTAAAAGGAACCACATGTTGGCTCCCAGGGGACAAAGGATTTGGAACAAAGAACCTATACAGTGTTTCTATTGTAACAAACCAGGTCACATTAAAAAACAATGTCGTAAACTTTTTTATGATATGCAATGTAAAGGACAAGGGAAATCAAATGGATTTATTCACACGTCTGACCAAATAGATAGAAGGAATCCAGTACACACTACATCACAGAGAGAATCTCCATATGCACCACTCATTAGAGAAATCAGGGAGATTGAAGTTAATAAAGAAGATTTACCTAATACAGGAACTACACAGGAGTATGTTTGTTGTAAGTGTCGCGAGAGCTATAATACGTAGATCTATGTTGATTCAGTATAGCTAGTATAGCAATTAACTCTAATTCGTACTGTATCCCTGCACTCTGTCTTCTATGAAGATGTTTTGAATAAGTTAATTTATTTATAAGAAAAACTATATGAACATCAGATGTGTTATATGTTAAAGTTTTGTGTTTTGTTTTATTCTGTAAGTTAAGATCCTGTAATGTTATATGTTGTATATGTTAAACTGCAACTACATAGTGTCCATCATTTGCAGAAGTACAAGTTAGGGATATTTCCTTTCTTGCTTCTCAGGTTGATTCAAAACCTTAATTTAGTTCATGAGAACAGGGTTTTGCGTCATGACTAAAAAGGATTACTATGTATTGTATTGTATTGATCAAATATGTTTTTCCGTAATCAATTGAAGTATTAATTATTTACTATTGTCCATATTCTTAAATTCATCTCATGATCCAAATTCATGTGTTATAATTTGCTATTTGGTTATTTGATAAAATGATGCGGTCTTTAATGTTAATCATTTTAAACAATTTCTTAAGAATCATATTAGAACATTACATCATGTTTTATAGTGAGGTGCTACAATAATAAAGGTTTTGTATCAGCTAAGATTTTGATGCTGCATATCTGTTGTGTTTTTTAGGTTGTATGTAAGAATCGAATGGACAATGCAAATTATTAAAAAGTCTATCATGGCAAAGACATCTGACATTCAACAAGAGACAACCCTTTTTGTTTCTCGCAGTTCTGACGGCGACCATACTGATGATTGATGGTTCTAAGAAAGATCTACAGAGTCAAGAAGATATACAGATTTGACAACCAATTTATAGACAATTTAACAATACTCAAGGGTTCCCAGACATAATTAAGAAGAAAAGAGAAATTGATGATTTTAATGGTCATGTGTGTTTTGGTGTAATGAAAGGGTACTTATTAGTTTGTAACATTAGAATTAACGTCACTAGACAAAGTAATGTGAGGTTAAATGTTACGATAGGGCCTAAACATTTATTTAGTTGGACTAAAGGGACCTACACACAAGATGATAAATTTGGGTTTTGGGAACATATCATAAACAAAGTAGCTTTATTGAGTATAGTAATAGGATGCAGTAATAATGTATGTGAAGGTACATGTTTAATACCTATGGCAGATAAAGAAGAAACATTGTTTCCTATGAGAGTATTGGGAGTACCTGTCAGTAGTACACAATTATTATTTTATAAATTAGAGTATCCTGATTTTGTTTTTTCCACAGATATGTCAGAAACGGAACAGTTAGATTTGTCTGCATGTTTACATTTTGTGTCCAAAATTATTTGTTTGTCTTATCAAGCTGAAACTATATATCATTCATGTTTTCATAACCAGAGCTCATGTTCAGGTACAATTCAAAGTGTGAAAACATCTAACGATCTTGTAACGCCTATAGAGAAAGGTAGAGTATGTGTACAGGTAATGTCTAATGGGGAATTGATTAAAGCAATGTTTTCTAAATGTACGCATACAGAAATATTATCGAAAGGTCTGTATTGTATTGATGGCGATCCAATAGCAATCTATATATATGGAACTCAGATTAATGTTTCTCAAATTAATTCTCAAAAATTAAATGTTTTGCCACTACAGTTTAATTTATCACAAGTAAGTGAATTTCCATGGCAAAAGTGGGCAAATGAGATAAGGAAAGATGTAGGATTTTTAAATGTCTTGCAAAAACAATTAAAAGAAGCACAGATTGTATTTCAACATGAGCAAGGTAAACTCAAAAACATAGAACATGAATGGTCAATAGTCTCAGGTACATCTTGGTGGAAAAACTTTGCTAAGTCAACAGAAATTATGGCAAAATCATCTGTTGGCTCCGCTATCACCAATGTTTTGTTACATCCATTTATTATTGTTTTATTTGTGTCTTTTATATGTATTATTTTTCAAATATGTTTATTATGTAGAATAAGAAAATCATATTTAACTATTCGAGAAAAGATAAAGCAAGGAGAGATGATATTAAGGGAAACTTTAAGACGTAGGATGCATCAGTCTTCCACAGATTCTTTTTTATAATATTATCGTTTACATATCTTCCTGCACTCACTGAATGTGATATGAATGTGATACGAATGTTGTATGAATGGACAGCAAACATTTATTTATGGTACATAACCATAAACAGGGGGAAGTGTAAGAAATCATTTTTATACTTTTATTTTGTTCTGCACATTTTAGGCCTGAATGCAACTTGAGTGCTAGGAACATATGGTATCAATTAAGTGACGTAGTTTAGAGGGTCTTCTGTGGAATGCCGGTGTATCCTATTACTGTTCCAATAGGATTCCTTTACGTATACCCTAACCAAATGTAAAGGGGTATAAATTGGCATGACTACAAGGACAAGGTCTCTTTCCACGCTCTTTCCACGCTCTCATCTTCATCTCACCAAGATATTTAGCCTACAGTACCTTTTATCAACATTTGTTCCAGCATCGGTATTGTATGAATTGATAATTTGTTATCGAATAAACCTGATTAATAAGACATAGAAGCTGTGGTCTTGATTGCTGTTTGATCACTGGAGAAGCTTAGATATTCAAGACAAAGAATATTCTAACAAGGAGTGCCGAAGGTTGCCTACCCCTGGTCTAGACAAACTCTGCAGAGGATATCCTATCCACCAATGACATCAGCAGTGATGTCTAAGCACATCTCTCCAGTCAAAAACAAAGCTGTATTCACATTTTAATAGGTCAAGCTGTAAATTCATATTAAACAAAGACAATGTATAGTTTAGACACAATAAAAACACATAACATATTGCAACACAGGTATCTGTCCCAAGAGCTTTTAATCTAAACATCTTACTGGGCATAGAAATGAAGACTGTGCTTGCAGTCCATACTTTACCTATTTACTTCAGAGAGTGCTAGATAAGTGGAACAGCCTCTAAGCATAAGTGGAAGAAGTTAATACAGTAATGGAAATTAAAAATTTATGGAATAGGCATTTAGCATATAGACCAAGGACTAATTAAGGTCTGACTCTTTACATCAGGAAAACAAACTATCTTATCTTCAGTCAAATTCAGTTTTTCATGTTTTTATACAAGAACCTGTAAAGTCCAACATTAACGAAAGTTTAGGAAGGGCTTACCTTTCCTTCCAAAAGGTTTCCACAAGCCAACACTGACAGATTTGCACATCGAGATAAAAATCAAAATAGGTGTCCCAATGATAATCACAATCTCAGCTACTTGGTTAAGTATCAGGCGGAAATGTGGAATGCTTACAGTCTTCATTAGGGTTTATATAGAAGAAATAAATGCAAAGGTTTGTCAGTATCCTTTAACAGCCTGCTGTACTGAGAGGACTCTTCTGATGCAACATAACATATTTGAAAACCTATACCTAGGATATATTGCTGAACATAGCAACAGGGATAAACACACAGAGACACGGGGCATTAGGTACACATTAGTCCTGCTGAGTGCTTGTATTACGAGGCAGTAACCACAGGTATGCTAAACATAACAGTAACCCATACTTTCCTATGTATGATAAGAGGTGTAACACCAGCCCTTGCAGAGCCCATAGTCCATGGAGCCCGTAGGTCTTAGGGGGTATTCAATGCTCTTTGGTGCAGAAGCAAGCCTTTTGGAACTGGCCCTATTAACATCTGAAGAAAAACATGCAGTTGTAACACTTTACTTTGGGCCTGACATCCATCATAGTGTGTACAGCCTGGCTGGCGCCTACAGGAGATCCTGGCCTCTGCATAGTGGAGAGTTAGGGGTTAATATGACCGTTTGGCAGTGCCTCCACCTAGTAATTACTCCAGGGAATTAGAGTGTAGTGTACTAGGACACATATATATGTATAACTCAAACACAAAGAATGTAAAGTTGTCAAACAGATGAACTCATATATTAGTTTAGATCAGGAACCAACAGCATTTCAATAATATCAACAGGTATACAGCAAACGAAATATAGCTGAATCAAGCCCAGTCCAAATCACCTGCCTCCCCAAATAATTAGGAACCCAACCTTGTATAGTTATCAGTCCCCTGGGGTAACGTTGATGCACATAGATGTTGGGGCCCATGATGGAGGTAATACTTCCCTTGAAATGGGTAGTGATGGCCTCAATGCCTGTAACTAATCCTGAGTACCTTCCTCTGATATCTGGATCTGGTGCAGTCTGGCAGCTTTAGCTTCTGTAGGCCTTCTGCTGTATACTGGATTCAGTATTCCAACTGGAACCACATGGCAAGCTCACTGCAGCACATCTGCCTTCAGACACCTAGCAGCCTGACACAGGAATCAATCAGCTCCTCATAGCAGAGACTTGTAGGATCCTCAGCAACAGGGAAGGTACAGAGATTTCTTGGGGTGCTTTTCTGTAGAGACCAAGTCACCCTTCATTTTTTCCCCAGCTCACCCACCTCCAGTCTCTCTCTCTCTACTCCCCAGGCAGTCTGGGGGAAGGACCTCACTTCCTATTGGCCCCAAGTCATGCCCAGTGCTCCAGTGATCACTCTCTGCCCAGGAAGTCTGTATCTATGGTAACTGGAGGTATATAGATACCAGGGTTACACAGTAGATGTAATATTTGTGCTTATGGTGCCCCACATTTGAGCATTAAGCAAACAAGATATTGGGACATCGTGGCTATTTCCAAGGTTTAGGGTGTTTTATTTCTTCAATGTGTTTCATTAGTACGGCTTTGTCCAGGAAGTCACCACTTACAAATAACATTGTTGGGTAAGGGTGGAAGAAAGTATACTTTTTATGTAATGAACTGGTGTACAGGTGACCAGCCTGGTAAGTCAGGCTTTATGTTCTTTATTTCGCAGGAGATGAATCCCACCAATACTTATTTCTTCTGAGTGACAGGTTTGTCTAGGCCAATGGAATCCAACTTTTGCAAAACCAGTTCATAAGTTTCACATCCTGGAAAAAGTGGACAAGGTCCTCAACGAGTTTGGCTTTCCAGCTCTGTCTATTACCTTTTTAGGTGTTTTTTTTTTTTGCTCAACAAATCCCACATCCAGATAATTGTGTTTCTTCGAATGGAAGCTTCTGTTATTCAAACCACAGCATATTTTTTATTTCTCCCATACTTTTAGCTATATATCGCATTTTTACCTCATATATAGCTTGTTGGCCTTGACTCTGCAGATACCTGCCTGCCTCAACTACTGCCTTGTATCCATACAAATATTTACATTACTTGTGGTTTTATGTATATTGCTGTAAGCAGCAAATTCCTAGGAACCATTAAGTACATTCAGACTCAGCTTTTGTGAAAAGATGATTGTCTGAAGAAAAAACCTCAGCTTATAAGACATTGGGTACCAATCCACATATGGAGGGTCCAACGGCAAGCCTTACAACTAGAGCTTCCCGATGACGTGAGGTATATGTAGCTCATAGAAGGGAATCAATTCATTGAATATTGTGGAGACCTCAATGGACCCACCACCATTAATCAGACGCTCGTCTACAAGCATAAGGACGTTACATATTGCCGTAAGGTATATAAATAAATAAGGCTTATGTGTTATATGCTGCACCGCACAGCTGCCATTATTGAATTTCATTTCCATAATGCACTGCACACGGGGAATGGAGAAAATCAATTTTAGCGTCCTTCAAGTACATTTTAACACGGGCTGAAAATAAGTTACAACACAGTGATCTGTGCAATTAACACATATTAACCTGATCTCCAAACCAGATCTAAATGATTGCCATCATAAACTTGTGTTCTTGCTCATCAATGGAATTCTACTCAAAGCTGCAATTTGGATGGGTAAAGTAATTATACAGCTGTTAATATCACGGGCTTTCTGTCAACAAATTAAAAGCAGGCAATGTTTGGTTGCATAGTTTCCATTAATGTGTTAAAAAATCCACCTTTATATAGACTGGCATTCAGGACCATTACCTGTCTTTCTGTTGCATTGGTTGTGTTCATTCATCTAGATCTAGATATACACACAGCATTCCTTTCTGCTTACTAATTATTTATGAATCAATGCATAGCTTGTGCTTGAAATCTTTGAGCCTGCACTACCTCCTGCCTTGTTGCTCTGCGCATGGTAACCACAACACATATTACTCAATAATTAAATTGTGATCTTTTGTAGGAATGTTTCTATGGCGGTTGTGCAATCAAAGTATTATTGTTGACTCTGGTAAAGTCCCTTGATAATGAATAGAGATCTTGTGAAATGACAATTTTGGTGTTAATAATATATTATCTATTACAGTATTCAGTTCCAACAATTTTACACAGCACTTCTTACAAAACGTACAGTCAAGAGGAATGACGAAACTAGAACTGACAGACTAAGACAAACCGTATTTCTAAACTACTGTACATTGTAAATATAATAATGTGATAGACTATTTCCAAATTAAACCTACTGAGAAGCAAAATATTTGGCAGGAACTTTTGTTCAGACAAATCAGAAATTATAGAATTGTAACCAGGTGATATTTTTAATCCAGTGATACAAATGGCCTGTAGCCAGTTTAAAATTGAATACATCCTAAAGGTAAATAATATACTTAAAGGCAGCACTGCCAGTATGTTGGTGCAACAGCAGGAGTTAAACAGTTAAAAGTGAGACATGGGGGGGCACTGGCTGGGATTGAATTTTTTTTGGATAACGGGGTGTCCTCGGTGCAGCTATTGGTCAGATTTAATACATCTAATTTATTCTGTTGTGGTCTTTTTATAGGGGCAAATCGTCTAGCTTTACAGAGCTTTACTAGGTAAAACTTTGGAGATCTGGGGGATCCTGGCCATATGGCGGTTTCTAAAAAGCGTATATGCATGCGTAGACCTGGGACTGGGCCATGATAAGGTTTTTTATATTTAATAAAGACTGTAAATAAAATGGTATATGGTATACTGTCCGCCACACGCTTGTTAAGACGCCTTTGTCCGCATTTTCTAGCCGAATGACACTGCCAATGGTCTCACATGCTTCTTAACCCCTTAACGACAATTGCCGGTCCTGGCACGACACGGAAAAGCATGTGCTTTACGACAATTGACGTGCCAGGACCGGCACGTCTTTAAACGGGTGCAGAAAGCGATCTGTTTTCGCTTTCTGCACCCAAAAAACGTTGCTGAATGCCTCGACCTCGAGGCATTCAGCAACGCCGCGATCGGAACGAAGGGGCCATCTCTGGCCCCTCCACGGGGCGTCAACATCCGCCATAGTTTGTATGGCGGCGGACGCCCGTTTTAAAAGCGTTTAGGAGGCGATCGATGATCGCCTCCTAAACTTAAATGGTGTCGCTGGAATGCCTCGATCAGGAGGCATCCAGCGACACCAAACACTTACCTTTCGATGGGCAGCTGCCGATGATCTTCGCCATCAAGCAAGATGGCCGCTGCCCTGTAACAGGAACCAACAAATTTTAAAAGTTCGCTAGATGGTCCAGACCATCTAGAGAACTTTGGCTCCACTTGCAGGTTGAATACAGGTACTGCATTCACCATGCAAGTCAATGGAGCTCAGCTTTCTAATCACAGTGTGATTAGAAAAAATAAATTAAAAATAAAATAAAATTAATAATAATTAGAAAAAAAATAGTAAAAAACCAGTAAAATGTAAAAATAATTTCCCACTGATGTCACTATCAGGGGAACCTTCAAGTTGAAAAAAAATGTTAAAAAAATAAAAAAAAGGCAAAAAAAATATATATATATATAAAAAATATATTTTTGTGAGCAAGTCCTAAAATTAGCATATTAGCTTAAAACAATTCTCGCATGGAAAGAGTTAAAATACTGGCATATTAAATGCCCGTGGGGTGTCTACTTTTAAAAAAGGTATGATTTGATGGGGTAAATTGAATTGGCCAGGTTCAACAACGTCCCAATTAACACCGGGGGAAGGATGGCCACACACCTAATTTCCAATTAGAAAAATGCACACGTACCAAATGTGGCCTTTTAGTTCCCACAAAAATGACAAACCCATGCATGTGGGGTACCACTGTACTCAGGAGATGTTGCTGAACACATTATGGGGTGTCGTGTGACAGCGGCATATACCAGGAGCTGTAAATTCATACATAAAGTAGGTGTGTGTGGGAAAAATACACACACAAAAATACTACTGCAAACTTTGAAAACATGCTGGTGGTAAAATGTGTGCATGCAAAGAGTTAAAATACCAGCATTTAAAATACCCTGTGGTGTCTAGTTTTGAAAAATATATGGTTTTGTTGGGCACACTGAAATGGCCCGGCTCAAAGATGTACCAAGTAGGGCATGGGCAGTGGATCCCCAAATGCCAAAGTTCAACATTGAAAAATGCGCATGCCCCAAATGTGGCCCTTTTGCCCCCAAACGGCCAGGCAAAATCATTCATGTGAGGTATCGCTGTACTCAGGAGATGTTGCTGAACACATATTGGGGTGTTTTGTGATAGTGACATAAACGAGAACCTTTTAATTCATACCTGAAGTAAAATGTGTGTGACAAAACAAATGCAAAAAAATGACTACCACAAAGTTTGACAAAAACTGGTGGTAGATATGGTGCATGGAAAGAGTTAAAATACTAGCATTTGGAATACCCTGGGCTGTCTAGTTTTCAAAAATATATGATTTGATGGGGTAAATTGCATTGGCCGGGTTCAAAGATACCCGAAATGGCACATGGGGGGAAGAATTACCAGATTTGGAAAAAATGGCTTTGAAATAGCAAAACGCTACCTGTATTTATTGCCCCATAATGGGTAGAAAAAAGCAAAAAAACATAAAAACATTGGGTATTTCTAAACTCAGGACAAATAGTAGAATCCATTTAGCAGGTTTTTTCATTACCTTTTATAGATGAGTAAAAGATTTTTCAACTAAAAGTTAGAAACAGTCATTTTTTTCTAAATTTTTCACCATATTTTATACTTTTTTTAGTAGTAAATAATATGATACAATCAAAACAATGTCATCTAAAGAAAGCCCTTCTTGTCCTGAAAAAAACAATATCTAATGTGTGTGGGTTCAGTAAACGGGAAAGAAGAAAATTACAGCTAAACACAAGCAGCGCAGAAATGTTAAAAAGGCCATTGTCACGAAGGGTACAAAAAGTAAAATCAGCCTTTGTCACGAAGGGGTTAATCAACTTCTTGAAATTCTAGAACAGCAGGGGTGTGGTTTCTGAGCGTAAGCCTGCAGGGCCTCTACTTAACGTGTATAATATTCCTTGCCTCGGGATGCGTGATCCCTGTGGCTACTTGCCGCAAAGTCATGGCGCTTATGGTGGGCAGACAACTCAAAACTGTGGGGAGAGTAAAGCATACACGGATGGCTACGTATTCCAGATCACAGACAATGATATCGTGCTGGGGCATTTGGTCATTACTGACTCGTACAATTGCTTCAAATTTCAATAAAAGAAGAAACATTATATTGTTAAATTAAAGCACAGTAATTGTTACATCCAGTACTGTTAGTGAGAGAGAACATGAATTGTTTCAAGGTTCTAGAAAGGAAAGACTAGAGAATACTTAAAGGTACAGCTGATGTGTTGTTTATTTGGGACACAATACAGGGCCGGCCCATGGAGCAGAGTGGGGTAATTGCTCCAGGTGGCACTTTTGAAGGGGCGGCGCTTTGCCGCCCCAAGCCCTTTTTTTATTTTATTATTATTTAAAGCGGAAGAGAGAGAGGGCGCCGAGTGGTTTTCGCTTACCAAGTTGTCAGTACACGCTGGGCGCCCCTCTCTCTCCTCTGCGAGCCCTCTAGCTTGGTCTCAGTCCCGGCTTGTAATGCTGAGCGCCGGAAGATGACGTCATTTCCGGCGCTCAGCATTACAAGCAGGCAGACTCGCTGCAGGACTGCTGAAAGGTAAGTACAAAGGGGGGGGGGTTAGATAATGTAAGGGTAGATAATGGGAGGGAGAGTAAGGGTAGATAATAGGGAGGGAGAGGAAGGGTAGATAATGGGGGGGTGGCAGAGGAAGGGTAGATCACGGGGGGGGGTGGCATTTTAAACTTCGCCCCAGGCGGCATTATGCATTGGGCCAACTCTGACACCATAGCTGCCAACAGTCCTGAATTTCATAGAGCAATCGCAACAACCAGACTAGACTAAACTGTTCTCTTAAATGTCCCATTTATTGGGACTTCTGGCAGCTGAGAATACATGTTCACTGAATGAGCAGGAGACGGGAATCTCTGAGAGCAGAATACCAAGTGACATCATGACGCCTGAGAGGCAAAATGAGCAGAGCATTACGTGACTCTCCTACCCCCATCATTTTTCATAAAATACTCTCTTTTTTGCTTGTACTCCATCCTCATGTATCAAACAGCAAACATATTCCATATCAGGTACAGCCATTATACATTTCAAATTTACAGGGTTTTTTTTTTAGACACAAATTGTAATATTCCCTTTTTAATTTTGCTGGGCATTTTTGTGTAGAAAAAAGTGACATTGAGCATTAAATTGAAATCATTTCAATTGGCATGGTTCTAATTAAAAATAAATAATAAAGGAACAGCTCATGCAAAAAATAACCTAGTTCACTGAGTATATCCAATTAGATGTGAAATTGGAATTTTGGAGTGATGTTTTGCCGAACTTAATTCTAAATGAGAATATTTCAAGATAATTTTCCACTGGCTACAGTAAATTTGATAATATACTGTCCTAGTGTCATGGAGGTTAAACTATCTCTGAACCTAAATCCAAGAGCTAATTAGTCCCCATATTGTCCCTTTGATGGAAAAGTGGTATATAAATGAGACCTGCAATGCTCTAAAATAACTCTCATTCTGACTGTTAACAAGGAACTTCAAACAGTCACCATCTAGAAGCCCAATGGTGGGACACTGGGGTATGATGATTTCACTGCAACCGTGTAACTTTCCACCAGTGATTTTGTTAATCCAGATTGTGGCAATAAATCAGATTAAAGTAGATTCTAGCATGGTTTGTTAAATTGTGGAAATTAAAGTTCCCAAAACTCTAGGTCTCTGTGACATGATATGTTAGTAGTGTTATTTTCTGCAATGACTCTGAATAACACATACAGTGCTACACACCGTCCAGTCTACAGATTGTATACAGATTATAATATATCTTTATTTATCTATATAAATAAATATATATCTAAATGTATTTGTACATCTCTCTCTCTCTGATTTTGTTCTTACATTGCTAATATAAACATTAACAATTTTAATATTGAATATTGAAATATTGAAATGCAATGAAAGGCTTTCAGATCCCTGTAATAGACACCAGGTGCACTGACCAGCAATAGTGTCTATGTACAACATCTCCTTATTACTACCAATGAGTACTGACCAGCAATAATGTCTATGTACAACATCTCCTTATTACTACCAATGAGTACTGACCAGCAATAGTGTCTATGTACAACATCTCCTTATTACCACCAATGAGTACTGACCAGCAATAATGTCTATGTAAAACATCTCCTTATTACTACCAATGAGTACTGACCAGCAATAATGTCTATGTACAACATCTTATTACTACCAGTGAGTGCTGACCAGCAATAGTGTCTATGTACAACATCTCCTTATTACCACCAATGAGTACTGGCCTCATGGGGTACTAAAAACCCATAAGATTTCCATCTATACCTTTTAGTTTTGGAGTTAAATCCATACCTACCAAATGTCCCTATTCAGTATAATCAACCAAAATCCCTCTTTCCTCTTTGCTAGGATCTCAAAATGTTTGGCAGACATTAGTTTACAATAGTGATCTAAAGCCTTGAAACCAACCGTAATATTTGTTTTCTATTAACTTGTGTATGCTGGAGTTATAAACAGTCATCCAGAAAAGAACAGAGTTCTGTCGTATGCATTCATTGTTGCTGGGGCAGTAAAAATAGATTTTGTAGAATTTGTATAATAAATAAAAAATGAATAATATGTTTGTATTATCTATAATTATTTGTGTTAAATATAGGACAGTTTCTCAACACTACGTCACTCCTTGCGTTGCTCCAGGGATAATGGCTAAAATTACGAAGTATCATTTGTGGTAGGGATGGAGTTGTCAGACCTGAGGAGCACATAATCACAGCTATGGACAGAACAGACGGTGTATGAGAAACACATCTAGAACTAGAATAAAAACCTCTTGTCGCTACAAAATGTAAAATCCTTCTCTGCAGGACAATTCTTACGCAACTAGTGTTCCCTCGTTCTGCCCTCTTATTGCTGAACTCTCTGGTTACTGTAATAAGTGCAATATAGTTGTGTGCACATGGAACACTTGACATAATAGCTTTTTGTTTTGTGAAGCCAGTAACCCATTAACCCATTGCCTGCCAGAGAGTTATCACGGACATTGTCTAGAACTGAGGTTAAGTGAAGACTGTGAATGAAATTACTGTGCGCTACAATAAAATGGATTCGATGTTTTGGATCCCTGTTTTGAGCTACATCTTTAGAAATTTTTAGCAAAGAGTCTTCTGAGCTACAGTATCTCACAAAAGTGAGTACATCCCTCACATTTTTGTAAATATTTTATTATATACACTTGGCTACAATGTAAAATAGGAAGTGTACAGCCTGTATAACAGTGTAAATGTGCGGTTCCCTTAAAAATAACTCAACACACAGCCATGTCTGAACCTTGGCAACAAAAGTGAGTACACGTGGAAATGTCCAAATTGACAATCTTCTCATAGCCTAGGCCATCTTTATGTAGACCAACAATTCTTTTTTTTTCAGATCCTCAGAGTTCTTTACTATGAGGTGCCATGGTGAACTTCCAGTGACCAGTATGAGAGAGTGTGAGAGCGATAACACCAAATTTAACACACCTGGTCCCCATTCACACCTAAGACCTTGTAACACTAACTAGTCACATGACACCAAGGAGGGAAAATGGCTTATTGGGCCAAATTTAGACATTTCCACTTAGGGGTGTACTCACTTTTGTTGCCAAGACATTAATAGCTGTGTGTTGAGTTATTTTTAAGGGGACAGCAAATTTACAAGTTATACAGACTGTACACTCATTACTTTACATTGTAGCAGAGTGTCATTTCTTATAAAATAATTTAAAAAATATTTACAAAAATGTGAGGGGTGTACTCACTTTTGTGAGATACTGTAAATGGAAGTGGCTTTTTCTGGGCTCATACACATATGTGTACACGTGTAATATATCACACAATATGGATTACATTGAAGAAATTTGTAAATATGTCTTACGTGCATCTGTAAAGCAGAGTTTACGTTACATTACATTTATTAATATAGCAACCGCAGATTCAGTAGCACTGTTACAAAAGAGTCAGTAAAATAAATGAAAATCATAAACTATAGCAAACTGGTACAAAAAAGGAGAAGTGGGTCCTGCCCTTGGGAGCTTGCAGTCTAGTTGATAGCTGAGGGGAGGTGAAACAGTACGAGAGGACTACTTGGACGGGGATGGGTTGGTCGAGTCAGGATGATCTGTAGAATTTGTTGGTCATTCAGATGTCCTGATTAGGATGTTGGCTGAGAGTGTTAGGAGGAAGAAGCGAAGGCATATCTTCTTCAGATTGTAAATGCAGTGGAAATGCAAATTCTCCTGAAGGTTTGTTATTGGTCGAACCTATATGCTTTTCTGAACCGAGGCAGAGCTTTTGCCACCAAATGTGCTTTATGCTCTTGTTGTCACAAAGTGATTACCGTATTTCATTTAGCTATAACTGTCACTTTAAAGAGCGTCCTTTTTATTTCCAACAACTGCACAATAACCAAAATCTGAAATGTCTAGCGGCATAAAAATGCCATTGAATGAGTTGGCAATGCCAACCCCTTCCATCTGAGTTTATTGACCTGTATAGTATATTGAAGGTATGATCTAACATGTATTGCATATAGACAGCTGCTCTTATGAAGTCTTTCTTTCTGAGTATTTGCGATATTTCTGTGTTCCGCTTTCAAACAGCCTATTTATTTTCCCAGCATGGAAACTAACGTGTTGTTATAAACGGTGTGTGTCTTTGAAATAGTGCTACAAGGATGACATAACGGCAACCATAACTGTATTATTCTGCCCTTCACGCAAATTGGAAGATTAGTCTGCGGCTGTCAGCCGGACGTTCTCCCCGGGTTAGTTCTCCGCATGTTATAATTCACTCAGGCTTGTCACAATCCTCACGTTCAGATAAAGTGAAAACCACCATGTGACTTCTCTGAACCCAGGTTTGAATAAAAAGTAATGTAACGATATCAGCCGTATTTCAATGTGAGAGCGTTATAATCTCATGTGCGTTAGCAGAATATTAACGGTACAGTATGTCCGACAGGCTCACGGTAAGCTATAAAGTAAAATGCCAACAGTATTTACATTGCTAGAATATTAGTATGTTTATGTGTGATACATGTATGTACGTGTTTGGGATATACATAAGAATGGTTAGTAAAAAAGTACTAAATGAGAATGGTACACATTATTATGAAACATTTCATAATGTTAAAGGGATATAATGCATATGATAGCTGCGTGACCCCTTTAACCCCTTCAATCCCAGGGGTTTTTGGTACCTCAAAGCCCAGAGCAATTTTGCCATTTTTGGGGTATGTCGGTTTAGCGATGATTCTCTTTTCCTGTGAATAGTGTACCCATATAAACTATATATTGTTTTTTCAAGGACAGATAGCGCTTGGATGATTAGCTGAAAATTTAGAATGAGAAATTTAGTAAAAACTAGCAAAGATTAGAAAAAGAAACTAATTTTTTTTTACATTTTCCCTATGAATCCTCACAAAATTAGGTAAAGTGATGGAAAATCCCCTCCAAGTTTATTAATTCAGGTGTCCTGATTTCAGAAATACCTAATTTATATAGATTTTCCAGACTTTCCCAGCACCAGGGAGCATACTATAAGGTGTACAATTTTGTATAATTTTTATGCCTATGGCTTAATGGGTTTGGGGGTTGTGAACGGGGGCAGAAGGGTTATACTGGCTAGATGTTATGCTAGGGCAATGGTAAGTAAGGTTTTTGATAATTTTTTTATTATCTTTTTTTATATCTTTTTTTTTAATTTAAATTTTTTTACATTTTTTTTTATATATTATTTTTACACATAAATGGTTAGAAGTCCTCCTAGGGACCTCCTGAACATGCCAGTGATGTCACAATGACATCACAGCTCACATTATAATTTTTTTTTGTATTATTTATATTATTATTTTAATTATTTATTTAATATTATTTTGAAATGAATTAACTTTTTTTTTTCAGATTTTCCGTTTCAGGATGGGAGGGGGAGTGAGAGAGATGGTTTCTCACTCCACTCCCCGCGATCCCCCTGCACCGATCACACTGTGATCTCTATGCAGGTCCTCACAGACCTGCATAGAGATCGCAGCGTCTCTGTGCCTCATCGGAGGGCAGGTTATCCCCGTCAGCAGTGACGCAACCCGGAAGGGAATGCCCGATCGCGCGTTTGCAACTGTGCGATCGGGCACTTTCAACTGTAACAGCTTACCGGCTTTCATGCCGGAAGCTGTTACGGGAGATCGGGCAGCAGAAAGCCGGCGATGCCGGCTTCTGCTGCCAGGGGGGAGTCCAGGCTGTTAAACGACAGCCTGGTCTCCCGTGCAGCAGCAGGGATGTGTCCCTGACGCTGCACGAAGGGCTGGACGTACCGGGACGTCCATAGGGGTTTCTTTGTGGGCGTTTTTTGGACGTCCCGGTACGTCTATAGGGGAATGAAGGGGTTAAATGTTCATGTGGACTGTTTTCCATTTGCCCCTTTCTACACCCTCCAGCTAAATACACTGCAGGAGATGTGTTTGGCTGAACACATCTAACTTCAGGCGTTACACTCACATCCAGCCAGCCCCTATGGCGTCTCGGGTAAATGATGCATGCAAGGGTATGTGCACATGTGTGGAAAGTGCTACCACTTATTTCAATGGGAGCACTTTCCTGCCACCGATAGACTGCTTCAAGCAGCCAATCAGTGACAAGAACAGTCTGAACATGAAGCAGAAGGGAAGCCTCTTTTATTTGAGGTGAGAACTGTAATTTTATTTTCATTTTGAAAGAATGCATATTGATGTACTAAGAGAGAGAGAGAGAGACCGTCTCTTTAACCACTTGAGTGCCAAAGGGGTGGCTTGTAGGTAGGCAAAGGCAAGGAATTTATGAAATTATTACAATTGCCATCACCTCTACAATATTCTGTTGGGTCCATTCATTGCCTGACTTAATGTTTTGTCATAGCCAAGAAATGTATGTAAATAAAGCAAAATTTCTGTGAATCCCTTCATTGTAACCATAGAAAATATATAACTAATTAGAAGAGCGCAAAAAGGAATGTAGTATACGTGTAAATGTGTTATTAAAAAGACTTAAACGCTTTAAAAATGTTAACAAGAAATACATGAAATGTTATACTATTATACGATTAATGTAAAGGCTTTTTTTTAATGGAAAGGCCACATTTCCAAAATCAAACTAGATTGTAATGATGGCAGCACAATACAGTGGAAATTATGAGATATCGTTTGCATTTAACAGTATTGCCATACATAAAACAAGCAAAGAAAAACAAAAAATACTTTATTAGCAAGTTATAAAGAGCAAATGGTTATATTCCTCTTTGTAACGTGGCACAGTGATCACTGTGAAAGGGAGCTAAATGTCAGGTATAATCTATTTGGATTGGATGAGTTATTTCAGAGCACATCTTGCCAAATCTCCTGGAAAATTGATTAGAAATTGTGCGCTCAGATGCACAGAAGAATAGTTGCTGGAGCCCAAGCAGAGCTCTCCAGAGGATTATTGTGTCTTAAAAAAAGTTGGGTATTTACACAGGAGGACCAAAATACTTCATCAGAAGACAGTGTTGACAAAATGGAGACATATTACACAGTAGTATAGAATAAAATAATATTGTGTGAGGAAACATTGATTTTAACTGGTTGTGTTGATTTAGAGGCAGTAGAAACACTGGATATAATAGAAAAATTAAAGGCAAGGTCACGTATTCGCTCCAAACAGCACATAGTTTAGGATAAATTACATAGTGGTTTACTTTATACACTCATTACTGCTAAAATTGAAGACCTTGAGGCTTCTCGTGATCTGCAGCACAGTTGGACAGGTCATTTGGCAAACACTGAAATTCTCGCTGGGCCAGTGCTAAATCCAACACCCTTATTGTGTTGAAAGGGGCTACCCAAGGCCATACGCTGAGTGTAACATGCGGTCACATGTATTGATCCTAAGAACGAATCTTTACTTTTCCTGCCATATTAGGCTGTTCAGATTGCTAGCAGGCAATTGGGACACCACAAGGTTAAATTGTAAACCTTGTTGTTTGGGCAGAAAACATCAGAAGAGAATGAATAAACCCTCAATACAATGTTCGTGCATGAATGAGCAGTAGACCACCTCTGCTTTAATTGCAAGAACAACCACCAAAAAAGTGAACAACTGGCCCCAACATGGCCCATCTTAGCGGTCACTGGCCAGGCCAGGTCAGATCTGCTTTTCTTCCCCAGTCTTGGCCCTGATTCTTTTGCAAGTGTATGAGGATCCAAAAATAAAAAGTGTGGAGACATTTTGTGACAGCACATGCTCTTCTCTTCCAGATCCTACATCTATCCTGTAGTGAGCACAGCTCTCAATATATTAAGCACAAAATCTAAACTGACCACATTAGAATCTAATTATGAATCTAGAATAAAGACATGACGCACACATATAGCATAGTAAATAACTATTTAGCACTTCACCTGGAAAATGTACGTGACTTTGTAATTGTGGTGATAATTAAAATAATGATTTCTGGTACAGCTTGCTATCCACTGATCTTGTTACTTGTAATCAAGAAGCAATTTAAGTTTAAAAACATGTATTAATGTAAAGGATACAGCTAGTTCATGAGTGTCCATGAGTGAAGCTGCTAATTACAAAAGCTTTGTCAGCAAGTCTATGTGCTCCGGGTTTGCGTAAGGATGAGGTTAGGTCTCCTGTGGATGAGCACAGTACCATTATAGATCCCAGCTGGGAGCTAACCTTCAAGGTAAACACAAGCTTTACTGACCTTTCTCTCATCTGGAGTAAAATGTTACCAGGAAAAGAAAAATCTCCAGACATGCTTGTTAATTCACTATATAACAAATCAAAAAATAGTCATAGTTTTAATGATATCGATTACAATACGGTAGTAGTTAAACCTTAAGCACTCTGGAGGTTGGGGCACATAAATCCCCTGGGTGGCCAGGACAATTTCTGCAGTTTTTCTATTGTGTATGTTATGTTTAATATAAAGTCGTATAAACAGCTTATAATAATTTTACTGTAGATGGGTTCTATGATCCAATGGAAAGTTCAAGGACAAGCAAGGGCAGTTAAGTTTTATGCCAAATTGTATACATTTATATGTTTATACTTGATATAAAATGTTTTTTGTTGTTAGTTTTCTGTACATATTGTACCACAATACATACATGCATGCATAAATACATGAGCGCAAAATGCTATTTTTAAGGCTGTATATAAGTGACAATAATAATAATAATTATCCCAATCTGCATTGTATACAGATTTGCAAACAATACACAAAGTTGATTTTTTTTGGTTGATTGTTGGTTGATGCCAGAAGAGGCACCTGCAGGCGACCAATAGGCTCACTCGCACAGCCCCTGACGGCGTAATTTGGCCCGCTCCAATAGTTAAAAGTCCGTACGAGCGACTCTATTGGTCGTTTGTATGGACCTTTAACTCTTGGAGCCAAGTTGCAGCACCAGGATTTTAAAAGTCTGTACAAGCGACTCTATTGGTCACCGCAGGGGGCTCATCTGCCATCAACCAATGGCAGAGGAGCTCCCTGCCGGCGACCAATAGAGTCGCTTGTACAGACCTTTAACTCTTGGAGCAGGGAGACCAATGGTTCCACGTCAGGAGTTAAAGGGCCGTGCAACCGACTCTATTAGTCGCCTTCAGGGGCCCTGCCATTGACAAATAGAGTCGTTCTTATGGCCCTTTAACTCATGACGGTGAACCTACGGATTTCCTATTCCGATGTTCGCCGTCAGCAGTTCAAGACCTTTAACTTTTGTAGAGGGGAGACAGGCCAAGTTCCCCGTCAGGAGTTAAAGGGACATGCAAGCGACTCTATCGGTCAGCTGCAGGGGCCTCCTCTGGCATCAACCAATTGACTAACTTGCACGGCGCAACTTGGCCTGGGGAGACCTCCCCGTTCCAAGAGTTAAAGGTCCGTACAAGCGACTTTATTGGTTGTTCATACAAACTTTTAACTCATGGAGCGGGGAGACCAGACATTTTAAATGTCTGTACGAGCGACTGTATTGGTCGCCAGCAGGAGGCTCGTCTGCCATCAACCACTGAAGTACAGGTGTTCGTACGGACATTTAAAATCCTGGCACCAAACCCTGTAATGATCCCTTCTACAAAAGGAAGAAAAAAATGAACACGAAGAATGTCACGAATATTCTCCCAAACCGAATATAGAAACGGGCAAATATTCATAGAACACAAAGATTTTTTCCCCCACGAAGACGAACATGAAGACGAACACGAAGAGTTGGCCGGCGCCCTAGTCTAATATATATATCCTACAAAACAGATAATTTTCAATTTAAACCATTAGCAAACAAACAAAAAAAAACAATTCTTATTATAATCAAATAACTATGACTGACACCATATTAATCATATAATGTATGGGATGATTTAATTACTTTTCATAAATAAAGATGTGTAACTAATTGTGCAATAATTCATGTGAAATTAACAACCTTGTGCTTCGATACATAAACGCTGTGGTCTGTTATTAAAAGCTCCCTGTACAGTTCCAGGATTGCTGATAACTAAAGGTCACAAAAGGTCCTTGCTGTGTTAGTGATGAATTATTCAGGTGCCTACTAGGTAGAGTTGGCTGCAAATCCACCACTCAAGGCTTCTAAATGAGTACAGGAATTCACATACTATATAGTATACTAGAAGAGTTTTACTGGCAACACATGGGACTTTGAACAATTTCACTCTTCATTAAGGTGACTCTGCTCCCCATTGTGATTATGGAATATATATATATATATATATATATATATATTTATTATTAAATAATAATTATCACTAATATTATTAGATTATTAGAAATAATTACTAAATGAAATATTACTATATTATTTTAAATCAATACCACCCTAAACCTTAATGGAAGGTCTCCATGCTTCCATGAGTGGATCCAAGAAGGTCAACAGAAGAATGAATGATATCAAAATTAAAGTTGCAACAGTGTATGAGGTCATGCCATGTCATATGGCAACACTGTAGTCAACAATTTAACACGTGTGACAATCCTGGATTGGATTGGATCAAGGGTCTGCCTGTGACGGCCACAACGTTTAACCCTTCTCTTTCCGATTCTTTCTCATAAAGTAAGAATTTTAAATAGTTCTCCAAAATACTGTAGTTTGGTACATGCCCCCTTGTTTACCAATATTAATAACCATATATAGTTATTGTAGGAATGTATAGTTTAGTGGGAGGCCTTTTTTGGCAGGTATTCTGCAATATCACATATATAAATATCTATGATCTAGTACAGGGTCAACAAAATGTGTAGGTTTTCAATCATAGAACGTGGTATCAAAAAAAATCAGATTTGATACTGTGAAATATACAATGGTACATTCACAGAACAGACCTGACCCCGGGGATTTATTTCTTATCATTTTTATTTTTTTAACGTTCATACGTTTTCCGTGGCAAAGGGAAAGATTTCTTCTTTCTCTGCTAGAGGGGTTTGGATGGGCTAAAAAGGTTACAGAATGAAATCTGATTGAGATACAGTGAATGATTTTATAATATGAAATTAACTCTCAGTTGAGATTTTACATACATTACTGAATCTATCACCAGTGCAAAATAATACATCCAGAGTATAAGCAATATGCAGTCACACAGTCATACAGTCAAACTGTAAGGAGCTTTACCTTCCATATTCTAAATGCGATCTATTTTTTCTGATGTGTCAAATCTGAAGGCAATTAAATAAATGGGAAATCTGGATATATAAAAAAAAGAAAAGATAAACCTTGTGGAGGCTTTACTGACAATGCATTTAGGAAGATTGGCAATTTGAATCAATTACTGCAAGAAGCTTATGCTATAAAGCTGTCATCCATTTAACTTGTTTGATTTAAAAATATATATATATATATTTTAACCTTTTCCTGAGTTCAATGGAGATGTTCTGTACTTTTAAAACAAATTGGTTATTTTTTGCAAATGAAAGTTACTGTACTTATGTCTAGAGGATCTATAAGAACTGGCCAACATTAAAAAACACTCATCACTAAAGGGATCAGTCCTTGGAAAATATTTTGAGTGCAAATATTTTCCTGGAGTGATCTACATCACCATCTCCTTTCATATATCATTAACAAATGACGTTGCCTAATTCAGACCATTCACTGTATTACATTTTTTTTCAAGAACCAACAGATTCTGTAGAGCTGTTCCTCACAAGCTAAGTATGTGTCACCTCTTTGTCTTGTACATACCACTATTAGACCTGCAATATAATTTGAAATGTCATAGACTTACAACTGAGTGTTCTCCCGTGGTCACTTTGGATGCTCTCGTTGGACTGATTACTTGAAAGTGATGACACACTGGAGCTTCTAACAAATCCAAATGCCGTTAGCTTGGTCCCAGGCATCCGGGAATAGCCAGGGGGACGAAGGCCGGACTGGCAATGCTTGGGAAGATTTGACTTAGCCCCATTTGTCATGGAACCTTTTTTTAGATCCTCTGTGGAGAAAAAAACAAAGTGAGCAATATTAGGTTTTTTTCCTACTTGTAATCATTAATGACTGCATCATACTTTTACCTTGTAATAAATAATAGGCATATAATAATTTTCCAATAACCCTTTTTGGTTTTCATCCAATTTGATTTCAATTAATATTGGGGGGGGGGGCTAAACTTTTTTATGCATTTGTTAAATTTGTTTGCCTGCACTAATTACAGGTTATGAAGTCCCAAACAACTGGGAAAGTATAAGTAGATGCAGAAGAAGACAGAGGATGCTGTCCCCAGAATTCTCTGGGTCCTTCGCGGCTGCTTGTCCTCCCACAAGTCTGCATGGGTGTGTGGAGGGCTTCAGAGATCTAGTGATGAGAGCCTCTGTTGACACAGATTTCTATTCTCTGGTTATGACATCTGCATTTGGTGTTCTAAATCCATAATAAACATATTTCACTGAACAGCGGGAGGAAGATCTGTGCTATTGGCGGCACCTCCTTTGTTAAACCTCCAGGTAAATCAGTAAGGGGAGCAGAGTAGTTGTAAATCTGCAAACCCTGTGTTACTCCACATTGTATAAATCCTTAGTAGACGAGTCAGTGCAGTGGGCATGCCTGTTTGCTAGAAAGCCCTTCAACAGCTGTAGTCTCTATCTATGGTACTGAATTTACAGAAGAGGTTGGACACATCAGATTGTAAACTTCATGTACCAATGAATGCAACCAACCATGCCACAATCTCAAACCAATAATTTAGTGTCTTCTTAGGTTCTCCAAATACAACTTTAAGTCTGTTAGAAACTTCCAGTCTCACCAAAAGGAAGATATTTGAAAAGTTTGTAGTGATTGTGTAAAATGTAAACCAGCAGGTTTAACTTAGCGTTCTCCTCTAACTATAGCACAAGTTGCTGTCTTGAAGGAACAGTTTGATAGTATTAAGATGAAACAGCAATATTTTTATAATGCCATAAATACTATTAATAAAATTGTCACTGATCCGACTCCCAGCATTGGCGGGCGGACTGCTGCTCGCAGATGTCGGGCGCCCGATAACCTGGCACCTGGCTCCGGCGGGCGGATCGCCGCTCGTGGACGTCGGGTTCTCGATCCCTCGGTTCCCGGCACCGGAGGACGGGCCACCGTCCACGGTAACCGGGAGTTCAAGATCCCTCCCCGGAGCTCCGTTGCCGGCGGCCGTAATATCCGCCGCCGGCACGGAACTCAAGGGATTGAGTCTGAGGTCCCCCTGGCCTCCATACTTACCTCCTCCTCTGGCGGCTACCGCAGGAACTCTGGGGGCGCGGCTATGCCGCGTGGCTGGCATCGGGGTGGTGACGGATGGCTGAGGGCCGTTTCTACTGCACCCTGTTGTGGTCCTATACCTCGTATATTGCTGAACTCCTGATCTTCGTTATTTTGACCCTCTGCCTGCCTGTTTACTCTTTTGAATTGCGTTTCTGTACCTCTGCTCGGTGACTTGTGTACCAGTTTGGCTCGTCTGACTACCCGCTCCGTGTCTCGACTCCTGGCTTGTTTGACTACCTGATCCGTGTACCAGTTTGGCTCGTCTGACTACCCGCTCCGTGTCTCGACCCCTGGCTTGTGTAACTACCTGCTCTGTGTACCAGTTTGGCTCGTCCGGAGATTCCTTCACCTGTTTACTCAGTACCTATAAATACCTGCCCGTACTAGGCCTCCTTACTGTTGGGATCCTCTAAGTCCTGGTTCTCTGTTACTTGGGGCTTCTCCCTTTGTATCTGGAGACTGGGCAGAATAACTCCTGCGGTAAGTGCCATTGTACGGGTAGTCCTGACAAAAATAATAATAACTGTCATTTATTAACCTAACTCAATTTTGAGTTAGTCTGTTAAAGCAATAACACATTCAGGGGAGGGCTGCCAGCCTAAGGCCTAGGGGGCAAGTCTAGTCAAGTGGCCCATTGCGCCACCAAAGAGGCTGCAAGCAACACTGAAAGCGGCCGTCATGTGGCAGTCACTCCACCGGCGCCCAATGGCTGTGCCTCAGCTCTTCATCCCGCCCCTTTTTAGACGTGGGCCGAAGAGCTGAGGCACGGCCATTGGGCCATTGGCGTACCTAGAGTATTTGGCACCTGTGGCAGATCCTGTATGTGGCACCCCCCCACACACACACGCACTTTAAAACTGCATAGTTTCTACGGTTAGACAAACATTGACAGGGGCACAGCATAATTGTTAACATTATATACAGAGTCAGATATTGACGGGGGTACAGCATAACACCTATCACTATATACTGAGGCAGACATTGACTGTGGTACAGCATAACACCTATCATTATATACTGAGGCAAACATTGACGTGGTATAGGATAACTGTTATTATGGTATACTGAGGCAAACATTGACTGTGGTACAGCATAACATCTATCATTATACACTGTGTATATTACTTTGCCTTGTTACCTAGCACCAGGCTATAAAATTGGTTTGGAGTGCAATAGCATATTATTGGTTTTGTGTGTATATATATATATATATATATATATATATATATATATATAGTTTAAATCACAATTTGTACGCAACTTGGTGATATTTTATATTTTCAAACATGATACACTAAGGTGGTTTAAGTCCTCTGTGACCAGTGACGTACCAGGTACATCAGGAAAAGATCTCCCTAGAGGACCTATGGCTTATCTGCTACCTCATGTGTTACAAATGACCCCACATTCCTGAGGTCAGATGACCGGCACCTGGGGCGGACCGCCCCCCCCCACACACACACACCAGGTACGCTGCTGGCCCGACGGCCAGTCCTGTTCACAGCCGCTTAGTTTTGAACTTTGCGTCTGCTTTGAATGTTCGTCTGCCGGCAATCCAACCGCCCCGCCGGCCTGGATTCAGGGCCCAGCCCGCCCCTGAACACAGTGCAGTATAAAGAGCACTTTTACATGGCAGAATGGAAAAAGTGCATAGTTTTCAGCATAGTTTTGATTCCAAACTGATCCACTTGTGTCATTGAGGGGCCAAAAAAGCTAGAAACTCTGTGCTTCCATGCCTGAAAACAAGTAGTTTGATTAATTTGTAATTGAGATGGCTGTACTCGCGCTGGGATATTTAAAAATGTGGCCTGTGCATGGTCCTTGAAGACTGGAGTTGTGCAGCTCTGCTCTAAGATGTTAAGGGTCAGCAGATCGGTGACTTCATCCTTTCCTTTTTGCTTTCTATCGTTGCCTGTGCAAGCTTTTTTCTCTTGATAAGTTAGTGTTTCTTGCAAAATTACTTAAATATTTCTTATGATGATGCATTTAGTTACAAAAACTTCAAAGTATGTTGAGTAGGTGGAACAGCACCTTCAAGTACTATCAATATTAGGCTATAAAAATGAAAGCCAACAATAAATACTAAAATATTTTCTAACAAGTTTCAATTACATATTCTAAATAATATTTCATTTCCGTTACTTCATGCATGTATCATTTGGAATATAATTGATAAATTGCACATTCACACAATACATGGTAGAATGATGACATTTTAAATCAGTTCTGAATAGTGAAGTGAGCCAAGAACTGCACTCTGTTTATAATAAAGACAACAGCGGCCCAAAAATGATCTTAAAGTGTACAATAACTTTATTAGGATTTTGTGAATGTATCCCATTCAGCCCTTGGGTAGGATTCATATCCTCAGTTAAACCTGGTATTCTGTCCAGAAAATGTTATCTGTAGGCTAAAAGTGGTGTCTCTTGCCAGGTTTATAACCTGCTCCCTGAATTACAAGCTAAAACTTTTTTTTAATAATTCAGTCTCTTTATGCAGAATAAATCATAAGCATAGTTCAACATCATGAAAAAACATTTGAATTTGTGGCCCTGGTTATAAGTTTTAAGAAAAGATGAGATAAACTCTTGTGACTATGTCTGTTATATGCCTCTTTAAAAGAGCAAAATGTGTTATTATTACTGATTACTGGAGTGTTGGTTTAAAAGCGTTTTAAGGAGAGCAATGTTTGGCCATAATCGCTTCAGCCTACTTCCTGCACTTCTGGGGCTAGTACTGTTCTAGAAGGTAGATGTCCGGGATAGTCTACCCCAATTTCCCAGGTATGGAGATGTCTGTCCTGTGTGCGTGGTCACAGTAAGCTGCGGACCAGGACAGGCCTTTAAATACATTGGGCAAATGGTAGGCATCTGAGTCGATGAACCAGCTTATAATGTTACAGGGTTGACTAGAGTGTATAAATGCGCAAGTGACTGACGTACTCTTGGGGTGATATTTTATGGAGACTCATTTTTGCCTACAGGACACACTTAACACAAATTAGGAATATTGGCATGCCTCACATTTACATTAGGTAACGTTCCTGGAAAAGGTGACTGTAACAATCCGACAAGGGACGGGTCCCGTATGCAGAGTGGTGAGCTATCCAGACAAGTAGTTGTAGGAGGAATAGTGGGACAGCAGCGGAACAGTACAAATAGCAAAAACAGGTCACAGTCCAAGGTCAAGGCAGGCAGCAAACAGGCAAAGTTCAAAAAGCAATCCGAAGTCAATCCAGGCGGCGATCAAAGAGTAGTCAGGAACAAAGCAGGAGTCAGAAAACCAGAATATCAGATATATAGCACACTGAGACAGTGATAGCGAATGTACCACACAAGGGCTCAGATTAGAGTGAGCAGTGGGCTTAAATTTGGTGCCAAACAGCTGCAGGCAATAATCAGCCAATCAGATAAAAAGCGGGAGGACCCGCCCCCTAGCGTGACGTACGCAGTTGCTGGGTAAGGATTCCTGGCCGCCATGACAGCGTGCACGTGTGTGCACTTCCATAGCACCGAGGACGGCAGCAGAGGAGCTCCCTGGACAGACCCGCCGGCGAAAGGTAACAGTGACAAGCTGAAAAGATGGAAGTCACGTCTCTTTTTATTAAAATAAATTATGTAAATTATGTTATGTTCCTGACATAAGCCTGATACCCAGAAATGAATGTACAGCCAATGTCAATCATTAACAAATTGGCAGCATTAATGATATGTTAACTTTTGCATGCCTTTATTCAGTTTATTTCTTGTAAGGATGTATTTATCTTGCGTAATTACATTATTTTCTTACATGGTTTATGGTGTTGTGTCGTTATTGTCTTTTTTGAGGTATTCAGAAGATAGATACAAACATTTGAGGTTGTTAGTTTGGCCAACTATATGCATACCATCTGAGCCTCTAGTGAGTGTGACACATAAAAGGGTAACACTGTATTGTGTCTTTTAACAGATAGCCGTAAATTGCTGGTTTTTATGTATTGATAAATTTACTGAATAATTGGATCATTATATATATATATATATATATATATATATATATATATATATATAGTTTAAATCACAATTTGTGTGCAACTTTTTATATATTTTATTTTATATATTTATATTTATAGATGACCTGTAACAATATCTGCACTGTATTTCTGGTGTTTTTAATGGAAAAAATGCTTTTCTTTCAAAAACAAGGACATTTTTAAGTAACTCCAAAATTTACAGTGGTAGCTTATATTGAAGGGGATTGTTTGTAGTTTTAGTTGAAGGTGAGGTCATGTGAGTTGTCAAGGAGGAAGAGGAGGGGTAATTACTTTATGTATTTAATTAACTTATTTTTAAATAATGTATCTAATTACAGATAAGTGATTGGCATTGGTGACTCATATTTGTAACTGGCAAAAAACTCATGGGTTAACAAATTGCCTACTTTTTTTTTTTTAGCTTGCATTAGTGAACACAAAATCAAGTTGACCATAGTTAATTAGTGAGCTGGACTTGTTTTTTCTCCTTACTTGCCTGTATTCACTTTTTAGTGAACAGAAAATAATTTGTTCAAGAACTCATGTTACCAACATTTCTCTGCAAACAAAAAGGGCAATTTACATACAAGCTTTGGCTTCCACTTGACAACCTGTACTTAATCATGTGTGCAGGGAAAGAAATAAGGACCTTAATCTGCTACAAGAACAATAATATAAAAAAATAAATGTAATGAGAATTCATCTGTGGCACTTCAGTTTCAGAAAGTGGGACTTAGTGCTCTTTGCCGGAAGGCACAAAGCATTTCAAGACATGATGATCTCCCTCAAGGGAACAAATTGAAAGAAAACAGAAAGCATTTGGAATAACTTTGAATTGATTCATCATTCTAGAAATCTAAGCCAGATCAGTGAGAAAAAATACTTTTATATGGGTCATTCCATCCATACTCCAGTAATCAGTTCTAGTTACCAGGCCTTGAATCCTAGGGGGTCTAGTATTTGTATTTGGTGGTCTAGTGGATGATCAGAGAGGACTGTACTCCCAAACAGCAGGGCTCTATCTGCCCGTGTTATGTTTCAAAAGAGACATCATACCCTAAATAAACTAAAACTGAGCAAGTCAGAAGAGTAATTGGTGCATTTTGGCAGTAGGTCGGAGGAGGGTAGATTGCTCCTGGGTCATGGATGCTCAATGGGGTAACTGACTGATTCATACTATGGAGGACTGCACCAAGTTGCCCACCACTGTTATTGTACTATAAATCCCACACATCCTGAAGAGCCTGTGGCCCTGGTGGACACCTGGGGATGCTGCCCTGGGTAAGGCCTATTACAGTACCAGAGGTGAATACATACATCACTGTTCAAAGTACTGACACTGTTTCCTTTTTGATGTATTTGTGTGCTCAGTAAACACCACTGTGCTAAAATACAACAATTAATTAGAAAAAAATGAATTTTTGTTGCCAAAATAATTTCCAATTACCTGTATAACGGAGCTGATAAAAGGAGGGAAGCAGTATGGAGACAGAAGGCAAGAGCTGAAGCGGAGCTGCGGAAAAGCAGACAGGGACATGGAAGTGGTCGGTGGAGAAGGGAAAGAGAGCATGAGAGAGAATGAATGAGAGTGTGAGAGAGTTAATGAGTGACTGAAAGAGCATGTAAGAGTGAGTAAGAGAGCGTGAGTGAGGGTAAGTGACAAAAGCCCTCCTGTCTGTGTTTTCCTACTATGAAGACTAAAACTTTAATCAGTCCTTGGTCTATCAAATGCATGTCTAATTTAACTCACTGGTCCATGTACCATCCTCCCTCTCAGTAAAGCAAAAAAAAGGCTAGTAATAGATCACAATTGAAACAAGTAAATGAATAACTCTATTCATAGGATTATAATTCTAAATAACTGATTCCTGTCAGTAAATCCAATTACAGAGAACTGTAACTGATACCCCGAGTGGAGGTGAATCTGGTTACATCCCAAAATGTTCTTTTTCTTTTTATTCTCCAAACAAATATCTCCTGACCTGTCACTGTATGAGGACAGAAGATTCAATCAGATGACTAGGATTTACATTTTACTTTAGGAACCATATTGAACAAGGACCTTAATCCTTCCTGCTTGTAAATGTCACTTTCACGGTTTGTCAGTGGGAGCCTTCACTGTTAGGTAGCTGCCAACCTTCTGTTTCTTTGATGTACTATTCTTTGTCTCTGCCAAAATGTTTCAGCCAATATTTAGTTGTGCTTTCCCAATAAGACACATTCATAGTTGTTTCTGACATGATATTGTGTGTTATTTTTAAACAGCAGAAGCTCCTGTCACAGTTAAAATGGTTATTATTATAAGGATACTAGTTTTTTAGCTTTTTTTTTTAGCTTTTATTACTGTAACTGTCCTAAAAACTGAGTCTCTCTCTCTTCCCCCGCCTTCTGTCCTAATCGTTCCAATTTTTTCTCCCCTTTTCTCTTTCTCTTCCCTCCTTTTCTCTGGTGCATTTTGGGATAGCACATCCAGGCAGCAGAGGCTCTCATAGCCATGGAGGCAGTTGATCTGGAGGTGGCCGTCCTACTACTCAGGCCCACTGCCTCACTCCCACCATGGGCACCACACTATGAAGGGTACACGACAGCCAGCTATTATTCCAGACCGCATATAAATCGTTGGCCTCTGATGGGGACTGGGGTAGGAAAGCTCACTTTTAGTAAGGTCAGATGGTAAGAAATGGAATTCTGAGAAAGCCAATGCTGTCTTGTCTTTATGTCAAGTCCATTGTGACCGACGATTCAAATGCTGACATGCCTTTTATTTGTATAAAGATACTAAATAAAACTGAAATGAACACCTATTATTTTCTGCAAAGGGTTAAACCCATTATAAAGACATGTATTTCTTGTGTGAAAGCTGTTTAAAATGTGTTTACATATAATTTCAGTACCATAAAATTATTTTACTGTAGCTTGTAGTTTTTGTTTTGGAGTAATATTTGGGAAATACTTTACCTCAGTGTGATTGATTTTAGTGCTAGATTATGGTAAAACCTGTAAAATTTATTTGCTCTCTGTCCTGGGCTCAACCCCACAATACATGGGTCCACTAATGGACTTTTTGTATATGTTAATGAGTCTCCATTAACGTTAGGTGAGGATTAAGCCAGTTGTTTGAGGGATGAGTGTTAATCTGTTTAATTTGTGTAATATGTGGCATCACATTTGAATAGCACTATTATAATCCACTCAATCACCGTTCCACTCTTTTACCCATGCTCTTCCTCAATAAAGCAGTCCACCTTTTGGATGACATATCCTATCTGCTTTCTTGTGGACTCATAAACTGAGTGCTATCTCCCGGCATCTCGTGGCTATCCTAAAGCCCTACATAAGCTGACCGCTGTTACAACCCTGTAAAATTTACTTTAAAATGCTTAGCCCGGGACCTGGATTTATAGGCATCTTTAAACGTGGTTTTCCTAGAGGCTTGTTTCATGATATTTCATATAATAAAAAGAGCAGAAACCCCAAAATGAATGATTAGCAACCCAATACTGGAGACAAGACATTTCTTGTTAATCACAGCCAATTTTACTGCAATAACATTTGTTCCTGAAATGTAAGAAATGGCAAGCAAAGAAGTATAAATATTTACTTTTTAACACATTCAAGCAGCCAGGCAGAGTCATGCAGATAAGGTATTTTACATGTACTGCTACTTTACATGTACTTTGAGCATAGTATTGTGTGGAACTGCATGAGCCCGGGTATTACACCTACATTCACCTGTTTAACAATTGTTACATCTCATCTCATGTAACTGCAGCAAGCCACAAATTCAGTACGCTTATGCATACCTCCCAACAGTCCACGTTTTCATAGGAAGTCCTAATTTTCATGCAGTGTCCTACTGTACCAGCTAGCTGCCCCATTGTTCAACTTTTGCAAGCAGTGCGGAGCATGGGCTGGTTGAAGGGATCCTCAGATCGCCCCTTGACTGATTCAAGGAGATACACAGAAACAAAGGTTGGAATACATCACTAAGTAGTGAGATGGTGCATGAGCCAGGGTACCACCAAGTCCTTCAATAAATCCAACAAAGAAGTAGAGGCTCAGCACTCAAATGATAAGGTGAGTTTATTTCGCATAGGCAAAGTTTCGACACACAGGTCTTTCTCAAGCCTTAAGGAGTGCTGAGTTATTTGAGTGCTGAGCCTCTACTTCTCTATTTTTGACTCAAGGAGTTGAGAAATCATTTGAGGTGTATGCTGTTGCAACACAGACCTCCACTACAGTTTCCACTTTGCCTCCTTAGACAATAGCTTTGCAAGGTGGGTTTGCAGGTAAGAAAGTTGGCCACCTCACATCCTCCCCACTTCTGGAATGACCCCACTCTCCCTGTGTCTTGCCACACTCCCAAACACAGATTTCCCGTTTTGGACACCTGTAAAGTTGGGGGGTTATGCTTATGGAAAGAAAAAGGTGATACAAAAGTATATTTGATTTTGCTTTGCGGGACGGTGGATGCTTTTGTCACTTCTCTGCTCACCATAAACATTTTCATATATAATTTTCAACTAAGTCCTTTTAACACAAATAAACCTGCTTGCATTTGTTCCAAAGCCACAAACATTGTTTAAGAGGTCTAACTTCAATATGGATGAAAATAATTTGAATACAGCTCCTTAACACTTTGAGTGCCAAAGAAGCGCACATTTTCAATACTAGTAATTAGGGAACATAAAGGTTAATGCCATATGTCTGCATATAATAAATGAGTAACATAACCTTAATGCAGTTTGATTAGATGAAAGAACACCACTGCTCGCTAATTACTGTACAGCATGTAATGCAAAGCATTTATTTTTAAGTGAGATGATTCACAAATTCCTTCAGCATTGTAACTGCGGAAATTAGTGTTTCAAAAAGTAACTTTTCTATAAATACCACATCGGCAGCATCCATCTTAATATGCCAATTAATTATTCCTTCATATCATTTATTCCAACCATCCAGTAGCAGCTGATTACTTTAATAGCTGTGCAGGGTTTGTAACAAAAGGTGCAAGGTAAAATTCTGTGGTGATAACAATGGCCTCAAACTAATTACCATGATTATTTTTCCACTTAGGTGGTAGAGGTATAAGTATAGGATAGGCATAAGGCTCCTGACCATAAGTCAATGACAAGGACCTATGAAGTTTGACTTTTACAGTAACTAAAAGGGTGCAGACTAGATCGTCCATCAGTGTTATGTATTTAAATAATTCATGATTAAAGAGATTTGTAACACTTGATATACAGGATACTTTAAAACCTATGATTACTGCATACAAATATATTCAAGTCAAGAGTAATGACATTTTTATTCAATCTACAGAGAACATTTGTGTAGAACACCAAGCTCTTATGTTATGGTGACATCACTGGGGTCTTTTTATTTTTAGATTTTATCACTTTTTTAATGTTTTACATTTTATTTTACTGATCACATAGTGATCAGTAAGCTGGGCTCCATTGATCTGCATGGTTGGCTGCAGTACCTCTCTGGGTCCGGATAGACCCTCTGGGAACTCTTATACTTTGTACTGGCAGCCGCCATCTTGTGAGAGATAATAATATGGAAAATGTTCCACTGCAACTTTTTTTGTTGTTGTTGCTGAATCCCTCAATATTGAGGCATTGAATCAACAACGTTTGAGTGAAGAAAGTGATTGGTAAAAGACACGTCACAGAAAAACATATCGTTAAGGGCCAATGACATGTCTGGCAACAATCACTTTCTTCACTCAAACACTGTTGCTGCAAAGCCTCAGTAACACCAAAAAAACTTGCATGTATATTTTCCTGTATTTGTGCCAAATATGTATTTTGGGAACATTGTTTCATTTTGGCCAGTTTTTGTTTACATTTTCAAATGTACATTTCTTCCGTCCTGATCTATCAGAAATAGCTTTTTTTATAACAAGGGGTGCATTGTGCTGGAATTTTACAGTGGCGGATAATATCAAGTACTTTATAAGACAACTATTGTAACTTTCCTAATGTGAAAACGCTTCATGATCTCACAGAAAGCTGCATTTCACCTTAACAATATGAAATTAGAAAACTGCGCATTTAGTCTTTTAAAGGCACATACCAGTGTACCATGCAGTACCACCAATAGAGAATTCATAACTATTTTTAGTAAAAAAAAATAAAAAATAAGGTACTGGCCTTTAGTAGAAGCTACAGCTCCAGAGCTGCAACCCCACAATCCCATTTTACTGTCACTTTTGGCTACTTGATTCAGCCAATTTATAGCAAGAAAGTGCTTCCATTGATTTCTGTGTATGCACATGGAGGGCTCATTAGACCCCCTTGAACTTTTGCATGAGCCAATTTTAGAGCTGGGTGACAGGGAGTATATGGTACATGTGAGCCAGCAAACAGGGGGTAGGTTTGGCCAATACACTGTACAGGAATGAGAGTATCCTGTGCTTCATGGATCAGCCAGGATGAGGGACAAGTCTCTTGATTATGACATGGATTATCTATGCAATCGTGAACATGTGGTCTGGTCACTCTACTTATAATACTTTATACTAATGTATGAACCGGTAACATCTGTATTTCACATTGGTAAAAATACAACCCACAATATCCTATTATTACAGCAAAGTACTTTTATTTCTGTACAGGGATATATATATAGAAATACTCGTAGCAAAATAGATTGTTGAAGAGGTTATTTCACAATGCTAATGTAGTGAGTGCAGATGGAGATTCCCCTATGATTATCTATCACTATAAAATAAGACAATGATTAGCAAAGAAAAATGTATTTTGAAATATACCTGAAGTGTCTGAGCTGTTAACACTGCCGGCAGCTCTCTCTTGTTCCTGTTGGGTTATGTGACTACTTGAAGAACATTGGCTTGCAATCAATATCCTGCTTCTTGTTGATGGCAGTCTGGAAACAGCACCCAGACCAAGCTGTGGCTTTAGGATCATGGTGGATCTATAGAAGCTGGGAGGAACCTCATAATGAGGAAATGTGGAGGAACAGTAGTCATCTTTCCTTGGTCTTTCACTTGCCTATAAAGAAAAAGAAATACCTGCTTTACTTTTATGTAGATTGGCAGTATTTAAAGATCACAGACATAAGTATTAATTAAAGGACACAGAGAAAAGTTTAAATTAACGTTTGTGTCATATTTAAAGATCTGGTCCCCATAGTGTATTGTGACACTTTAAATCATATTACATCATCTACCCAATAAACTATTAAAAGTAGAATTAAAAAAATTCTTTAGCTTTAAGTTGACATTAGAATGGCGCTTTTACAGATATTCCCTATGGTTTTGAGAGCATTATATATCATAACATTTCTTCTACTTTGGGTGTTTTAATTAAACTCTGTAAAAGTATTCAACAATAAAGGTAGACAAAAACTTTCATCCGTGGCCCAAAACAACAGTGGGAAGTAGTTACCCAGCAGAAACTACTGCATAAAAAATTGCTTCCACAGCTGAATTATATGAGTACATGCTAATGATTTAGAAGAATGGTTGAGAGCGGGACAGCAATGGTTAAATGTTGATAAAATAACGCACTAGGGATGAAAACGTGTGTAGGGACTTGTGTGAAAACACAAAAGAGCGACTTGAAAGTAATTATTCTGAGGACATATACGTAAGTAGACAATGTAACAAAGCAATAGTTGTCTTCAAATTCTGCCTGACTTTTAGGTCACATAACTGCTTGTGGGTTTGTTCACAGTTATCTTTGCTCCCACAGAAGTATCCAAATTGATCTGGTATGAAGTAACTTTCAGTTAATAAGTTATCTCCATGCTATGTTTGTGCGAGTGTTCATGTCTGTCAAATCCTAGTCACAACTTTAAATCCCTTTTAAGTCCCCACTAGCCCTAAATTTGAACTAAGACACACATCGCCCAGGCCCCACCGGATTTACTGGTATAGGGGTGGCTCTGCGATCTTGTATATGGCCATATCCTTTAAGTCACATGTCAATGTAGTACACAAAAACTGTCCACAAAACTGATTGTACTATGCATATGCCTATAACAGCATTGTAAGGATTTTGCTAGAACACAGTAGTACTCTTTATTCTTGGTTTTATTATTATTTGTTTTAAATGGTGATGAATGCATGGCTTTTCTTGTGATGATAACTGTCTGTATTATGTCATGGAATTAACACCAATAAAATAACAAACCTACAAAAAAGAACATTAGACTTAAATTTGTTTGAACATGTGGTACAGTATTTAATGAGGAACCCATTCATTTGGAAGGTCACCTAAAGGTTAGATTTCAGAGAGTCTTTACCTTGTAACAGTTTTTCCAGAACACTCCCAAGTAAACAATACAATGTATTTTAAGAGTATTTTGTACAATATCTAAACAAAGTTATTAATTGAGTAAAACGATCACGAAGGTGTTTATAAACTACAAAAAGCATAATAAATAGCTATTATACAGTGGTGCATAGTGGCTACAATCTAGTCCTGGGCTAGGCTGACTAGGCCTAGGGCAGCAGGTCCATGGCAGTTCTCCTGGTACAAAATGGGGGGGCAGGCAGATCACCTTCTACGGGGCAATCAACCCTTCTGTGTCCCGCTGCACAAAAGGCTGGTTACAAGGGAGATCTCCAACCTATTAGTGCTCTGGAGACTGTGATGGGTCAGCAAAGCCTCCTTAGACTCCATTAAAAGTTGGTGCACACCTTTATGACAAAGCACACCAGTATATGGCATCATATGCGATTGTTCCATTTCTTAAAGGTGTGCAGCACCCATTATTGTACTTAGACTATCACAGAGGGGGAAGCAACTGGGAGCACTGCCCTAGGTCAGGCCTAGGATGGGCCGAAAGGTAAATACATCACTGGCCACAATCACGTAAGGCAACGCGTTCACCAAAATTTTTAACGTACAAAACATAGTTACCACTGAGTAGAGCCCTAGCACATGAACCTCTCTTACCTCCTCCAATGAATGATGTCCAGGTGGCTGTACTGTAGACACCATCAGGCCAGCACTAAATATCCTCGGTTTTTGTATGTCAGGTTTGTATTTATCCAACACACTGGAAGATTTAATGTCACCACTCAATATCTCGTGTTCTTTTGGTATCGGAACAGTACACGAAGGGACTCCAAAAGGCATACTCATTTGTCCAAAAGGGAGCCCATCTACTGCTTGAGGGTTTCTTCTAATGTATGTAATAATTTTCGGCCTCACTTGCTTGGGTTTAGGCACTAAAAGATTTGGTTCAATTGCCTCTTCATTTTTGTCTTTACTGTTGTTTTCCACTTCCCCTTCATTTGTAATGGGGGCTTTAGGATGTATTAGGATTGGTTTGGGGATACCACTGTTACAAAGTGGCTTGTTACTGGCTTTAGGGGATATGTTGAACAACTGTGTACTCTCAATAGGAGGTAGAGCGAAAGAAGGTGACAATCTGTCAGTGTGAACTGTGTTGAGATCCTTCAAGCTGCTCAGCAAAGCAGTCCGTTGATCATTAATATTTACTGCTGCCACCGGGCTTAAGGGAATGGGGGAACATAATAAGGTATCTGCTGAGTTCTTTTGACTTTCTTTCATACTGGCTTTTAAAACATCCGTCTGAAGTTTTCTCCCAACAGCTGTCTTTCTGTTATCGACCAAAGCAATTTTATCTTTCAAGGCATTTGCACTGCTACTTGAAAAAAAGTTACTGTCACTGTCTTGAGAAAGATAGTCTTCCCCTGAAACTCTCTCTTTATTGAGATACATTTTATTACCTAGAGATTCGTTGAATGATGTTGTTTTTCTTAAAGCAGGTTTGATGGTAGACTCTTTATTTTTTAATGTTTCTATTACTTGTGATTTGCTGTCTGGATGATTGCAATCCTGAGACGTTTTCAGTTCGTTACATGATTTACCTCCAATGCATTCCTCTTGTCTTAAACTTGAACTGTTGGAATTCAATGTTGTAGGGCTGCCACATAAAATTACGTCGGACTGCTTTGCTGTTCGATTTGACTGTGGACGGCTTGCTGAAACACTAGGAAGAGAAACTCTGGTTTCAGACAAAGTTCCCCCTCTTTTTCCTGACAAATCACCAAACATAAAATGCTCTGCTCTGTGTTGACCTGTAGCCTTCGAAGGCAGACATTTTGAATCTAGTTCTGATGGTACATTTGTTTGACCCTGATGTAGTTGTGCTTCTGGTGTTACCTGAGGTTTAGGAGATAAACGTGAGTGATGATCCATATTTGTAGGTTGCTGTAATGTGCTGTGCTTGTTCACATGTGGTGTGGTTCTTTCACCTGTAGGAAATTCAGAGACACTAGTATCTGAGGTAGGTGGCTTTGAATAAATCACAATCTTTTTTTCCTCTGAGGTATTACTGAGTGTGTGACTGGGTAGTCCATATAAAGGGTCAATGTGTATAGAAGGATCCGGGGCCCTGATTCCAAAATTTGATGTTTCACTGCATTGTAAATACTTAGAAGGTGATTCCATAGGTGGAGTAAGTAAAATACGGTCTTTTACAAAAGGTTCTGATTTTGTTGAATATATACCTGATTTTACTAATGAAAATCCTTTGAAACGTTCATTTGATGATATGGTACCAACATTATTAGTATAACTAATAAAGGAAGGATCACTAACTTTATTTATGGGTATTAGTGAGCTTCTGTCTTGGGTGCTGGTCTTTGAGTGTATCTGAGCTAGTCCATGAGTAGAAGAGAACTTTAAACTGTCCTTGGCATCATCCGTCATGCAGCTTTTGCTTAAATGTCTATTAGTTGGTGAATGTTGCCTTGGTTCACCTAAAGCTTGGCCACAAGACCGAGGTCCTTGACCATAATGCATTCCTAAACTGTGCTCCTTCTGTGACTGTGGAAGGTTTTCTGTTTGCCAAGATTGTAAAGCACTTGTTTCCTCTTCACCACTATTTACCTCAACCTGGTCATGGGTCCTTACAGTGGAAAATATTTTGTTGGCATTGCTGTCATCAATTGCTGTCCCACTTTCATTGTCATTTTGGTCTTCGTTGCTGTTGCCCTGCTGTTCATCACAGCATGACTTGCTTGGTACCAAAGGTGAACTCATTTTGGGGCAATAATTACTCTCTGAAAAGAGTCCAAGCAAGGAAATAGTCAGGCTCACTTTGCCATTTTACAGCATTTGTTTCAATGTTCCAAATTTGGTTTTCACCTCCTTTAAGAGCAGCTCATTCTGAGTAGATATACTCATTGGAGGAGTGAGTATTGCTTTTCTTTGCTGATGTGAGACATCCCTTGCTAACCTACAAAGGAAAAAAACCATTACATGTTTTATAGAAAACATTTTGAACATTTGAGACATACAAATCATGTAAGGCAGAGAGAAAAGGAAAAATTGTATGTAATATTGTACGTAATAGCAGAGCAAGTTCTAAAAGCTAAAAACATTAATAATTCTTATAAGTAGATCAATTAGCCTCAACACACACGCGACTTGTAGCTGAGAACGTGAACAGTATTTTCTAGGTCAGTGTTACTTTTTAATCTTTCATCTTTTACAGTTATCCCTGAGATTAAAAATATCTGGAACACTTTAGCAAACTGGTTGATGGGAATACAGTGAAAAGGAACTCAGGACTGGAGAATCAATTCTTTACATTACAGGGGACCATGGTGGAAATGCATGGATATAATTGAAAGAATGACCAGGGCTTATTTTTAAGTTGATGGACCTGGTAGTCCATTAGCAAACCCCTGTACCTGTTCTCAGTATTTGCACAACCCCTCCCCCCAATAAGATATCTCTAAACTTTCATTGTTACTACCCTTGAGGTCTGCCTTTTTAGATCACAGATCTCACTCAGATTACCTATGCTGCCATCTCGTGAGCTTTTAAAGTGGAGTGTCAGGGTATGACATCATATCGATAACAGAGAACTTCCTTAGGTGGGCTACCAGGAGCTCTCTCGCTTCTGGGGAGTGGCTTTATGATGGAGTGGGACTTGTCACCTGTAAAGTTGATACAATGATCTGTTTTAATAGGTCAGTCCCTATTCTAGCCATGTACAACGTTCTTTGGCTGTTAGGAACCTTGGCAGGTAATAAAAGAAGGACTGAATGGTTCTGCTGTCAAATCCCATGTTTTTATAGGTAAATTGTCCAATTAGGTTAGGTATGGAGTCTTTTTGGAGCAATAACTATTTGTAAAGTAATGAGCCCCAGTCTTAGATGCTTTAAATGTGAGGAAAATGCAAAGGAAGGAAATAATATGTTTTAAACTATAAAATTTAGTTTCACAAATTGCAGTTGGCAGAAATTTGGCTCCATTGCAAAACAACCTTTCAACGATTTGATGGTGAATTGCAATTTGATTTTTACAATGAAGATTACTAAAGAGAACCTAATTCACAATTAAAGCTACATCTGGTTTTATGAGTAACTTTGAGTCTGTATTCATATCCTGAAAATGTAAAGTGAAATGTAATGGGTTTATTACTAAATATAATCACAGAAATGAAAAAAGGTACCTGCCTCATAGCCGAACAAAATGAGGAAATTAAGTAATTTAGATTTGTGCTAGATAATTATAATTTTTCATTCTCATTACCTGAAAACCATTGTTTATGGATTAGGGATTTCAAGATATAAAGTCAATTGTAATCTTACTGCTGGTATTTTGCAAAAGACCAAATTAATTTCTGTTTCTTAAAAACAGAAGTAATATCTTCATTACAATGTATACTTTATATAAGATGTCTGTACCGTATAGGCAGATTAGGCAATTGATTAGTGCTCCTATTGATCTTTGGTATTCTATCTGAAAATGGAGGAAGGAGGAATTTGAATGTTATATATTTTGTGGTCGGGAGATGTTTTTCTGTACAAACTCAAGCATATCTATTACCCAAACAACAAGAGAATGCAAGTTGGCAAGCAAGTTGTGATGCACCTATTTATGCGCCTGCAACACACACAACCTTACATGTATTTGCAAATTTGCTCAGGGTTGGACTACTTTGCAACCTAGCATGTTAGGAGGTTTTATATATCATGTGTTAGGGTCAGTGTGTGTGTGCGTGCGTGAGAAAGAGAGAGAGTGTGTATGTGAAAGTGTATAGTGTTTGAATGTGTGCAGTGAGTGTGTTAGTATGGTGTTTGTGTGTTTGTGTATGGCATTATCGTGGGTGTTATGTTAGCAGTATGGTTGACTCCTTAGTGAATAGGACCAGCAGTTTCAGAGCTCACATGTTATCTACCCATGAAAAATTACTGTAATCATAGGATTGAAAAGTACTTAAAGCAGCCAAAACTGGCACCAATGCTGATAACAGAAGGGGCAGAATACTCTCAGAGCTCTCAAGTTGTAACATCTTCTACAGGTAAGTGTGTTTTTTATTTTTACAGGTGAAGAATACATATTAAAGTGCTTACAAACTTTAACATGCATTCATCACTGGGGGGGTATAGATTGTTGCTGTAATAACACATTCATGCTTCATATTTATTGGTAGTAGACCATTCACAGTCATGGACCAATAGCCTTTCTTCCTAGTTAATTAACATAATCATCCATCATCTCCTCCTTGTGTACCACCTTGAGAGTCAACGCTAATTAATCTTTATAAATGTTAGCTCTGTACATATCAAGAAGAGCATGTAATGTAAAGGCTATAATAATTTCCTCATTAGCACTAATTACCATCTACTCTCAGACAGAACACTGACCACAGACAGTGTTCCAGTGACAGAAGATTATTAATATGGATGCCTTGCAATGAATGGAGTGTCAGACATTTATATCTATATTCATAAACCAAACAGAATCTGCACAAGCATTGCTAATTGGAAATACTTATTGCATAGCATGAGACTGGACCTATCTTTAAGTAGAAGGAACGGTGCACACGTATAGTACATGCAGTTAGAACCAAAATGTATGTTACACATAAAAAGTTATTATCTGAAGTAAAAAGGTATGTGCAGTACAGCACACAAGACAAATATTATTCAGAAGAAAAAAAAAAACAGTAACTACTTGAGACCCCAAGAAGCTATACAACCACAAAGGGCCAATCTATCCAGTATCCACTATGTGGAACCCATTCTTTGAACTTGGCCAAGAGTAACAGGAACTGTCCTTCCTCTGGCCTGTGGTTGTATAGGTTATTTTATCTGTTTAAGGTCTCCACTAAATAAGCTTTCCAGATTCCTTATTTTTCCAAAACCATTTCTGGTGTGTACTGGTGCTGTTACTGGAAATGGGGCAAGGGAGAATAATTCCATCTAAAGGAGGGATAAATAAGGTCTTGTATGCTAATGTGATAATTCATCTTATTCTTCTAACACCGGTCAACTAAAGGGTATCACAAACTCTTACGGACTGCAAAATTAAGTGTCTACACTGCACTTGTATCTTTTCTTTTTCCAGAATTCTATGTTAATACAGTTAGCTGAAACCAACTATTTAGTCAAGTAGTCAGCCTTTACATTTATTTTGCTACTCCCGGGTATTTTAAGAGGACATTGTTTACCTTTAAGGGGAACTATATTGGTCAGTTTCCAGTTTTTTGTGGAATCAGACTTAAAAAATGTGTGTTGTAGTTCAAAGTAGTTTTGTAAAGCATAATTCATTGTATGTGTTTTGGTATTAGACAGAATTTGCTATTTTTAAAAAAAATATATATAACATCACCGCTGTATTAAATTTAAGTAGTGCAGCATTAAAAAAAGTAAGTGTTTGCAGGGGCTGCTTTTCTCAGATAACACAAAAATACATATTTTAAAATATTTCTCATTGCAGCATGGGCTGAGATTGGAGACTCAGGTCCTAGAACAGATGGATTACGATAAAGCTTGTGGTCTACACTTTTAAAGCTGTTAAAATTCCAATTTTCTAATACATGCATTATGAGGCAGTTAACATTCAATCCCCACAGTATAATCCTCACTTCCAAACACCATTTGTAAGAAGAGGAAGAGCTCTGAGAAGCCTACCCTGGGAAGATCCCAGGCATGCCCAGGTATACCCAGGTATACCCATGGTCATTACACCACTACCCCCATCAAGTAGCAGTTTATGTCTCAGCTTTTCATATATTAAAGATACGTTTCTATATGCATAGTTTAATATGAGAAAATTACAGCATATTGTGTAATACAAATGCCGTGACAAGCACACAATGATGTAGGTCTGCCATAATAATATGTGTTATTACACTGTCTTGAAATGTGAAATATGCACTGTGTGTAATAAACAATCTTTCAAGACAATAAAAGTAATCTAACCATGATTGCCAATTATTCATTTTAACAGAACAAGGGTTCCTCCCTGCCTGCCAGCATCCCTTTGCATACCTACCGTCATGCCTATCTGCAGCCACTAATGGCCACCCTACCCTTTTTTCACCTTTTTTTGTCAAGGGGGCACCAGAGAAGTAGTCCGCACAGGGCGCCTGAACACCTAAGGTCGGCCCTGACCGCGTCTGCCTGAGGGCTTCCTGCCGTGTGCCCTGCCTGAGTCTCCCCAGCCCCCCCTGCCAGTCCGACTACAGAGTCCACTCCGAGCTGCCTGTGCCTGTAATTGTTGAAAGATGCTTCTTGTGGATTACATTTTACATAATGTATAAAAATATTTTGTTATTAATCACTGAGAGATGTGAAACTAATGCATTATTTAAAAGTACATGCAAAGTACGGCTAGAGTTTGTGTATGACCATTGTTATTATACACAGATCACTACCCATCCTTCTAAATGACTTTTTCATTAAAGCTTCTAAGATTTAAAGTAAAGTAAAGAGGCATCAGTGCATCAAGTTCACTTTGTTCCTATTTCTATTGATCCAGAAAACAATTGTCCCACCTCTATACCTTTGCTGAGTTTAACTAAAAGGGAATTTACAAATGGCAATTATTTAGAAAAAAGTGAGTCATAGAAAGCTGCAGAGGGAGGTAAGAGATATTGCACAATCCTAAGACAAGTAACGTGTTTTCAGGAGACCTGGGGTTTGAGGGTTGAATCATAAGAATTCTAAACCTCCATGACCTTTTTGTCTTAAAGGAGCGCTGTCTCCAGAAGGCTTACTTAAATGCATTGTTACCTCTATGCACAGAGATACTCCTCCCTTTAAAAAAATCCTCTTTCTATAGAGATGGCTGAAGTATCCAACCGGCAATCAGCTTGACCTTTAAAAAAAAATGTCAAACCGGTCAAATACCGGCCACTGGGCAACCTAAGCTATATGTTCCACATATTGCTGATCAGCAACATGGTGAAATATATACAGTATATGTCCAGGGAAAAACTCATGTCATAATAAAGGATAGCAACACTAAACACTAGGAGCACATATCACAAGTCACATGATCACCTTTAGTATATTGTAATAAATTATCAATGCATTCAGCCAAACTGAAATTGTTATATATAAATTAAACTTGTCATCTTCTTGGATTCCCAGGCAATACTTCTTCCAGAATAGGCTTATACTGAAAGTCTTGGGGCTCCTTTTTGAAAATCAACCTTGTTAATCAGTCTTGTTAAAAAGAGAATGTAAGCCAATCTGTGGGTTTACTCAGCAAAATCTAATCTTTATAATAAAACCAGGGAGATTTGGTAAGAAATATATAATAATATACATATATATTATAATAAAAACAATAAATAATAATAATACAACCCAAAGACCCACCTTTAAAGAAACACTACAGTCTTCAGTGGTCCCTCTTGCAAATTGTTCTTATTTTTTGGGAATGCATATTAAAAGTACTTGCATAGAACTTCCATAATATGAATATTATTTAAAATGTCTACAACTGGCTGGTCCTGAGGATTTGTGTAACTTGGAGCTGTAAGAATTTTCCAGGCTCATTTGTGCATCGGAAGAAGCAAGCTGTGCCCCCACTCTGGGATTAGATATCACAGATGGTGATGAGCAGTTCCACTGTGAAGCCCTCTGAAGTGCAGGGCCTGAGGTGTGAGACCTACTTATATGTACTTAAAGATGGCCCTGGTCCATGGATCCCACTAGTGCTGTGCTATTGCAAGCTTGGCTACTACTACAGTATAGTATGTCAGTTTTATGGAAGAAATGTGCAGTAGGACTATAATTAGGCCCTGTCCGTTTAATGCCTTTAAAGCAATGCATCTCCATCCTTCCCATTGGAATTAACTCTGCAGTTATCAGCAATATTATTTTAAGAAATAATTGTCCCTACACTATAATATTATATTACCATATGGCCATAAGTAAAACTAAGCAGAAATGATGCTTGTTCATCAAAGGAGAAAAAGTCCCAGCTTGTTCTACTTCCACATGATGAGTTTCATCACTTAAAACCGAAGCTTCTTCTTCTCATATGATATAAAAAACAGTCTCAAAAGTAGAATTGTTTTTTTTTTCTTTTCATTGCCCTTGATTCTTGCCATAAATGATTGTTGAATGGTTGTTTGCCTCCTTACTTGACCTCTAAGATGTCTTGAGTTATCTTATTGTTGCCATTTTTCCTTTTTAAATCTCAAATAGCTGGGCAGGTCCAGGAGTAATAAAATGACAAAGAACACATTTCCTTGTTGGTGACGTTAAGCTATGACAGAATGCAGGGACTCTCTATATTTCTGTTAACCAATTACTTATCTGGACCCTATACTCAATGAATTAATATTATATGTGTTACGACTGCCTTGACCCTGGAGCCCTCACTGCTGACCTGCTGCGCATCACCAGCCTCCCAGCTTCCCGCTAGGACCGTGCAGAAGATGATCCTCGGGTAGGTTTACGCTGCATTGAGACCTCACTCCGGCTGGCTATCAGGCTGCATCAGCAGCATGATGATATGTTTCTCAAAGAAGGAATTTGATGCCACTCAACTTGGTTATATAGATTTTATGACCAAGGACATAAGGGAAAAATAGAGGAAAAACTCTACTGTAGAGAATGTTGTGAAAATGTTTAGCTATGTATTAAAGATACCTTCTCCATAGATAATATGTCCTCAAAACAAAGACAACCTCAAATGCGGGCCAAGACAGATGATAGCTGTAGTCTTATAACATCTGGGGAAGCAATTGCCAAACCTTGGCTAATGTCTTCTGTTCTCCTGATGTATTTGATTGTTGAGGAAAATGCTGGGGACATGTGCAATTCTTGATGATGTAGGTGGTGAAACAAAAGCCTGATTAAATTGTGGTTTTTAGAGACTCATCGAAGAGATAATCATGTTACTACTTTATGCAATTTACTCAGCTGGCAACAAACTGAACACCTACGTTCAAGCTAAAGTTTAACTAGCATAAGGTTTGTAACAGGATCATTTATATCTTGAAATTCAATAAACACTAATCCATGTTTGTTCAAGGAAGTTTTGATTTATGACAATATGTGCGTTAATCATCTTGTAAATAGTTAAGTGTTTGGTATTATGTGCATGTGCTAAAGGTTACCATTAAATGAATTTAAAAGGATGGACTCTCAGTTTGATTTTCTCCCTTGTAATAGAGAGGAGAAAGAGGAAGACTTCTCTTGGACCTTTTATAGAAGGCACTCCTGTCTGTGAGGCATTAACCTTAAATACAGCGTTTCACAACACATCCTGAAAACCCTTCTTGTAAAAAAAATCTACTTGATATTAGAGCATAATAGATTGCGAGAGATAGATTTTGCAATGCAGATCATTTACTTTTGGTTATATTTCTTTGTTTTTGATGCCTGTGTTAAGAATAAACACTATTCTAATTAAATTGTAAACAAGAAACAAAGAAGTCTATTTTTACCCCTATTTTTAAATTAATTGGTCAATTACTCTACTTGCTTAAAACACTGCATGATGCAATTGTCTAAGAAAGCAACTCGTTTCCTTGCTTAATAAACTGTTTCTAATCATCTTGGCTACAAAAAAGTGCCTGTGCATGAAAGATTACTTATATGTAGGGCTGAAACAACGAATCGATAAAATCGATAATAATCGATAACGGAAATCGTTGTCGACGATTTCCGTTATCGATTAATCGAGTGATCGATTCGTTGTTGGCTCCTTTTACTTACCTCCGCGAGCGTTCCCCGCTTCCGCTACTGCACTCTCCGCCTTCTTTTAGTTCCGTGACGGATGTGACGCGTTCCGGAGGTAAGTATTCTTCATGTCTGTGCGAATCGCTCTGTGCGAGTGGCTCCGTTCGCACAGAGCGGTCCGCTCTGTGCGAGTGGCTCCGTTCGCACAGAGCGGTTCGCTCTGTGCGAGTGGCTCCATTCGCACAGAGCGATTCGCGGGGGTGGGGGTGGGGTTTCAGGGGATGCAGGGCAGAGTGGAGGTGGGGGTGCAGGCCAGGGTAGGAGACTGAGTGCAGGGCAGAGTGGGGGTGGGGATGCAGGGCAGGGTGTGAGTGTGGGGGCAGGGCAGGAGACTGGGTGCAGGGCAGGGTGGGGGTGGGGGTGCAGGGCAGAGTGGGAGACTGGGTGCAGGGCAGAGTGGGGGTGTGGATGCAGGGCAGGGTGTGAGTGTGGGTGCAGGGCAGGGTGGGTGCAGGGTGTGGGTGCAGGGTGTGAGTGTGGGGGCAGGGCTGGGTGCAAAGTGCCAGGGCTGGGTGCAAAGTGCCAGGGCTGGGTGCAAAGTGCCAGGGCTGGGTGCAAAGTGCCGGGTGCAAAGTGCCAGGGGTGGGGCAAAGTGCCGGGTGCAAAGTGCCAGGGCTGGGTGCAAAGTGCTGAGTGCTGGGTGCAAAGTGCTGGGTGCAAAGTGCCAGGGCCGGGTGCAAAGTGCCAGGGGTGGGGCAAAGTGCTGGGTGCAAAGTGCCAGTGGTGGGGCAAAGTGCTGGGTGCAAAGTGCTGGGTGCAAAGTGCCAGGGCTGGGGCAAAGTTTCTTGAACAGTAATAGTCCACCTCTTTTCAGAATGTTTGGGGTTATTTTGTTTCATAAATATTGTGTTTGGGTTTTTGTACTTTGAAAATATTGTTTTTTTATTACATCATAACAAAATAAGAATGTTAATGTAAATTTTAAGTTGTTTTTTAACATCCAGTTCATTAAATTATTTTAAATAAACAAAAAATTTGCATATTGTTTTTTTTTATCCGATTAAATAATCGTTAGTTGCAGCCCTACTTATATGCTTGACTAATTTACAAGTGTTGGAAATTTTCCAAAGATTTCGGTAGAAGTGAGCTTAATGTATTGATTTTCTTTTCTCTCTAATTGTAAGGAGCATATTAATTTAAGGACAGATCAGGTTCTATGTGAGTCTTTATATTGTACATGATTTTGGAGGCTTAGGTGATAATGTTCTATGCTTATTCAAATACACTTTGATTACTTCTGTGGTAAGCAAAGTGTTCCAATTTATGGTATGGATTTCTGTTGTTGGTTCTGCTCTTTCCATATTATGCAATGTATTGTACTAATGTGGATGTTTCGTATTCAAAAAACTTAATTGCAACAATCCATCGTCAAGCTTTAATGCACATTCGCCAGGCAGGTGACTTAAATGCGCCGTACCCAAGAGCCCCTGTAAGCAAGGTGCTCGGCAGCGTAATGTAACGCAATGTAACATAATGTTGGTAACACACAGTTTGCACAGAGAAAGTGTTAGAGTTTGGGTATTTGAGGAAGTTTGCATGTATGTTAGTTACAGAAGAGGGTAAGGGGCCTAGGTGGGCAAAAAGAAATCTTGCACCCAGATGTCAGTGATCCTAGGCTCACCCCTGATATCACTAAAATATCTCCCACTATCAGTCTATTATTTGCATTAGGCAACACATAAATATTTTTGGTATTTAATGTTAGGCCATGTGATATGTACTAGACTTGTGCATTCTGATTTATACATATTTACATTTTAACGTGATTTGCCTATTTTGTCAATGCATACAAATGCATGAAAACGAGGAGGGATCCCCAACAAAACAAACGAAAACAAAACAAAGAGCTCTGAATTTGTCTCACTTGCACTCACTCTTACCCTCCAACCCAAATACACCCTTAACCTCCACTTTTGTTCCTCTCATTACCTTTATCTCAATTCTACCATCACTACTTCTTCCCACTCCCGCATCCAGGATTTCACCTGAACTGGAATTCCCTTCTCCACTCTGCCAGATTTTCTTTCTCATATGTAAATTTCAAAAGCTCTCTGAAAACCCAACTCTTCGGAAAATCAAAGAGTAAAGCTCTACAAAATCTGCTGGTGCTATATAAATTAATGTACTGTAATGTCTTACTCACGCTCGCTCTCTCACATTCTTTCTCAATGTCTCCCTAGCTTCTCTACTGACCGTTTCTGTGTCCTTGTTTCATTTTCCACAGCTCAGCTTCTTCTGACTCTTTATCTTCGTCTGTCTTCTTTTTGTCTTCTTTCTATGTCTGCTTCTCCGTAAATCTGACAACCTAGTAAAATTCTGCAAAAGGGTGTGCCTCCTCCCAACTGGAAGAATGAGGGTGAGCCCTGCGGCAGATGTTTACCAGGAGGCCAGGTTCGTGGAGAAATGGACAAAGAAAGAAGACAGAAGACCAAGAAGAGGCAAGAGAATAAGTGGGACAAGGACACAGGGACAAAGTAGGAGAAGGTAGGGAGACATTGAGAGAGTGTGTGAGTGAATGAGAGTAAACGGCTGAAAGTTAAGGTTACAGTGAGGACATTAAGAATTGGTAAATGTATCTGCTTTTGATGGTTTTCTATGGTCTATTAGCTTACCTTTTTGCTAAAATTCAGTTCTCAATTTTAATTCTTTACTTAATTTTATGTAATTAACATGTTTAGGTCCTTTCTCATTTGTGTTCTTACAATGAAGGGGGATAATTACAATATAATGATTTAACTCACAAACATATTTTTAATAACTTCGTTTAGCTGTACATATTCTTTAAGGAGATGATATATTTGCAAATGGTTAAATTGTCCCATTGTCTTTACTAATGTTTGGCAGGTCACATTGTTACCCATGGCATATTTAGCTAATATCCAGATTTTACTTTTTTTTGTCTCTTATTCTTCTCCTATCTACCCTTCTGGTGTCTGTAGTTTGTGTTGCCAAGCCCTCTGGCTGTTATCTATCATTTCTTGTGTAAAAAGAAGCAAATGCTTTACTACAATCCCTGTACTGCATTTAAATCCATATAAGTATAGCACAAACTGATTAATATCTCATATTATTAGTGTATACAGACACCTACCTTCATCATGTATTGTTTGATTCTGTATTTGATCACTGGGCTATGTCCTACTGCTTGCCACTTCTGGGACCGTATCTGGCATCCATGACACGAGTCTGTTTGACCAGACCCTGGGCTCGGCTTTTCAAGTCAGGCTTACTTGCTGAATATTAGATGTCCATATATGAGTACTAACATTCTGAAGTTGGAAAAATATTTTAGATCTGCTCTGGCTTCCACTTCTCCACTTTTGAAGCAGAACGAGGCAGCGGGCTTAAGCCCATTATGGCTTGCCCAGCTACATCACATAATAAACAGACTGAAAGCCTGTCACTTAGCCCTCCTCTCCCTTTTAATACTGCATGAGGATGAAACTGTTGCATTCATGGTTAGTCAATTATTCAGGGACATCCCTACCATATAGGTCACGCAAGTAGTTGCCTAGGGTGCTACACTGTCAGGGAGAGCATTGTCAGGTTCTCTTGTGTATTAGTAAGCAAGTGTAGGAGGGAGTTCCGGATAATGTTTTGATTTTCAGCAGGATCATGGGTTTTACAACCCAGTTCCCATTAAGGACAACCAGGACAGTCTGGGGACAACCTATTTATTTCATGTTCTTTCCTCACAACCCATTTAAGGTTTCACATGTGAATGGGACATCGGTGAGCAATCAGGAAGCCTAAGCCTTCACTGAATGATGGTATAAAAGCAAGCAACCTGGTGCCTTTTTTTTTTTAAAATAAATACATAAACCCAAGGCCTTGCTTATATGAACAAAGCATGCATAGGTACAGAGGTGCTAAAATTAAAGGGACACTCCAGTTATATCATACACATTAATGGCTGAGTGGTCCCTTTCATTTTCATGGTGCTTCCATTGAGTTCAATGGGGGTGCGTTCTAGCCACTGGCAAGCTGCTTCGGTCTTCTGTTGCAGCTTCTGTCTAAAGTGATTTTTTTTCTTTTTTGGTAGGTTAAATTATAGACTATAAAAATACTTAAACAGTCTTGTGTCCTTCTTGGTGGCTCAGGAAATGTACCCCTAAGCAGCTATATTTTACTCAGTGATGAGACTCTGCAGTTGACCTGGTTTCCATTACAATGACGCTAAAAAACTTTTTTACTAGCCCCCATTGCTTCCCCAAACTGCATACTCCAGTCATCTTCTCTTTTTGTTCAGCATAAATCATTCCAGCAACAATATTTCGCCGTGAAATTAGGATTCCTTACAAGTTTTTCCTATGAGGCGGAATGGTAAATCCACTCCTGAATGTACACAAACTTGGTACCAATCCATATTCTTTTTGTGATTCTACTTTGTTTCCAAATCCCACTCCCATGGAAGCACTAAGCATGCTGATCCGTTGCATTAATCATTATAAAGGGTTTATAAAACAGATTTGCTGTAAAAAAGAACCGAGTATTATTTTTCATTTAGATCATTTTTTTTTTCTGTAAAAGACATTGACATCAAAGTGACTTTCTGTACATCCTTTAAAATCTCATTGCCAGAAATATTGATTTTTAGTCATTCTTTGTTTACCAAATACAGAATCCGTGATTAGCACTTTGTCTTAAATCCTTCCTCCTGTAGACAGTTATTTGTTCACAATTATTTTCGTCACTTCTGTCCCATTTTTTGAAGCTGCCTAAATCTTATCTAAGTAAATATTTTGTGTGCAGCTTTTTATTAGTAAAGATACAAAGGCTAGTTCATATAAGCATGTATCCTTTACCCTGAACGGTCTGGGTGCTGGCCAGTAGGGGACAGGGGGTTTTAAACCATACATTGATATAGGTTTTAGGGATAGGCAGAAATTGATAGGAAATGGTAAGATGAAACGAGGGCTGGAAAAATGTAGTCTGTGTAGCAAACCATGTTGCTTTGTCCATGCACTCCAGAGATGACATATTGGTTACAAACATTTGATAATAAGTGGAAACAGCGTCCAACATTCTGTACAGATGGAGGTAGACTTGAATAGATATTGAAATTCCAACATTATTTTTATTTACTAGATAAGCAACTTCAGCCTATTAGCAAAATAGAATTTGATGGCAGGTAAGAACCATCTAGTCTGCCCATTTTCCTGATGTGAAGACTCAGATCTTAATCAGCCCTTGGTCTTGCCTTAGATGGAGGATAGCTTAGGCTTATACCATGTATGTTTAACCCCTTAATGACAAAGCCCGTACATGTACGGGCTCAAAATTCATTATTTTCAATGAAGGGGTTAAATTCTCTCACCGAATTAGCCTTTACCACTTCTGATAGGAGGATGTTCAGAATTTAGCATTTTTGGACACATATTTGATTTTCCTTTAAGTGTCTCTTCATTTGGCTGTAATATTTTATCCATTTAATAAAAGTTATGTTTTATCTACACAGGGAGCATCATTTTCCGATTCATAGCATCACAGGTTTTCACTAAAGACTAAAGGTTTCACAGAATAAAAGCTTACTTATCTAGGACATCTCTTGGCCTTGCCCAACCTATGCCTAGTCCTACACACTTCCTCTTCCCTTTCTGGTAGAATAAGGGTTAACTGTACACCCACATGCAACTAGCCCAAGCTCCCCAAACTGGTTATTTTACTTATCAGTGAGCCAGTCAGGAAAGATCTCTGGTATGACTATAAATAAGTCTGCCGCGAAAATAAAATCTGGTAATACCACCAATGTGAATATAAAATTAATAGAATCCTCTGGCGCCCCCTATCAATCTCACAGAACACTAACGCCAACTCACCTTGAGGCATACCGAGGGTTATACTGTATAAGGGATTTAGATCAGGTACAAATGTTATCAGGGAATGTCACAAGGTTAAAATGGTGGCAAATTTTAAGTCCTTCAATGTACACTCGTAGCACATAAAAAAAATGAAATGACTAATATATTAAATAACACCTTTGGATGAATTAAAATATTCCGTTTGATAAATTGAAATACTCACTGATACTACACTTTTTATTTTATAAATGAAAAATAATCAAAGCAAATATAATGCAGCAGCAGCAGCTCAAAACTTAAAGAAGAAAGAGAATGCAAAATCAATTATGGTTTATTTTTCCTTGATGAATAAATTTTATCATGAATTAATTTGACCTAATTAGATTATCCCAAGAGATTTGGTCGCAGGAATCTAGCTTGTGCCTCCAGCAAATTTAGATCAAAAAAATGAGGTTAAAGTGAAAAAAGGAATGTTATCTATGAAAAAGCTAAGTTATACCAAACATCTTACCAACACAAATGATTCTGAAGGCTTGCCTACATTTTACATACGGAAGTAATTAAAATGTTTTGGGTTCCTTCAAAATCAATTCACTTTCTTGTCTTTAATATTTAGTGTATTTAGAGTCTTATTATCCAATTACCATTTTCCTTCTTTCTTCCATAAAAGATGACCTTCAGTAACAAATCTCTTGCTGAAATATTTCATGGTTTTTTTTTACAGCCCTGAAAGTCTTCCTCCGTCTCAAGTGAATGGAGAGGGTTTGTGTATGGATGGATCTACGTATATATTTGGATGGACAGATTATAGATTGATTGATAGATCTGTTACACTGTATAACTGGATAATAGAATTAATATATTTCAATAAAACAAATGTAGTTTTTTTGTATTGTTATTTGTGTTTATTGCCCTGTTATTTAGGCTTACATCTATCTAGTTGTTTATTATTACCACGAGTGCAAGCTGATAGCAACTCAGCTACCTGTTAATATAACTGTCCGGGCTAAAACAGGGGGATCAAAAGTGGAGGGAGGTTAGGTTGAAAATGTCGTGAGTCCAATATTTTAAGCCTAGATGGTTAATTTTTGGAGAGTTGAGGCATTCATTTTCCTATCGTAAAAATGTGCCAAATTCTTTGAAGCACTGCTGGGAGCACCGTGCCAAGAGAAGCCTGGTAACAGCACATATGCTGCTTATCAGTTTTTGGCATGTCAGGGGTAATATTGAATGTAGGTTGACACAATGGATTTTGTTGATAATTTGAAATATTTGTCCCCACAAATTGGAAACCAAATGCCACAGCTTTTTAAAATACATGTCGGCTAGGATTTCAAGCAGGAATTTGTTTTCATGCAACTTGCATGGAAAAGGCAGCTTCAACTTGCATCAACTCAGCTACAGCGAATTAATCCCTCTGTATTAAATTCGTATTAATCCTGAAGATGTTTGTGTCCTGAAAGATACTGTAGCCTTTAGGTAATGACAGTTTTGTATGAACCTAGAAACCCTTGTTTGAGCAACAGTTAACTTTAGTATTAGCAGCTCTTTATCGCACTCATTATATGGGTAGCTAAGTGCGCAAAGGCAACAAGTTAAAGATCCAACGTTTAATATTAAACCTCAATGTCACACATCTTAATTATGCATTTCACACAAAATGGGTAATTTTCAGATAGGAATTTAGGTCAAGTAAAGTTCCACTCCAAATGCGGAGGTCGGTTCAGCTAGATGGGATGGTGACATTGTACGATGACATCAGAAGCCCCCTGTGTGATGCTTCATACTGCTAAAAATAAGGCTGTAAGCTGTCGCCTTTTTGGCATTATGGGGCTTCTGTGTGGGATGTTGGACACAATTTGTGGCTTTTGTACTTTTAGGATGTGGCCCTAAAGAGATCTATGGCTGGCCTGGATAAGTAACACATAGGTCTAGTTGCAGCATCCTTTGAGACGGATTGCAGATACAATGGCGGCAGGGTTGGTTATTTACCCTTTTAACTACTGCAGTGTCAAACCTCCATGTGCGTGATTTAACCTTGTCCGTACTACAATCGGTGTGGTTTTATTTTCTTAGTGCTGGAGTGCAAATCTCAGCTTTACTTAATAGATAAAGTGGAGAACAATATAACAGCTGCTGCAAATGTGTATATAAAATAGTTTAGAAACAGAAGACTGCAGCTCTTATGGCATGAATGTACGTTTCACATGCAAAGGGTAAGAACCTGTAAATCTCTTGCTACTAGTAAAGCACATTAAATAGAAATGCATTAGCTACCTCATTCACTCACACACACACACACTAGTTTTCTGAAGTGTGGTGCTAAGGGACAACTATGTATTCAGATCCGTGATGTTACATTATACATCTGAGTAATGTGATTTTCACAGAAAGAAGGTAAGATGAGAGGTCATGCCATGACATGGACATTTTGCGTTTATATGTGGTGTGAGTGTGGTGTATGTGGCTGAGTTTGCATCCCAGTTGCAGGGAGTAGTCTGTAAGTGTGCCAGTGTGACAAAATGCTGAAAGTATGGGTTCATGTCTTATTGTGAGGTATGATAAAAACTTAAAAAGGTAGGAGCTGAACATAAAAAGCATTTTTGGGACTTAGTTGTCACAAGTATGTGACATTAGTGGTACTGTGAAACCCGGGGCTGGTGTTCGATTATCTCCAGGGCTGTTTTTTATTCCCATTCTGGCCCTGGTTCCAAGTACATTATTTTATACTTAATAATTTTGAGTTACAGCTGTTGTTAGGCTTTACCTTTCTTTAAATTTACTTAAAACACTAGCCACTTGATTTATTTCAGCAAGAACTGCTACTATTAGACCTTTCAATAGCATACAAAAAGGCTTACCTGAGATGTAGTGTAATATCACAAATAAATATATTAAAAGGAGTAAGTCCTGGTATTCATTACTCAAGCACCCTACTAGTAACAAGACCCTTTTTCTCATGGACCAGCCCTTTGTAAATAATTTTGGACCAGCCCAGGGGGGGAGGAAAGCAGCATTGTCACACAGGTACCTGGATGCCAGGAGCAGACAAGGTCACAGGAAATGTCTAGAGGTCAGGGGATGGATCATGGTAAGGACAAACTGGAGTCAGCAAATGTAATGTAGTGGCATACGTAATACTTGGTTAAGTGACCCTCTGGTAAAAGAAAAACTGCTCGCACAGTGTGGATGTGTATGTGTAAGTGCTAACATGAACGTGTATGTGTAAGTGTGTGAGAGAGAGTGTGTTATCATGAGTATGTATGAGAGGGAGTGTGTAAGTGTGTATGTAGTATGAGTAAGTACGTGTAGACATGTCTATGTGTGTTGGTGTGATTGTATAAGATTGTACATGTACATCTAGTCTGCCTGTTATTCCTGATGTAAAGATCTAAATCAGCCCTTGGTCTCATCTTCCATTCAGAGCCATATAGCCTATACCATGAACGTTTAAATCTCCTGATTGTATTAGCCTCTACATGTTCTGTTGGGAGACTGTTCCACATATCTACCACCCTCTCACTAAAGTAAATCTTTTTTATACTTGGCTGAGGTTGTCAGAGTGTATTGTCTACTTACGTCAATTTCATGCCACAGCCCATAAAAGGTGCACACAAGGGATCCAGTCATGGTGTAAATGCTACCCCAATATTTGTCAGACACCCTGGAGGCAAGATGTGGAATTGCAAAGAAAATACAGGAAAAAAAACAGCTCCTGGTTGTTACCTAAGTACCTTGCAACAGAGAAGGGTTTTCTCTGCTTATTGGATCATGTAATAGAGTGCACATAATTTCAGTGATGTCCTATTTCTTCATATTAACCCTGTCATCTATTTTGGAACCAGGTCACTAACCTAACATGATTGCTGAAAACATAAATAAACATAATTATCAATAGCTTACTCCTGAACACAATCACTTATCAGAATTCTGTCATTTGAATTCTGTAGCATTAGTCTGCTTTCTTAACGATACTAGTTTCCAAGTTGCTACAGCTTATTAAGGGTATCTATTCATTAACATGACGTACTAGTAGCTTTGAGCGTGCAGTGTTGTACAGGATTTCATAGTACATCACTTTCATACACGCACCAAGGTTTGCCAAGCAACTTGGGTCATTAAATAAAAGAAGATGACATTTTTCTAATTAAACTATACTTCAGTAACACTCTCCTCTATCAATGATTAGTCCTTAACAGCTTGTCTATATTAATAATCCTTAGCAGCCTCAAGCAGGACTATCAACATCTAAGCATATTAATACGCTTAAATGTTTTAATTGAATATTTACCATACATTTTATTACTATGTATTTGTTTTTTATAACGCAAAGCAATTACAACAAAAAGTTAGCATGCTATGGATGACATGGAGATACTGACAGTGCTACCCGGGAGGTAGGGCAGGGATTTCATCTGAGGGCTAGCCATGCCGCATTTATGTATGTATAGAAATGTAAAGGGTGAGGGTGAAGTCCACCAAATGTAACAATTTACAGTACTCATAACTTTTAGTCGGCAAGAGAGATCAAACCATAAAGGTACCGGGTAAATATGAACCCCAAATCATTTTATGATTACCGTGAGTAATCTAAACGTATGGGAAGCACAGTATTTTGGGATATGCTGAACCAATCAAAACTTGCACAAGCCAATAGACAGGTGGGGACTATTCACTAAAAGGTGATTTGCGGGGTGACTATATGATTAAGAATTTAAATTCTGCTAGTAGCTGGCCACAATGCATTATTGATGCAGTGAAAAAAATGAATTAAACCCAAGGTTTGATCTGACATAACACGTAACTACTTTTTTCCCCTGGATTTGGTCATTTATATTGCAGAGTGAGGTCAGGGACTTGAAAGGTCCAACTTACATGCAAACATCTCCTTTTGTGGAACATCTCTTTTTTCTCTTATTTTGTTAATATTATGATTACTTCTATTGTTAGGGATACTACTGAACACCCCTGTATTTCCCTATGTGCATACTTTTACTAAGAGAAGCCTGCTCTGCCAACGTTTGAACTAATTTGATTATTAGAGCATGCATAAAATGAAACCAGGTCAAATAAGGTTACGGGATGAGAAAAGTATTATCTATAGCCTGTACCTTGTAGCAGCGATACTGTGGATATATACGCCGTCTATTTGCTAGCCATACTTTCTATCTATATGCAATGAAATACAAATATACCCTTAAAGGTGCAGTTCCACTTGGACAAAACATTAACTCTCTTTACAAACAAATATGCCTCAGCAGATCTGTAATTTTGTTCTTTCCTCTGAAGATTTAATCAAGTAAAACAACTGAGAAACACTTTGTTTCGGGAAGCTTTTTGAGTTCCTTTGGCAACAACATATCAATGCCTGGATATCACATGATAATTAAGTGTTCCCATCCAAATTTATAAATGAAGTAAAACTATACATGGTTAAAGTGTTGTGGGAATGTTTTGGGCATTAAACAGTACTAAAAATGGTGTTAGTAATGCTGCATTAAGTTATGAAAAATACAAGTAGGCAAAACCACATCTATAAACAGACTACTATTTTTCCTAGTCAGCAGCACATTTACCGTCCCCTCTGCATCTGGCATCTTCATTGTATTAAAAGGCTATGATGTGCTGAGCCGGCACGGGCTCCATGGTGTAAACGGGCCGGTTTGGTAGATCAAAGATCTCCCTTGTCACCGGTCCATTGAGCAGTGGGACACTGGGGGGGCTTGATTGCCCAAGGAGTTTTCAGTCAATTATTTTGAATGATGTGCATTTTGAACTTCATATAATTAAACCTAATTCTAGGTACCAATGATTCATTAGAAATGTTGCACTCTGGTCTTGGTCATAAATGTACTACAACAAAATATACAATGAAAAATATAACAGCTTGGATTGTGAACCTATTTTATGCAGAGAGGGAATGATCTGATGGAGAATGTCAGATGCTATCACTTTCAATTGGATAACCATGGCTTCTGACATTCATTGAATGATCATGGCTTCCCCGAGCTGGTGAACTGATTTAAAGCACATGCTGTGTCTCACTAAATACCAGACAAACTGAAAAAGTGGTATCTGTCTTAGGGATTCCATAATATTAGGTTTCATCTATGCAGAGCCGGCCTTAGGCGTTGTGGCGCCCTGTGCGGACTACTCCTCTGGCGCCCCCCCTCACTACCCGCCCTCTCTGCCCCTTCAAACTACCCCCCCCCTGCCCCTTCAAACTACCCCCCCTCAAACTACCCCTCCCCTCTGCCCCTTCAAACTACCCCCCTCTGCCCCTTCAAACTACCCCCCTCTGCCCCTTCAAACTACACCCCCCCTCTGCCCCTTCAAACTACACCCCCCCTCTGCCCCTTCAAACTACACCCCCCCTGCCCCTTCAAACTACACCCCCCCTCTGCCTCTTCAAACTACACCCCCCCTGCCCCTTCAAACTACCCCCCCTGCCCCTTCAAACTACCCCCCCTGCCCCTTCAAACTACACCCCCCCTCTGCCCCTTCAAACTACACCCCCCCTCTGCCCCTTCAAACTACACCCCCCCTCTGCCCCTTCAAACTACACCCCCCCTGCCCCTTCAAACTACCCCCCCCTCTGCCCCTTCAAACTACACCCCCCCTCTGCCCCTTCAAACTACCCCCCCCCACTTACCTTGTTGCCGGAGTCCTGCGGTGGGAGCGGGAGGCATCCGACTTCTCGCTCTGCCGCGGTGCCGGCATTTCATGTTGAGCGCCGGAATAGTCCGGCGCTCAACATGAAACGCCGGCACCGCGACGGAGTCACGGAGAGTGAGGGGCGCCGAGCGGTTGCTGAGAAATTCACAAGCAACCGCTTGGCGCCCCTGCCCGGGACTTAGATTAAAGCATCGTTTTTTTTAAAACTTTATTTAACATGAATGATGTTAAATAAAGTTTAAAAAAAAACAAACAATGTTTTAAGTTAAGTACCGGGCAGGCGCCCCTGCTACCATGGCGCCCTGTGCGGCCGCACAGGTCGCACACCCCTAAGGCCGGCCCTGCATCTATGTTTAACCTTAAGATTACTATTTAATAAATAGGGTGCACATAGCAATTTAATCACTAGCTCATGTGCTTCTTAACGTTTGCATACCGTTAGCAAGTAAGGAAAATATGCATATCTTGTCATGAACAATTAGGCTCTTTATGTTTTAGCACATTACAAATTATATTCCTGTAACTGTAAGGCATATCAATAGAATGTACAGCTATGAATAGTAAGAAATGCTCAGGGATTTATTCGGTAAAATGGGAATTTGTAGTTTCAATTCACCTACAGTAGTGTGAAAAAAAAAGTACACCCTCTTTGAATTATATGGTTTTACATATCAGGACATAATAACAATCATCTGTTCCTTAGCAGGTCTAAAATTCAGGTTAATGCAACCTCAGATGAACAATACATGACATATTACACCGCATCATGATTTATTCAATAAAAATAAAGCCAAAATGGAGAAGTTATGCGTGAGAAACTAAGTACACATTATGTTCAATAGCTTGTAGAGCTAGCTTTAGCATCAATAACAATCATTTTTTTGTGTGACTTTATCAGTCTCTCACACCATTGTAGAGGAAGATTGGCCCGCTCTAGCTTCAGTTCATTGAGGTTTGCGGGCAGTTGTTTATGCACTGCTCTTTTAAGGTCTGACATCGGAGGGTGGTCCTGCTGCCATTGTGGGCGTTAGCACTGATGTCAGTGGGTGCTCCTGCTGACGTTACAGGATGCGCCTCTGATTTTTCCAGCGGTAACCCCGAGTAGCGGCGCTTCTCCCGGAGTCTCCTGTGCAAAACCCGGAGAGTTCCCATGTACGATCATAATTCATAGGCAAACTCCTACACTAATAAATGGAATGTTACCTTATTGCTCAAATATTGGCACTCTACCATAGCCTTTACCCCATATGCCTGGAAAAGTTTATAAAAGTGTCAAGTACTTTTTGTGAAATCAGCTTAAGAACATCTGGTTCTTACAGCTTCTTCCACACTGAGATGACATAGTCAGGTGCTGTTCTATGCTTTGGTGTGCCTTTTCCTACTTTGTGTTTTCTCAAATTAAGGTATTTTGCATGATGTGTCTATTTTGGCATCTCATTGCATCTGTGTGCTGTCCAACATCACAACAGTATGATTATGTCTGGTGTTTCACATCTTTTTTCATCCTGGCGGTGACTGCAACGTCTCGCTAGTGTAGTGAGCCATGTTGGTGTTTTTTGGGGTATACTTTATTGACTATTTATTGACTATTTCTTTTACCATCCACATTCCCAGTCTGTGCTAACCCTTTGGCTTGTTTGTTCACTTATTTATGTTTGCCCTTCAGTTTGGTGCGCTCAAGGGAAGCAAGTATGTTCTCGGTGCCAGGATATCCACAGGCTCAAGAGATGGGGGGCAGGACTGTTATAGGCAGAAAACCTCCTACCACAAATAATTCACAATCAAGGGTCTGTCTGTTTTCACCCAGGGTAGGTTCCATGAAGTTTAGCATTTTATTGAGATAAAGCCTATTAATAAATGGCATATGAGGAGGATGCTGATGTTGCCTTTGTTCTTTGATTTTTAGGGTTGCAGAAACCTCTACATGCATCTAGATTAGTTTTTAGAAAATTATGACGAGAGTGTATGTGTGTGGTTAGGATTCCAATTTCTTATAATACACTTTTTATTATTATTATCATCATTGTTAATTCACATAGAGGCAACACTTTGCAGAGCTCTTGACATGTAACTATAGGATATGATAAACTGAGAAATAAAAAGCATAGCAGGAGTACGAGATAAAGCTAAAAAGGTATAAACAAAGAAGCACTAGTTGTGGAAGTTGCAGGTTTATTTAAACGATGTTTAATGTTTTCATTGAAAACCGAGTGTAAAAGGGAGCGGAATGTTTTGTGGCAAAGTGTGACAACGCATATACCTCCAAACAAGACATCAAATGGTTATAGCCTTTAAACTTGGGCAGGGAGTCAGGCCTTTAAAGTCATGTCTGCCATGGACAGGCAAAACTGTACAGGTGGATCATGGACACTAATCTGTTAAAAAATTGCTGCCAGTTTGAACCCGAGGGAGACCCTGGTGTGAGAAGCCTTCAGGTTGGGACTGGAGGCTACCTGATGGATTCCCAATAGAACACTTATGGGAGTGAGTTGTATTCCCTCCTACGTGAAGAGAATTGTGTTTTTCTTGTATTTGTTGTTTATTAACAATCTATGAGTCTCTGCTATCTTTATTGGGCTGTAGAGAGAAATAAAATGGACTTTATTGGAACCTTCTGTGTCTTGTCCCGCTGTGAGAGCCCTGCAGAGGCACATACTACTACACAAAGAGTTACAGAGATTGAGGACTGGCACTAAGAGATGCTTTATGAGCATCAACAGGAAGTGGTGACCAGGAAGCACCTACCTTTTTTATATATTTTATGTTTAGAATGCACTGTTTTTATCAGAAATTTTGTAACTCTTAGTCAACAATGATAAATATACCAATTGGTTGATGCCAGAGGAGGTCCCTGCAGGCAACCAATAGGCACACTCGCACTGCCCTTTAACCCCTGGCGGTGAACCTACGGCGAACTGTCAACTCCTGCGATGCCGCGAAGATAAGGTAGGCTATATGGGGAAGGGACCAGGGAGATTAGTAGACGAAGACGATCATGAAGATTCTTCGTGTTGTGTGTCTTCGTCTACGTTTTACCGCCGATATCTTCTCTTCTTCGGAACGAACACGAAAACGCACTCTTCATGTTCGTTTTCATGTTATTTGCTGCCTGTCTCTGACCCATGCTTGTGACCCCGGCTATCCATTTGCCTACCAGATTCCTGTTGTCTTGTTTGACTGGCATATTGTGGGTACCACTGTGCCCAGTCACTTACACCTTGGCAGCCGCTTCTGCCAGATTAGTACATTTCTAGATTTGTTCACTAGAGGGCTGCTTTAATTTGACGTTGAGGATCCTTCCCTGTCTATTGCCAGTTGGGTACAATACGTGTGTTATTGTATAGCCAGGCAAACACAGCGGATAGCGGGGGGGAAGCAAACAAGGAAGAAGACAGAAGAACAAGAAAGAGCTGTGGAAAAGGAGACAGGGACACGGAAGCTATTGGCGTAGATGATAATGAGAGAGAGCATGTCACAACTAATGTCATTTTCGAATAGAAAAAGCCCTCCGAATTTCACCCTAACTGAAAGGGCAGGAATTAAATTTGTTGACCGAAAAAGCCAAGTGCCTTCAAGCGCCATGTGCAGGGTCACCGAAGCACTGAATGCCCACCGCCAGAAAAGGCCATCCTGCATACAGAATTCTGACCAGACCAAAGGGGCAACTGTACCCCTAAAATGCTGGTTTCATATAAACATTACAAAAAAAATCTACATACTGTACAACTAATATAACTATTTTTTCAATCCTAAATATATTATTTGCAAGGCAGCAAAAAATACTTTTAAAGTTAAAATTGTTGCCACAACTCTTCTTTATGTACTGTATTAATACAATTACTGAAGGACATTCATTTTGAATATATATACTAACAAGCTGTCAAAGAAGAGGGCAGACGTATAATGTATTAATAATGCAAGACCTAAACAAATTCAGTAAGGGAGATTTCTGCGGGGTGTACATTATATATATAGAACAATGTGAACGAACATAAGAATATTTTATCTTCAGGCAGAATCTGCACAGTTTAGCGTAACATTGAGATATGGGGAACTATTTCATCTTTATGTATTCCATGTCTATTTTTATTTAAATGCTTTAAACTATTAGTATTTCCTCTAAAACGTTTCTATAGAAAATTATAGCTTTTCTACAAGAAACGCCGTTATAGTGGTACAGACCGCATACCACTGACGTAATCTGCGGATTCTGGCTACTTGATATAGTTGAAAAAAAATAGTTTTTTTTCAGTTATTTTTTTTTTATTTTCTGATGAAGTTTTATATTAAAAAGAAAAATAATTTAAAAATATCAACTGAAGGAGGCTTTTACTTTAATGACAATTACAGAATACCATGAAAGGTGACACTTTAACCACTAAATTAACATCAACACAATAGCTATTAATCTGGGAACGCAAACATTTAGTGAAATTGCAAGGTTAGGAATGAGCAGTCTGTTCATTTTCGGCTTGAGCGCACAAATTGTTTCTCGGATGAATAGCTACATAATAAACACGGTATGATACCAAATCAAATTAGTTGATTCTCTACAATGGCCCCGAATGACATACATTTAAACAAAAGATATGCTTTTTTTGTAGTCCAATTTTACTTTTTGTTTTAAATTACCACACGGTCATAGGGACATTTGTATTTGTTTGATTACTCTGTGTTGAAGAATCCTCTGGTCATGAATTATGTGGGTTTATGCACAAAGTAAGAGATAAAAATAAGTTGTCAAACTTTGTTTTACCAATTTGCTTTATGCTTATCTCAAACTGTTTCTTCCTAAAGAAGGGCCAATTTATGATGTATAATGCATTGCTAAGTTGAGGCAGGTGAGAACTGCATCTGAGTGATTTATATGTGAATTATGTAGGCCTATCAGACACCACAGACATTTTTAGAGTAAATAAATACATTTTAGGCTCGACTGATTATTTTGATCTAGTCACTCAACAAGTAGGAGCACCAGAGGCTAGGGGTCTCCTGCATGCTGTGATTAAGGGTCACCAAGAGTGCATTCTGTTTTGGATTGGCTGCGTCCCTTAATAACTCATTACACCTGTGTGAAATCAGAACTCACACGTGTTGTGGTAACACCTTTTACATGCCTGGTAATTAAAGCCATTAGCAGCAGTTATCACTAATGCCAGTTTCAAAGAGTCCACCATTACCCCTTTAAGAGCTGCCCCCCACTTCCCTGTCTACGATACACCCACACACGGGAACTCTCAGAGTTTGACCCTGCATTTCATGGCTTTTGTCCCAGTTTCAAGAGGGGTCAAGCAATCTAACACCTCCTATAGTCATATATATGACTCCCAATTGGTGTTTTTTCTACTAGTATTTTATGGTTGACATCTCTGCTTGAATGCAAGTGACTTAATTAAATTCATAAATTCATATTTAGATAATGACAAGTCAGGGTTTCCATAAGGACGAATAGTAGAGCAATTTGGTTAGCGCATTTCATGAATCACTACAAAGAAACTTCACAATGGATGGATATTAAAGGGTCTCGGGGTGAGCTCATTTAGAAGGTTCCTAGGTATGGACACAGCCCTTAACCGCGGTCGCCAATTAAACAGTATTTGACCGGCTTGAATGTTGGTAAATGTACAGCCAGGGTCAGCGCACTACAAGATTCAATCTGTGGGAGTAAGGGTAAGTACGTTATACTATCACTGGCCCATCGTCTAGTCATAGCCTGGTTTCCCCTGTGAAAGCAGGGGCTGGTACCTTATCGACAGGTACAGCATAACAATGCTCCAAGAATTCAGTTGAAACTTTATTGACTGTCAGTTACAAAGTATCACCAAATAGCAGGCATTATTAAACTAGGTATGCAAACATGGTTTACAATGATCAACCCTAACCTGTTTGCACATGACTACCCAGAATCCCTTGCAGTGGTGGTAAACCTATGACACGCATTTAAGACGCATGCCAAAATGCAATGACAGGCCACAGTAGACTTAACCCCAGTCTTCTTTATCACCCAACCCAACTGAGAAGGGCATCGTCTTTTGTATGCCGAGCTGATGGTATTTAAGGAGCAGAGGCTAGTGGGAATCTTCCCTGGGATCCTGATGGAACCCCTGGCCCCAGGACAGTCCCTGAACCATTGCAAAGTTGTGGCCAAAAGGTTCAAACCCACCATTCCTACTGAAAAACTTTGTCTTTAGGTCACTTGCCCTGGAACTTACATGTACTGTAGTATTTCCAGTGGCAGCAAAAAAGTGAAAACGCAAAAACCAAGCGATCCTAACGTGACAAAAATAGAGCACATGAGAGAAATGAAAGCTGCCATGTCCCCAACCCTAAGGCTGCCATTTTAAAAATGCTTAATGCTATCAGCCAAAAGGCCAGGGAAAAAATTCTGTTGACTATAGATTAAAAAGAACAATCTGATTCTTGTGACTGCAATATGTCTTAAATATTATGGGAAACTTTTTATGACATTAATTTATTTCTAGCAAAATGTAGTCCTTACAGTATTACTCATATTCCTGCAGCAGGTCTATATAAAGCAAAAAATATTGATTTTAGTAGTGACCTACATCTTATCTCAACAATGCTTTACTTCATTGTAAACATTATTCTAATATAATGCAAAAATTTGCATGATTAATCAATTGATTGATCCCAGAAGAGTGAAAGCTGTTATAGGTGCAAAGGGGGAACCAATTTAAAATAATGTCTTTGTATTAAGAATGCAATGTCATAAAAGTGTCTGTTGGTGTTATGGTCAGATGTCCCAATACTTTTGTCAACACTAATTTAACAAAAATGATCCAACCTGGTCTTTTAAACACCTTAAACCAAAAAAAAATCTCCATTCATCAAAATAAAATAAAGCAAAAATTGCTTGTAACATATAAAAGATTTATAACAATGTATTGCATATGATAACTAAGAGGCAAATAAAATTTGCCCCTTCCACTTCCGTCGGCTATTTTCCAATGTGTTCAACCACCTTTTCCCCCCAGCTTGAAACATTGCTTATGAAAGTAATAACAAATTACTTGCAAATACATTGATTGAAAAAGTTGGTCTGTTGGAATGATTACTTTATAACTAAAAAGTGTAAAATCAAAAAGGAAATATAAAAGTATTATTTATCAGTCAGGTTGCTACGTTTCCATTCCTTGTGCTGTAATAACGGGGAGTATAGAAGGAACAAAGAGTTAATAAACTTGGTTTCACTTTTAATGGCATGTCTGTCACATTAATAACCCAATGTGAGAAAAAAAAAGGAACCACCAAAATGTTGTTGAAACGTCTATGGGAATTATTCTAGTTATAGCACTCGAATTGTATCATATTATGCATAATTCAAAAGAGCATATGCCATTATGCAAATCTGCTGATACTTAGTCATCAAAAGAATGAGCAACACAATATTAAGAGTCTTAATGGGTAAGAAAGCTGCGTTAGATTGTCTATATTTTACTTCTGAAACATGGTACAAAAAGAAAAAAGGAAATGGATGAGAATCATTTTATGGCTTATGGAGTCGATGTTTGTGCCTAGGATGTGAAAATGAATACTAAACATACACAAGAGGCATTTCAATATTAGTCAGACCATTATTGAAGGCAAAACGCCCATTGACCAGTGGATCTGTTCCAATGAACAAGTGTCCACAATCAACACTTTCTTTTAAACCTTGATAATTATATTTTATGGATCTACTAAAAATTGTACCCAAAAATATTTTAGGTATAACTCAGTAATTTGGGCAAAGGTGTTCCAACCACTAATTCCCATGTCTCCTTCCATATGTCCCATGTGTAGAACACGATGGCGTCTGATGGCCAAGACAGACGCTCTCTCTGACTGCAGGTGTTAAGATATTTGAGGGTCTGTAATATCAGTTCACTTTAGGACTGAAATTAACTGGTAAAATGTATCGAAGTTCATATTGTATACCATATTCAGGTATTAAAATTCCTAGCTTTTGACGCAGAATAACAGATTTAACATTTTCATTTTATAATAGATTAAATATATACACATCAACTAATTCCCAATCGTATTTTTTATAGAAATAAATGATCACGTCTACTGTGATCCTCTTAATATAATAAAACATCTGTGACACCCAATGTGATTAGTCTGCTTTTCCTCTAAACTTAATCTCATCAGGATTTCAACTAAATCATATTCTGAAAAGAGAAAAATACTCTCTAATCGTATCTTAAGCATGAGCTTGAGCCCCTCGGCCTAAAGTAAGATGCTGCAAAGAATAAAAGGCCCTCGAGCTTATTGAATTAGGTTTCAGAAAAGTACTGAACACTGACCTGTCTGATTGAAAAGCGAAAAACAGTGTTCATAAACTTAAATAAGTCACGTTCACTCCTTTTGACTTGGATGTATTATATATATATATATATATATATATATATAATTATTATTATCCTGTGATACAATTATTTTCTATGCAGCCGTGCTATCTTAGTGTGTTACGGAGGTTTTATTTTTTGAATTATTGTTTTTAATTAAATATTTAGTAAATAGGGGTCTATTTACTCTGGTTTACCCTAGGAACTGATGGTTTACCTTAGGAAATGATGAGAATATCGTCATTTGATATTGCCATCCATTACTACCTTAAAAGGGAATTGATACATTCCAAATTATCCATGATCCTATAATAAAAGCTACACTCGCCTATTTCCACTTGTGCCCAACAAATGAGTGTGTGAGCATACTTACTAACTCTCCAAGGTCCCATGCTGGGACACAGGAGCACTGACGGGGCGATGGTGGCTTGATATCATGGGCTACTTTATTCATGGGGCAATTTGCCTTTTTATCTTTTGTTCCTGGATCCACATTACCAGAACATTTTTGTGAAGGTGCAAAACCATTTCCCTTGGCACTGAATGCACATCTTAACAGCCCTGACTGTAATTTAAAAAAAACGTTTGCTTAACAATTATTCTTTTGTACTTTCTGTAATGATCTAAGAGTGTAAAGATTCAGAGACAGGTCTTTATATTGTCCTTGAATATACCTGTATATAGTGGTCATATCCCTCAATTACTTTTGTTGCTCGCCAATGAAACCCTTCTAGTTCCCCTGACCTCTTGTCTACGATTTGGTACCCAGTCTTGTACTGCATATTCATTGAGTAGTCTTACCAATGATAACAAGACAATATGAAGTTCTCATCCGATACAATCATTCCCCTTTTAATACAAGATGACATCTAGCTTGCTTTTGGAGCAACTACCTGAGATTGTGGACTGATAGAAAGTACTCCCAGATCCTTCTCCATAGTAGATTTTCCCAATAAACAACTGCTCAATTTATAATTGACATGCTTGTTGAAACCTGTCTGTATTCGCAAACCTGGGACTGTTGATAGCCATGCAGTCGCACTCATCACATCACAACAAACATGTTTCTGACTTCTCATTGTCATTCAAATGCTGTGCTATGCCGTTTTAAACACACATAAACCAACAGTTCACAAGGTGCTTTTCCCAATTCTTTGGTACCTACATTAAACAAGCTTTCCCTCTTGTATAGTAGATATATCTAGATAGTAGATATACAAGAGGGAAATAACCACCAACAGTCATTGTTGGGGTGAAAGGCACTGTTTATCCATGACACACATTCCGTGCTACACAGAAAATACATGTAAATTAATTATTTATATATACTGAAAAAACAATATAAGCCGGAACAACCCAGTTTTCTTTAACGATGGTTTACAGCTTACCTGGTTTCCAGGCTGCTCTCTTATGTACCAACTGACGCTGATATATTATTTACATTTTGATGTTGAAGACATGGACACAATTGATATTTCCTTGGCAGCAGAAAGGGGGACAGTAAGCACATTGGACCATAAAGCAACGTGCACGTGTGTCGTGTATAGTGAAACAGTTTCCTTTCTAATTAACATGACGGGCTCACAATGCATTGTTTTTAACGGGTTTAAGGATGACCTGTTGTCCTTAAGGGGTTAATGTCTAACAATAGAGACAGAAGCACTGTTACTACGGACAAGATCTGACACAAGGAAACCATTAGAGACCTTACAGACCAAAATCAATCAAGCAGGCCATGCAGATTCTGCAAGAATGAACCACAGTTAACTGCAGCAAATTTTCTTTATGCGACGGTAAAGAAACAAATGATTTTTTCCCACCTAAGCTCTGCTTGAGAGAAACATTTTAGTTCATCGAGAGAAGCAAGTCACAGGAGAATAGCAATTACAAAGATCTGCCGCAGCTGAGCTTTTCATGCTAACTCCGTAGTGCAGCTCCTTTTCACATTAGAACTGTGGGGAAAACCTCAAATCCTTGGGTTTCTTCCATCAGAGCAATCATTCTGATTGAAGATATAATGATATAAATCTCATTTAATATTTTAACTAAAAACACATTTTCTTCTACAAGACCACATACGTAGCAGTCTTCTTATAGTTTATGTTATGTTTGGACATTAGATCTAGGTAGGATTGTGGTTATCTTGTTAGTTTATGGATTTTCTTAACTGCTGCTGACTACAACTACTATCATATGCTACTTTACTAAACCTTACGGCAGCAGTTCTCAACCCGAACGATCCTTTTACAGGGGTCGCCTAAGACCATCGGAAAACACATATTTCACAATATATAATTACATTATTTTATTTTATTTTATGGGTCACCACAACATGAGGAACTGTATTAACCCCTTCGTGACAAAGGCTCTTTTAACATTTCTGCGCTGCTCGTGTTTAGCTGTAATTTTCTTCTTTCCCGTTTACTGAACCCACACACATTATATATTGTTTTTTTCAGGACAAGAAGGGCTTTCTTTAGATGACATTGTTTTGATTGTATCATATTATTTACTATTAAAAAAAGTATAAAATATGGTGAAAAATTTTGAAAAAAATGACTGTTTCTAACTTTTAGTAGAAAAATCTTTTACTCATCTATAAAAGGTAATGAAAAAAGCTGCTAAATAGATTCTACTATTTGTCCTGAGTTTTAGAAATACCCAATGTTTTTATGTTTTTTTGCTTTTTTCTACACATTATGGGGCAATATGTACAGGTAGCTTTTTGCTATTTCAAAGCCATTTTTTCCAAATCTGGTAATTCTTCCCCCCATGTGCCATTTCGGGTATATTTGAAGCCGGCCAATGCAATTTACCCCATCAAGTCATATATTTTTGAAAACTAGACAGCCCAGGGTATTCCAAATGCTAGTATTTTAACCTTTTCCAAGCACTAATTTTACCATCAGCCTTTGTCAAACTTTATGGTAGTATTTTTTTTTGCATTTGTTTTTTCACACACATTTTACTTCAGGTATGAATAAACAGGTTGTACCTCACATGAATGATTTTGCCTGGCTGTTTGGGGGCAAAAGGGCCACATTTGGGGCACGCGCATTTTCAATGTTAAACTTTGGCGTTTGGCGATCAACTGCCCATGCCCTATTTGGTACATCTTTGTGCCGGGCCATTTCAGTATGCCCAATAAAGCCATATATTTTTGAAAACTAGACACCCCAGGGTATTTCAAATGCTAGTATTTTAACTCTTTCCATGCACCATATCTACCACCAGTCTTTGTCAAACTTTGTGGTAGTCATTTTTTTGCATTTGTTTTGTCACACACATTTTACTTCAGGTATGAATTAAAAGGTTCTCGTTTATGTCACTATCACAAAACACCCCAATATGTGTTCGGCAACATCTCCTGAGTACAGGGATACCTCACATGAATGATTTTGCCTGGCTGTTTGGGGGCAAAAGGGCCACATTTGGGACATGTTCAAGTCAATGTTGAACTTTGGCATTTGGGGATCCACTGCCCATGCCCTATTTGGTACATCTTTTAGCGGGGCCATTTCAGTGTGCCCAACAAAACCATATATTTTTGAAAACTAGACACACCAGGGTATTTTAAATGCTGGTATTTTAACTCTTTGCATGCACACATTTTACCACCAGAATTTTTTCAAAGTTTGCAGTAGTATTCTTTTGTGTGTATTTTTCCCCCACACACCTATGTTATGTATGAATTTACAGCTCCTGGTATATGCCGCTGTCACACAACACCCCAATATGTGTTCAGCAACATCTCCTGAGTACAGTGATACCACATATGCATGGGTTTGTCATTGTTGGGGGGAACTAAAAGGCCACATTTGGTATGTGTGCATTTTTCTAATTGGAAATTAGATGTGTGGCCATCCTTCCTCCCATGTTAATTGGGACATTGTTGAACCCGGCCAATTCAATTTACCCCATCAAATCATAAATTTTTTAAAAGTAGACACCCCATGGGCATTTAATATGCCAGTATTTTAACTCTTTCCATGCGAGAATTGTTTTAAGCTAATGTGCTAATTTTAGGACTTGCTCACAAAAATATATTTTTTATATATATATATTTTTTTTTTTTGCCTTTTTTTAAAAAAAAATTTTCAACTTGAAGGTTCCCCTTTTTTTTACATTTTACAGTTTTTTTTTACTATTTTTTTCTAATTATTATTTATTTTATTTTATTTTTTAATTTATTTTTACTAATCACACTGTGATTAGAAAGCTGGGCTCCATTGACTTGCATGGTTGAATGCAGTACCTGTATTCAACCTGCAAGTGGAGCCAGAGTTCTCTAGAGGGTCTGGAGACCGTCTAGCGAACTTTTTCACCTTTATTGTTTTTTTTCCCGGGCCGCCGCCATCTTGCGGATGGCGAAGATCACCGGCAGCTGCGGCTGTGACCGCTCTCCGGGGCGGTCACAGTCCATCTAGAGGTAAGTGTTTGGTGTCGCTGGATGCCTCCTGATTGAGGCATTCCAGCGACACCATTTAAGTTTAGGAGGTGATCGTTGATCGCCTCCTAAACGCTTTTAAAACGGGCGTCTGCCGCCATACAATGTATGGCGGTTGTTGACGCCCCGGGGAGGGGCCAGACATGGCCCCTGGTGCCGTTGCTGAATGCCTCGAGGTCGAGGCATTATAGCAACGCCGTTTGGGTGCAGAAAGCGAACGTAGATCGCTTTCAGCACCCGTTTAAAGACTTGCCGGTTCCGGCACGTCATTTGTCATAATCGACTTGTTTTTCCGTGCCGTGCCAGAACCGGCAATTGTCATTAAGGGGTTACAGGGTCGCGGCATTAGGAAGGTTGAGAACCACTGCCTTACGGTTTATAGGATAGTTGCCATTTCAAATACATGGCTTCTCAATGCACTGTTAAGAGTCTATACTAGTGAGCATTTCCAAGTTAAATCTGTGAAATGTCCTGAAAAGTCATGTCACAGATTTAATTATTCAGCATGCAGGGTAATGTGCTTACCCCCTACCTGCTATAAGAACTTTATGAGCCCTTCACGATGCATAATATTCTTAGGTTGGAAAAAACAACGCCTCAAGAACTAGCTATTTCTGAGACTCCAGTTGAGACCTACCATTCCAATGAGCTGCTTGAGAACCCTGGGAACGGCACAAAAGGTTTAGAAACACAAGGATCTAATAAGCTAGACTATTCAGTATAGGATATGAAGTCAGCTCAGTCCTTGTTAAGGTGTAAACTTATCAAAGCTTCTTATAGACTTGTGCAAATGGACCAAAAACCATTCGGACAAATTTTTTTGTTTCATTTTTTGGTCCATTTCTTTTTAAAAAACAAATTTAGTCTCCTACACTTTTGGTTTATTTGAAATTTACAGGGCTTCGCGTGTCGTGTATAGTGAAACAGTTTCCTTTCTAATTAACATCACGGCCACCTACCTTGGGAGGCACTAAACTGCAAGGCTCAGGCAATTTTAACCCCTTAATGACAAAAGGGGTTTTTTGGTCCATTTCTTTCTTAACAAATTTAGTCTCCTACACTTTTGGTTTATTTGAAATTTACAGGGCTTCGTTCTCATACCAATGAAAGAGGTTGGCAAACTTTGTTAAAATTAAAGTTTGTAAGAATCTGAATGTAGAAGTCTAGCACCTTGTTACATCCAACGCCAGCAGAATTACAAATTACATTTTTTTGTAAGTTTCAGAACTTGCAGGCGCTCTCAGTAACTCCATTTTTTTGCGAGTTGCACTTCAGCATCCAGTCCCCACTGAAACAATATTGGGGTTGTAGTGTAGGGTAAGAACTCATACTACACTAGAGGCAGTTAGACTGCAAGGTCTACCTTGTGAGCCAGCCAGTCAGAGGAACAATCCTGGGCAGGACTGTGTCAAAATTATTTTAATGATTATACCTAAAGAGAAGACATTCAAAGACTTAAGTTCCAAACCACATACGCAATAATGTTTTTTTCCCCATCCTTATTTGTGAAGTATAATCCTCCTCTTGCTGCACGTTGAGTGGTAGTATTATTGCTTGTTGCTTTCAGCCTCAGTTTACCTATGACTAGGGAAAAGGCTGTGTTAAGCAGTTCTGTCCTTCCTGCCTGCTGTGCTGATTCAGCAGAGTGTACTTTCTACACCAGATTTGTTCATGCTTTATTTCCCTGACAAATAAGAGAGTGTCTCTTGAGTACAGAACCAACCATAGAAATGGGAAATTTAGTCAGTGGTTGAACGAGGCAGAGGACACATCTTTACTGCCTCCCATGTTAACACACAGAAGCAATGAGTGGTTTTAATAAGTATGGAACCACCGCCTTGGGACCACTTCTCCCTCCTTTTACACACCAACCATGTTGCATACACAGGTCATATACTGACACTGACACCAGTCTCCTTGTTGTCTAGTGGGGGTAAAAGGGCTGCAGTAGATTTGTGGAGCTTTATTCCACCCCACACCATGGGCCATGCCCAGTGTCACTGCTAGTACCCGAATTTGGTCCCACATCCTGGGGTCATTCGTGACAGGGAGCACAGATCACAAGGAAGCATGTAAGAAACATATGGGCTAAATCTCTTGTACCACTCCCTAGACAATGGCAAATAGAGGTTCAGTGGGATTTAGTGACACCATGCCCTTTGGGGCCCAGTCTACAGTCAGAATGTCCTCCCCCCACATGCATGTTTCTATCCCCCCCTCCTTTCCAATTTGCTGGATAGAATTTCAGTAGAGGTATATATTCTATCAACACAAATTGTAAATTCTATCTACAATAAACTTATAATACAGGATGGCCTTTACAAACATGTATAATGGAGTATAATTTTTATGTAACCCTTCTATAGATATTCTCCAAAGTTCCCAAGTCACCCTATTGGGGCCCCTTCTAATAGAAGACTCACTTATTTCCCATTGAAAACTCTACTATGATTATAATTCCCAGCTCAGACAATAAAAATTTAACTTGTTGTCTGCCAAACGTGTTTTGAGCCACCATATTACAAAACCAATTGACAAGTCAACTCAAGTGGCTTCGTAAAACAGTGACCCATAACATGTTTGGCAGACATCAAGTTCACCGTCTAATTTATAGTCACCAACAGGGATTGCACACAAGAGGTATAGAAAGGATCCAGTCAAGGTATAAATACTCTGACCTGAAGGTTGCCAACCTTCCATTGCATGTGTCTGCCTCATTACTGAAGGTAACTGTATCATGTAAACCTGAAGAAGTAGTAAATGGACACATCATTTATCACTATAAGTGTATGAAACAATATAATATCTATTTTTGAACTTGTATGATGCCTTTAAATAATACGAACATTGAAAAATAAGCCATACGATAAACACTTTCTAAGGTAACTGCAGTATCCTCACATCTACATTTATCATAGCAATAAATACTACAGCACAGGGCTACAGCAAACCATTACCGTTGTTACATAACTATTTATGTCTCATACATAATATTTAAGGCTAGAGTAATATACCGAAACATACGTAACTATCATATTGCTCCAGGAGGTGAAATAATTATGTCCAGAAGGAGGAACTGAAGTCATGTAGCAACTACGCCCCTCACTTGCCATTTTAATCATAGCGTAAATTATTTATGTATTATGAGAAAATAAAAAATTAATTAGATTTATAGAAATTAATTAGTAATAACATATAGCAGGCTGAGGGACCTCAACTGATATATTAGGGGAATAAAGTGAGTATTATAGAAATATCGAGTTTTCATTTGTAATACAGGTTGAGTATTCCTTATTAAAGTCCTTATTTAAGGACTTCCTTAAGTCCCTTATCCGAAATGATCCCAAATGACTTTGTTCAGATAAGGGCAGTTGAGATAAGAGATACTCATACCTAGGAGGGGACAGGAAAGCTCCTGTTGCTGCTGTCGGATTTCTCCTGCAGTCCTGTAGAGCAGTGCTCCTCAATCTCACTGTTACAAAGAGCTTTACCTCTATCCCATTTTCTGGTCCTCCGATTCGCCTGGGGTAGAAGTTGGAAGGTATAATAATGCTTAATTTTTCCATTGTCTTAGGAGAACCAGATTAAACTAGTCTACCGCTGGGAAAAGATGGTATTTATTAGACTTGGGCACAGGGGGCTCTTCGTGCTCGTCTTCGGCCAAAAAAAATCTTTGTATTCCGCGAATATTTGCCCGTTCCTGTCTTCTCTTCGGGCGAATATTCGTGGACATTCTTCGTGTTCGTTTTTTCATCTCTATTGATGAGATACATTGAGTAGCATAATAACTTAGGATTTCAAGCATATGGAACAATGCTACTCAATGTATCTTACCAATACATGACAGCATTCTGCCCATAGTTATAATCAGTTATTATGCTAAGTTAAATATCCAGACTTTTAATTGTTGCAGCAGGGTCCCAGGTTGTTTTTTTTCTTTTCTGTATAGCAACCAGTGGTAAGGGGCCGTGCGAGTGAGCCTATTGGTCGCTTGCACGGCCCTTTAACCTATGGATTTCTGCTCCCGTTATCCAACACAGCATCACAGGGGTTAACGGGAACGGAAATCAGGAGTTAAAAAAGCCGTGCGAGTGAGCCTATTGGTCACCTGCAGGGTCTTCCTCTGGCATCAACCAATTGGTTGATGCCAGAGGAAGACCCTGCAGGTGACCAATAGGCTCACTCGCACTGCCCTGTAACCCCTGACGGCGAACCTGCGGATTTCCGCTTCCGTCAACTCCTGCGATGCCGTGAAGATAAGGTAGGCTAGATGGGGAAGGGACCGGAGAGATTAGTAGAGGAAGACGATCACGAAGATCTTCGCGGTGTGTCTTCGTCTTCGCCTACGTTTTACCGGCACTGTATTCTCTTCTTTGTGTCTTCGAAACGAACATGAAAACACACTCTTCGTGTTCGTTTTCATGTTCGCCCGAAGACGAATGCACAAGTGTAGTATTTATTATATGAGTTTTTTGCAATTATTTTAAAGGGACATAATCATAAATGAGCTACCATTAAGTTAAAATATCAAAAAATATAAACTAAATATTGCATGTAGATTTAATTTTTTTAATATTTTAGATTATTTTCCAGATGTATAATTTTGGTCTTTGTTTCTTTTAAATGCTTTTTTTTATTCCCTTGTCTTGTTACTTTATTTGATCTCTTTTAATTGTGTGACCCGCTTTAAACTCCCTTTGCTTTTGGGATCTTATTTCCCAAAATTGTTACAAATCAGTGTGCCTGGTAAGTCAAATAGTCAAACAGACTTTACAATTTCGGGGAGTACAGTATTATATTGTGCTTTAAACTTTGTAGGAACAGTTTGGGGAAGGCCTTTTTCTATTGCAGCATGGCTATACCCCAGTCAACAAAGCAAGGTCAAAGAAGACTGCTCTGTGCAGAGCCCTGACCTCAACCCTATTGAACACCTTTGCTCTACTGGATGAATGGGGAAAAAATCCTACAGAAACTCTACAAAATCTTGTGGAAAGCCTTCCCAGAAAAGTGGAAGCTGTTATAGCTGCAAAGGTGGGGAGGACTAACTACATATTAATGTTTATGTATTTAGAATGCAATGTCATCAAAGTCCCTGTTGATGTAATGGTCAGGTGTCCCAATACTTTTGTCCATATAGTGGATGTCTGTGTGATTTCAATAGATATACTTATATTATATGTACAGCAGTAAGAGAAGATAGCTCAAACTATTCCATTTATTTATGTTAATTTATTTAAATAACTCCATTATTACAAACCATCTCCTAAAAGAGGATCTGACACACTTTAATCTTATTAACTGAAATGGAGTAACTTCACATATTTTGTTTTAGTTTTCCTTTAATATAAAATTATATTTGGTGATAATAAAACATAGACTGTAACAACAGATAAGTACTATTCGAGCCCATCTAGTCTGCGTATTGTTTACGATGAAAAGACTTGAAACCCTAATCAGTTTAACCCCTTAAGCAGGGCCGGACTGGGACTGAAAAGCAGCCCTGGAAAAATTTGGAGACCAGCCCCATATAGTTTATCTCACGGTGAAGCTCTTATACCCACACGCACCCCTTATACATACCCGAGTCACACTATGTGCAATTCTTTTTATCTCATTATTTGTATTAAAATGCCAGAAAGCAAAAGTGTTAAAAGGCCCTAATAAATTAAATACATTACACATAATAGGATCAAAACATTTACTACTGCGAACATTGTTAGATGAAAGAGTTCCATTTTATTTAGTGGAACAAAACACTGATCACATTATTCTTCACGATATTCTGGTAAGAAACTTTTATTTCTTTATTAATTCATGTAGACTATTTTTTTCCATATTTAATAAAAGCTATGATTGAGACATATTTGGTTTTTATTTCCTTTCATTTGACAACCTACCCCCGAGTTATGCACCTCTGCCCCCAGGCTTGCCACTCTGCCCCCCTGATATGCCTTCTAACCCCCTATATGCCACTCTGCCTCCAGAAATGCCTTATACCCCCTATATGCCACTCTGTCCCATGATATGCCTTCTAACCCCCTATATGCCACTCTGCCATATAGGGGGTTAAAAGGCATATCATGGGGCACTCTGCCTCCAGAAAAGCCTTATGCCCCACTATATGCCACTCTGCCTCCCTGATATGCTTTATACCCTCTCTTTATACCCTCACTCTGCATCCAGAAATGCCTTATACCCCTATATGCCACTCTGTCCCATGATATGCCTTCTAACCCCCTATATGCCACTCTGCCATATAGGGGGTTAAAAGGCATATCATGGGACAGAGTGGCATATAGGGGGGTATAAGGCATTTCTGGAGGCAGAGTGGCATAAAGGGGGTTAAAAGGCATATCATGGGGCACTCTGCCTCCAGAAAAGCCTTATGCCCCCTGTATGCCACTCTGCCTCCCCGATATGCTTTATACCCTCCTATATGCTCCTCTGCCCCATGATATACCTTTTAACCCCCTTTATCCCACTCTGCCTCCAGATATGCTTTCTGACCCCCTATATGTCACTCTGCATCCAGAAATGCCTTATACCCCTATATGCAACTCTGGCATATAGGGGGTTAAAAGGCATATCATGGGACAGAGTGGCATATAGGGGGGTATAAGGCATTTCTGGAGGCAGAGTGGCACTGGCATATAGGGGGACACACTTACATACACACACATGCCGATTTTTTTTGTTTTTAACAAATACAAAAAACATTATACAGTACAAAAAATACATTATTTTACTCACCTTCTACTTGTCTTGACTTCCTGGTAGCTGCACACTGTTCTCCTCTATGCTGACAGGATGCCACTGACCTGACATCCGGTGCTGCAGCAGTCTGAGTGCGAGGGGGCGGAGCTTCCACCTCACGCTGCTCCCATCACTATGCAGCCATCAGACTGCTGGGAAAGTAATCTAAACGGCCGGTGCGTGCTGATGCCGCCGGCCGGAGCTACTTTAACACTTTTTTTTTAATTATATGGTAAGCTGGGTCGGCTTGCCATATAAAGTAAAAAAAAAGTATTAAAGCAGAGCCGGCCGGCGGCATCAGCACGCACCGGCCGTTCAGATTACATTCCCAGCAATCTGATGGCCGCATAGTGATGGGAGCAGCGTGAGGGGTGAAAGGTCAGTGCGAGGGGGCGGAGCTTTCACCCCTCACACTGCTCCCATCACTAGACGGCCATCGCACACGGCTGCTGGGTGCTGATGCCGGCCGGCCGCATCAGCACCCAGCGGCCGCTTTGATTAGATTTCGGGAAGCCTGGGGGGCAATTGCCCCCCTGCCCAGCCCGCCCCTGGCACCGAGGGAGGCGTTCATTGCCATTTGCAGCCGCTCAGCGGCTGTCTTCATGGTAAGTCTGCCGGCCGCCCAGCCCACGGACCTTCCGGCCCACCGGGAAATTTCCCGGTATCCCGGTGGGCCAGTCCGGCCCTGCCCTTAAGGACCTGGCTAATTTTTCGTTTTGTACCCTGTGGGACCGAGGCTGTTTTAATACTTTTGTGGTGCTTGTGTTCAGCTGTAATTTTCTCCTCACCCATTTAGTGTACCCACATAAGTTATATATTGTTTTTTTCAGGACAAGATGGGCTTTCTTCAGATACCATTATTTTGATCGTATCATCTTATTTACTATAAAAAAAATAAAAAAAACATGGTGAAAAATTGAAAAAAAAACACATTTTATGACTTTTATTTGAAAAATCTTTTACTCACCTAAAAAAGCAAGTAAAAAAACTAGCTAAATAGATTCTACTACTTGTCCTGAGTTTAGAAATACCCAATGTTTTTATGTTTTTTTGCTGTTTTTTGTAAGTTATAGGGCAATAAGTACAAGCAGCGTTTTATGATTTCCAAATCTTTTTTAACAAATCTGGTCAGTCTGCCTCCATCTCCTCTTTCTAACATCTTTGAAGCCGGTTAACTCAATTTAACCAATTCAAACCATATATTTTTGAAAACTAGACACCCCAGGGTACTCCAAATGCTGTTATTTTAACCCTTTCCATGCACCAATTATACAACTACACTTTGTAAAACTTTTTAATAGTAATTTTTTTTTATTTTTTTCCACACAAATTGTACTTTAGTTATAGATATACAGGTCCTGGTATATGCCACTGTCAAACAACCCCCCAATATTTGAGCTCAGCCACTCCAATTTACCCCATCAGCCATTTTTTTTTATATTAGACACCCCTTGGGTATTTGAAGTGCTTTTATTTTAACTCTTTGTTGAGATTTTTGAGAAATTTTAGCACTTGCTCAAAATAATAAACTTTATTTTTTTATTTTATTTTTTTAATACTTTTTTTTTTATATATATTTTTTTTACACATTTTGCTGGTACTGGATGGTTCATCTAGTGACATCACTGCATAATTTTTAAATTTTAGCACTTTTAATTTTTTCCATATTTTTTTTTTTTTAATATTTTACTAATCACATTGTGATTAGAAAGCTGGGCTCCATTGACTTGCATGGTTGAATGCAGTACCTGTATTCAACCTGCAAGTGGAGCCAGAGTTCTCTAGACCATCTAGCGAACTTTAAAAACTTGTTTGTTTCTTTTACGGAGCGGCCGCCATCTTGCTGATGGCGAAGAACACCGGCAGCTGCGGCTGTGACCGCTCTCCGGAGCGGTCACAGCCCACCCAGAGGTAAGTGTTTGGTGTCGCTGGATGCCTCCTGATCGAGGCATACCAGCGACACCATTTAAGTTTTGGAGGCGATCGTTGATCGCCTCCTAAACGCTTTTAAAACGTTTAGGCTGTTGACGCCTCGGGGAGGGGCCAAACATGGCCCCCGATGCCGATCTCGGCATTGCTGAATGCCTCGACATCGAGGCATTACAGTAACGCCATTTAAGCGAAGAAAGTGATCGTTCTAAGCTTACTTTTTGCTTTGCTGAACCGGCAAAGGTCGCGAAGGGGTTAAACATGCCTGTGCCATACATGTTTAACTTCTATCACTTTTGCCGGGTTGTTCTACTTATGTACCACCCTCCCGGTAAAGTACCGTATTTGCTCGATTATAAGACGAGGTTTTGTTCAGAGCAAATGCTATAATCAGATCTCAAATAGGTCTGACTATGAGACGACTAAGATCCAGATCCCCCGCAGCTGCAGGGGACCTCGATCCTCCTGTCTCCCCGCCCCCCCCAACTTACCGGTGCTTCTGACTCCCCTGTCATGTAGCCGGGGCAGCGTGTAGATGTCTACGCGATTCACGTAGACAACTTACGCTGCAGCCGGAAGAAGGTGTGGCTAGCAGCGGCACCGGTGCGGGGAACTCTGATCTCTGACAGCCGGGGAAGGTCTGCACGATGGACGCAGACAACCCCCGCTGCTAGCCACACCTCCTTCCGGCTGTAGCTTAAGTTGTCTACGCGAATCGCGTAGACATCTACATGCTGCCCCAGCTACATGACAGGGGAGTCAGAAGCACTGGTAGAATGGGAACTTTATTGGGTACTCTGTCTATTATTATTTATTGTTTTATATAGTGCCATCATATTTCCTAGTGTTGGACAATGGGCAGACATAACAGCAATAATAGGGACCCACCACCAGGGGGAGACATATAAAGCCACGATGTGAGCTTAATGACCACAGGAGGTGACATTCATTTAAAGAAAACAGAACATTATTAATTTTAAATTTTAATGGTTGATATAAAAAAATAAAGCATTTTAGTTTAATTTGTTGTAAAAACTACCAGTTTATTTACTAAGGAATGTCATTCGGATGCTTATTCTTACCACACCATATATTCACTGAGGGTAAATTCAGGTATGATTAAATCTTTTGTGTTAAAACCCCTGTGGTGCATTCAAGTTTATTTTGGATATGGTTGACCTGTGCTGATTTTAGCTGGTGTTTTTCACCCATCATATCTATACCTAGGGAATTGGGCTGGAGTTGCCTCTCAAGCTCAAGACTACTCCCTGCTCCTGGTGTTTTCGCAATTCAGGCTTTACAAATTAAAATTGGAATCTTCTGCTACTAGCCAACACGTTTTATTATAACTATTTCTTTAGTAGGTATTACAGTTATAATTATGGACCTCTATATGTAAAATAATGCCATCCACAAAATGTCGGTTGCATTATGACAAAAAGACAACTTTTACATACAAAAAGGTACCATCTAATATTCTGTTTTCTTTAACGTTTCCTTATCATTTTAAAATGATATCCAATATTTAATCTGTGAAATGCAGTATAGACAGTAAAATAACAATAGACTGCTTGCACCTGCAGCTGAACTTGCGGTTAATCACCTCCCATGGGTTTTCCAAGCTGCTTTCTTGTGACTACTCAACTGTTACTGGAAAAGGGAGGAATCAGAAAATACAGATTTTTTTTTATTGCACTCTGTACACCCCTCTGGCATCCAATAATCAAATATCCAATGTACAGCTAATAACTGGGCAACAGTTTTATTATGGTTTTATCTGCACTTATGAGTGTATCTGCACTTATGAGTGTAAAAAAACAAAGGTTTCTCTACGGATAGAATTCATCTTTATGATTTAAGGTAACATTCCTAATGGAGCTTGGTGGATGCAAGGGGCAAAAGGCAATTGCTGCTAATTTGATTTTAAATGACGAAAACACATAATAGGGAAACCTGCAATCTTCCGGCTGTTGCTGAATAAATAGGATGAGAATGATAAAAACAGTAGTCTGAAACTGCACTATTATCCTCAGCTCTCGCATGCTTTATGATATGCATTGTAGCATTGTAACATGAAAGATCTCGCTTACCTTTCCATCTAAGCAAGAATTTGACTGCAGCTGTGATTAAAGTCTGTCTTTAAACGGAAGCTGTTATCCACAAATATGCAGTTATCGAGGTACATTATATTATATATTGTGCTAGCAAAATCACTGTAAAAATATATAGTATCGTTTTTGGAGATGACACCCAAAAATGCATGAATTGTGAATGTATTGTTAATAGGAGAGTTGCTCATCACACATGCAGCTGTAAGAACTGTGCTGTTATGTTTATGACAGGTGGGGGGATAATTCCAAGTTAACAAGTCAGTTTTTTTCTAGTATGAATAACAGACGCTTAAAATGAAACTGAGCAAAAAGGCTATGACAAATATACATTTTAAATGGTTTAGTACATAGTTAATAAAATTTAACAAGTGGATAAAAGTACTTCTGTTGTATTGTAAAAGCTGGGAGACACTCAGATCAGTCATTACAGAGGCATCTTTGCAAGACTAGTGAGATCAAAGTCCGATGTAAGTGTAACATGTAAGAGCTTCTGCTTGATATGCTTTAGGGCAAAACAACAAGGTATTGTAAGACCAAAAAGGCTTGTTGGATTGATGACAGTTTAAGGTCAGTGATAACTGACACGTGTTTTATATTACATAAGGTCACCCTTGATGGAATTGAGAAGCAAATTATCCAAGTTATTCCACTTCTTAGAATATCAGGAGAAATGAAAAGCAGAGTAATATTTTTCTGGGACAAGTCAGTAACCCAAAACAAAGGGTCTACCTGTTTTATGATACAAGCAGTCCTCAAACATATGCATCGTTTTTGTTTACAAAACCAAACTCACATTCATTTTTAGTGCCTCCATGTGCTGATCACTAATCAACAGAAAGAGGATGGGACAGTTTTTTCTTGTTTGCCCCTTGCGTGTGTTGGAAACCAAACAAAAATTCCAAATGACCCTTCTTGTTCAGTACTTGTATTCATTGTTGTGGAACCCCAAGTCAACAAGAGGGGCAGGAGATCCCTGAGTTCACTCTAAAAAAGTACCTTTTGTATCTGGATTCTTGTTTTCTCAATTTTCATTTGCTTACATGTGATTGGGCCCAATGTCAAAAAGTTTACATCAGCAGAAGCAGGTTACTGTTTTGATATATTTTGCATGTACTTGGATACAAAATACAGTGTTTTCTTAGGATAAATTGTCTTATATTAAAAAAAAGGTTTTATGGTTTGCTATAATGATATCATAACTAAAATGATGGCCATTGTTGGTCTACAAAATCACTAAACACACAATACAAACACTTACATGTTGTTGTTTTTTCATGGAAAATTGAGGTTTCTTTGTGGCCACTGTGTCCCATTTGCCAATCATATAAAAAAGCTCCAGATGGTTTCTCCACCACATAGCACATTGGATCAGCAGCTAAATTATGTAAATATATGCTTACTCTGTAAATTAATGAGGGCCCCTGTTTATTTTACATAAATCTCTAGAATGTTCATTTCTCAGGGATTGCTGCCAGAAACTATAATTTGGGCATTTTCCTTGTAAACTGATGAGGAATGGCACCTCTGTAAAATTGTGTTTTCCTGTCCGTGCAGATAGTTTGAATGGACTATAGTTTTTAGAACCAAAATATATGTCAAACATATTTCAGATTAATGTGTTTTTTTTTCATAAGGGCTTGATTTATGTTAAACACCTTTTCTCCATTGGGTGATATTGTGAGAAATCACATCACATCTAAAATAAAATCAAAGCTGAACCCAATAATAACATTGGTAACTTGTTTTATACTCTGTTCTTAAGTTACTCACATTATGTATTTTTCCAACTTGTACATCATATATACCTCTGCCAAAAGCATGATCAGGACAGTTCATACAAATTGTCCCTTTGTTTCTCTTGATTCTTTACTGGGGACTGTATGGTATTCTCAAAGCCTAAGATGGAAGCTTGATTTGAGCATAAGACGTAACACTGTGACCAGAAGACAATCTATGACCAGAAGTCCCATCAAAAGTTAAACCGAGAATTCAACCAATCACACAAAATGTGTGTTTTGATTGTCAGCTTTAAGAGACAATGACTAGTTCAACATTGACTTTGAAGACTGAAGCACATTATGCCTAAAGTCTATGCCTGCATTTGGTGTTCTACATATTTGCTATGTAAGTACAAGTATATGTGTATTCTTGATGTTACCTACTTGCCAACATTCTAAAATAGAAAAGTTTGTATAAACATCTTCACGGATATTGGATGTATGCCCAGTCTACAAGTCATAGATGAAAGATTATTATTGTGGCTGCAAAAGAGACCCTGGTTGTTCTGCTTAATTCCTCGGGTGACAATGTACCTTTATATCTTCCCTCTGTAACACTTCACACTCTGCCTAGAGTCCTTCTTGTATACCTTATTCATCTTCCAGTGTCTATTTACAGGGGTTGTTTATGCCATACCCAAGTATCGCCATCGCCATAACAAACACCAGTGTAGACAAAAATAATTTTGCAATATATTATACAGAATTTTGATTCATCCAATCTATCAATCCTTGACCTAACTGCAGATCCCAACTGGGAAAACCCAAGTCCACTGTTTTCATATCATTCTATATTACACCCATCTCTCTTCCTATGGCTTATTCACTAATGCCGGCCAATGTTCATATTCCCGCAGTCTACATGGAGGCAGGGACTTTATCCAATCCATGTACTAGTTTCTAAAAACCCTTCAAGCCATTATTTGTTCATAATCTACCCCTCTGGCTAGGGTGGCTATTGTTTGCTTGAGAATAATTCCCATCTTTTTGTTTACATGAATGAAAGGAAGCAAGAGGTAGACCAATTGCTATTTACTCTCCTGTCTAGGCAGAATGTTAAGTAATTTCAAATGATTACTAAACAACAACTCCACTGGTTGCTAATTTGTTCTCCTATCTGTAACCTGATTTTAAGATGTAAAACAGTGTAGGGAAGCGAGATTTAAACACATCCATCAGACATGGCACACAAGCTGCTACACACTGCGTTATCGAGCTTAAAAATACTATTTGAAGCTGCTGTTCTACCTTCTCTGCTGGATTAAACAGTTATATAACTAATTACAGAGATCATTCCTATCGTTGGATGCCCAAAAGTAATTTCTTTAATTAAGTGAAATTTAACCATATTCATGCTTTTTGCTGGGATTTCTTAACCAGTATGTTACAAGAACAGACACGCATAGCCCTTAGAAGCCTCAGAAACTTCTTAAAAGTCTGGAATGATGTTTATATTGATGTTTTAACTTGTGTAATATACTGGAGACTGCAATACATGTTTTGTCTTTGTGGGACATTTAACCCTTTCAGTCCTGAGAGCTAGTTTAATGGTCAGATGTCCCAATACTTTTGTCCATATAGTGTAGCTTCCACTTTAACTTTGCCTAGTTTAAGGGAAACCATATATCACATCCCATGATATAATGGTACAATGAAAAAAAAATATTTTATGAACTTATATCACTAAGATATTTAAGCAATTTTGAAATATACTAGTAAAAGTTATACTTTATTAATGTTAAGGCGCCTTTTGTTCTACTTGTTCTGAAAGTTGTGTCTCTGAATTAAATCCCTTGCTTTATGTTGCTTTTGTTTCATGTCTGTTGCCTAGTGTCTTGGATTGCACCATGTAGGCTACGGGGTAAAAGTGACTGATCTGTATTAAGTAATTTGTCTTCTTTGAGGTTTTATTATAATACAACATAAGGTAAAATAGTAACAGTTTTGATCACGTGCCTTTTTTTTTTTTTTTGCAATTATTCTACCATCTGTTAAGGAATTCTGAACACAAGCAAGTGAAGAGATGTCTATTGGCACGGCAGGTCCGCTATCAAATCGCTATTGCTGGCTGGTGTGAGAGTTCCAGGGCGGCATAGGTACATGGGACCTGTTCACACACCCAAGTGCTTGCACTGATTTCGATGAGAGCGATAGTTCAAGCAGCCAATCAGTGGAAAGAATTGTGGACCACGGAGGAGGCGGCCAGCTGCAGCTTCTACCTCAGTGCTTTGTATTATTGAAGTATGCATCTGAAAGTATTAAGAGAGTACTTTGCATTCTTATTTAGTAAGGGTGTCAGGGACCATAAAGTGTTTCTTCCAGTATGATTTGTCGTTTCTAGAATCTTTTCGGAAACCGAAAACCATCCATTGTATCAGCATATGCTAAAATATGGTACACCTTGTGCTTCTAAAACATGCTGTACTAAAGATTCCATGCGCCTTTAGACAATAACAGAGTAATCGGCTACTGCTGGGCATTATGCAATTAAACATATTTATAGTTTCCAGAATAACATACTTAGTATATTACTGTATGATTAAATAGACATGCATGCTGTGCAAAGGCTAGCAAACATAACATTGTACAATATAACACCGAATATCTCATCTGGGAATTTGTATGCTGCCAGTCAAACTCCATCGCAGAATAAAAGCTAAATAACAAAAAAAAAAACAAAAAAAAATGCCCGGCAGGGAAATTTTTCCAATCCAAACTACAGGTGGCATATTATTTCTGCCTGTAAAACAATAAATATACATATGTTCAGAGGATCGAGTATTTTAAAGTACAAATTACAAACTTCAAAAGCATTTGCACTGCTCCTTTGATGATCTGCAAGGTTGAGGATACAAGCCTGTTCTTTAATTAAATGGAAATCTCGGAAACATCTTTCCCACATATAATGTTTGATGTGATGTAAAATATGTCCGAAGGGTTGATTTGGAACTGTTCACGGCTGCATGGGTATGATAATTTTGATCAGACGAAGAAAAAGAGAAGCGATGCTCCTAAATCCTGTGGAGCCCTGCAGCAATCTGAATGCCAGCTCGTACATACCCAGATATCTAATAACCAGAAGGGGACACTCCTGTTTTGGAGATGCATGGCTAGGAGGCAGGTCTTTACAAAGACCTTTAGGTGACTTTGGCGTATTGGTAGAAATGTATGTAACTGAATAAATATCATCCGGAGCAAAGTATTTTCTATAAACAAACTCATTTAAAACATGTTTATCGTATTATATAAACCCAGTGCTGTGGATGTTCTTGTGTAGAACATCAGGATATACTCATAGACACTAAAATGTCCGCTTCTTTGAAAGTAGGAGAGGTGTGACAAGTAGTCAGAGTGGTCCAGATCCTAAAGAAGGTTTGTTCCTCTGAACTAGGGACATTTCGGAAGTATCATCCGATTTAGAAAAAGGCAGAGGACACTTTTTAAGGAGATCATGAAAGGCAAGTTAAGCCCACTCATTACTGCTCTTGATGCTACCTTTTATCCATACGCAATCATTCTCTAACTTCCTGCAAATGCTCCACATACAAAGCATTTTATCATACTTTTGGCAGAGTTTAGCTGGGCACCTGACATTTGTGTGTCTCGGGGCTTCTGGAGTATTGAATTACTGAAATGCCCTAACTAGCTTCCCAAGGTAGACCACCCGGAGCTCACCCTCTTCTTGGTGGCTTCATGTTGGGTCAGGGCTATCATCACATGGAGGTGGAGCTAGCAGCATGAGGGGGTGGGGATAACCACAGATTTCCCTGCCTGGAAAAAGAAAAAGGGAAGCCAAAGACCTGGGAGGAAGCAGTGCTTCAGCTGGAGACTCCAGGTCAAACCCAGAGAGCTCCAAGGCATGCTGGTACCTGTAGTCAGGTCTTGAAGCCAGGAATGAGAACTTATTTCTGGTTATATGCAAGGAAGAACACAAAGCTCAGATATTAGACATAGCTTGGAAACATCACAGCCTAGTCAAAGAAACATGATTACAATTCTCGGATATCTGCAAGATTAAAATAAATGGAATGTTCCGTGATTTTTTTCATTTATATGTAGTTATCCCAGTAAAATTATTGCCTATTCCCAGTGGCGTCGCTACAGGGCGGCAAGGGGGGGCAATTCCTTGCCCCCCCACCGAATTTGGAGCCACCCAGGACAGTCCCGCAATGCGACTTTAAACCCTTGACTGCTAACGACGGCATGGTGCCGTCGCTAGCAGTCCCAGTCAGGTGCTAACGACGGCACCATGCCGTCACTAGCACTACCCTACCTTGATGGAGGTCTGTGGACCTCCATCACCACCTACCCCGGCGATCTGCCCCTCAAACTGAAGGGCATCACTGGGGCCACCCGATCCGGCCGGTGACGTCTCGCGCAATGACGCGATGACGTCACCGCGCAACTTTATTAACAACTGACAATTGTCAGTTAAAGAGGTATGGGGGCATGCTGCTTAGATGTCTGTATCTCAGGCATCTAAGCAGCTACAGTCCCCCAACATATACCATTGGAAAGGTAATTAGCTCACCTTTCCAACAGTATATAGCTTGTAAAATAATAAATAAGAATAAAAAATACTTCGTTAAAAAAATAAAAATGTAAAAAAAAAATGATTTTGGGGTCTCTAAAGGCAGATAAAAAAAGATCAAAATTGCCTAGAGACCCCCAAATTAAATTATTTAAACATAAAGTAGTTTAACTTTAAAAAAAAAAAAAGTTTAAGTATTCTAGCTAAATGATCACTGTGGTAGCCAATGTTACCACAGCGATCATATAGCTATAAAAAGTCACATTCCCTTTTTAAAAATGGCCAATACTAATTTTTAATCCCACGATCCCTTTGATCATGGGGTTAAATTTAGCCAACAGTTGAGGGAAGCAAATTTTTGAAATCCTGATGAACTGCAAATATTATTAAAATCAGCCATTTAGCCTGTGTGGTACGTGAGTAATCATCTCATCCCTGGAGCGCCTTGCATTTTTACTGCAAGACTTATTTTTGCTGTAAAAGTGATTTTACCATCATTTACCATCATTTCTTTGGGATTGTAAGGGGAAAGAATGGTGTGTGCTTCTGTGAGTGAATGTATGGAAAGTATGGTGTGTGCTTCTGCGAGTGAATGGAGATATGAAAGGCATGTGAATGATCAGTAATTAGGGTTGAAGCCTTGACGTGGCATTACTGCTCACGTAAGAAGTTAAATTATGGCACAAAAAGTACACGTTTGCAAGAACTACACCCCTTGGCGCATCAAATGAGGGGCTGCATGTGTTTCTAGTACAAACCTGGAGTGCGCAAGACACAAATGAACATGTCGCTATGGTTAGAAAAAACATACTTTCTAGCCAAAGCGACATATTCCATCATTATTTGTGCACTCAACTTTTGTCCTAGAAATACATGTAGCCCCTCATTTGAAGCTCCAAGGGGCGTAGTTTCTTAAAGTGGATGAATTGTCTGAATGAGGGAGAGCATGAGTTAATATGTGGATGAATTGTCTGAATGAGGGAGAGCATGCGTTAATATGTGGATGAACTGTCTGAATGAGGGAGAGCATGCGTTAATATGTGGATGAATTGTCTGAATGAGGGAGAGCATGAGTTAATGTGTTTGTGTGTATCATAGATGTATAATTGTGGAAGGGCAAAGATGGCACTAGCAGGATGTTTGAGCCTTGGGGACCAAGATGGCACAGGTAGGGTGTATATGGGACAAAGATGGCTAATCTTATGTGTGTTATCTGGGTGCTGGCCAGGTTCTATGTGGGCAGTGTGGACACCAGGGCTTGATTTGGGGTGTGCAACCTGTGATCTATGCCTGTAATTTAGGGGGTTTTAAATATACTTTTAATGCTGTGTTTTTATGTGAATTCCAATTGATCTACACCTGCAAAGCTGGGTTTGTGTGTTATTCTGTAGATCCATATCTGGTATGCTATGTTTCCATACATTATTTATGTATACCTGCAAATACAGGGTTTGTATGTCTTGTTCGGTTGATTAATACCTGCAATGCTGCTTCCATGTATTTATTTGATCTATACCTGCGATGCTACGTTTCATATATTATTATTGTATACCTGCAAATACAGGATTTGTATGTCTGATTCTGTTGATTTGATATATACCTTCAGTGCTGAGATCACAAGTGAATTTCAGTTGATCTATACATGCAAAGCTGGGTTTGTGTGTTAATGTGTTGATCTATACCTGCTATCGGCAGCAGGGTCTAATATTTATGTATATATTTATATATATAGTCAGCAGGGACTAATATTAATATATATATCGGCAACTGGGGCTAATAATATATATGGGCAGCAGGGGCTAATATATATATATATATGTTTTTTCAGTAGTATGATTAAATGGTGATAATTATTAATGCGCCCCCAGTTTGACTGTGGTATCTTGTGTGCCCCCCCTATATATTGTTTCTAGAGTCGCCACTGCCTATTCCCTTCAAGCAACACGAGTTAACAGGGTTCTAAAGAGTCAAAGCAACAAAATATCTTAAGTGCTTTATGATCACGGTGTAGAATTTTACAATGTTCTGTGAGCTTCTTTCTGTTAGGGTGGTATTGCACCATTCTGCAATCTATTATAAATAATGACCTTTTAATTGAAATGAATCATTAAAATGGCTATAGAAAAATGAAGATGAAATATAAATAATCAACCCCAAATAAATGTACCCTGATACCCCTTATTGTGGTACTACAACTGTTTGTACTTTTTGCTGTGGTCATTGCAAAGCGTGTAACTACATCTAAAATCTTTACTAGTAATAGAGGAAAACTTATTTCACATATGGGATTTTCCCAACAGAAGCACGACTGACCCATTGGCTAAACTTTAACTCCCCCCCAGCGATGGATTTTAGAACACATCAGATATCCCTTTAAAACCAGTGTATACAGTCACGTTAAAATTTATCACAGTAAATTGTCAATGTCTCAGATTTTTTTGGTTATTGAATCAGAGGAAATGCAAATTAAACCGTAAACTATTGCAACAGGAAACCTTTTTTGGTTTATAGAGCTTACACTCTGCTGCATTAAGTACATGATGTTGATTCAATATAATGTTAATATATAACAACTAACCATTATTTTATTGTTATATATATATATTTTTTATTTTTTATTTTTTTTTTGTTTTCAATTTCATATATATATGAATTTATATTTATATTAAATAATAATTTATAATCTTGGGCTACATAATACATTATATGATATTAAGGGTGAGTTTGTGTATGTATCTAACATGTACATCTTTTCTTTTATTCTCTAGGATACAACATTTGCTTGTAGAGATTTATGGTTTCTAACAGTATTGTATATTCTATACATAACTACCGTATTTGCTCGATTGTAAGGCGAGTTTTTTTCCAGAGCTAGGTCTGACTATGAGACTAAGATCAAGATCCCCCGCAGCGATGCAGGGGACCTGGATCCTCCTGTCTCTCTCTCCCCCCCCCCCCCACACAGTCCCCAGTGCTTAGTCCGGGCAGCGTGTAGAGCTCTACGCGATCCGCGTACACAACTTCCGCTGCAGCCGGAAGGAGGTGTGGCTAGCAGCGGGGGTTGTCTGCGTCCATCGTGCAGACCTTCCCCGGCTGTCAGAGATCGGAGTTCCCTGTGAATCATAGCTTTTATAAAAAAAAAAATTTGTTCACATAGTTTACATGAATTAACATTTACTGGTAAACCTATAGGGTTGTCTTATATTCAGGCTTTTTCTTTTTTTCATGAATTAATATTCAGATTTTGAATATTCTGAAGGGTCGTCTTATAATCAGGGTCGTCTTATAATCGAGCAAATACGGTATATATGATATGATTTCAGATCTTTCCATGTTGTTACTTGTTAAGTAACAAGTTAAGTAATTCCAGTGTTTTACAACAGTAAGTGAATGAATAGGATCATTCCACTGATCACCAATCTATGCCTGACACATAATGAAGCAATATTTCCCTTGACATTCAGTCGCTTTAGTGGCATCAGGTACATTTATTTAGGGTTGGGTATTTATATTTTATCTTCATTTTTCTACAGCCATTTTAACGATTAATTTTGATTAAATGTTATTTGTTAGATGTCATTTTGGCTTGTTAACCCCTTGTGCATCTCTTAGGATGAATTGTTTTATTTGCAATCTATTATTGTTTGATTGTTGTTTGACGTGTAACACAAGTCACTTCTGTAATGCAGAATTTTGTAAGTGTTTGAATTCAAAAGAGGACAGCATTTGCAAAGCAAATATAAACAAGAAGTCATCCCACTTACTATAATGGAAGGCAATGATCAGAATTTAAAAGCTTGAAAAAATAATGGATTTCACCTTTACATTCCCATTCTGAGCTTGCGTTTCTCGGTCAGCTGTTCCATTTGCACTACATATTCAGCTGAGAGGGTTGAGTTTTGTCCATTCCAGAGAGACCGATGTGTGACTTTTAACAGCTCTTATATTCAGGCAGCTCAGGTCACAACATGAAATGTCAACAGAGATACATACATTTGGGGGATTAAATATTACTAGTGTGAACAATGTGCGACATTACCAGATATAACTAAATATAAAGCCAATCTCTGTTAAAACATGTTCCAAATCTCTTCTGAATAATATTTTAAGACATATTTGTAATTTCCCTCCCTCTCTCACACACCCATACGCATAAAAGTATAATATAATATACAGAACATTTTTCAGTTAGGTAGATAAATGTAAAGGATTGAAATATTTGCCTGAAAAACACACCAACAACGCTTTCATAGTGTGTACACAACCAATAGTATAGTTAAGTAGCATGAATGCAGAGAAACAATCAGCACAATATAAAGAATGACAGTACCCATGAGATCTTAACCCAATGAACCCCTTTATCAAGGGCAAAGATCCTTTTTTATTTAAGCTAAGAAGAGCGGGATGTAACACTGTCTATTCTTCGCTTTGACACAAAGTGAGCAGAATGTTGGCAGAAATAGGCCACATGTACCTATGGGGCAGAAAGTATTTAGGAATACAATCAGTTCCATGTCTCAATATCCAACAGCTCCCAGATTATGTCCATGGTCATTTCAGCTCACATGGGAAAACACTCCTTTATCTCTTTTTATATAGCTTTTCTAAAGTGTCGTAGGGTAAACCGTGTTCTTCTGAGAACATCACTGCTACAGCAGAGAAGGGAATATAGAAAACCCCAAACAATATACAGTACTAGAGTATATCCATATGGAAGATTCAGGAGGATTGGGGTAGGAGATCCCTGTGCTTTGGTATTGCTGTTATTCATTAGTATGATCTAGGCTTTCACAATAAGAACAGTAATAATAGGGCAGTATCTGCCTGTACACTCTCTATAAAATTGTTTAATTACAACATTGTGGAAATCCTAATTCTTTTTCATCCTGCAACAAACGTCACACTGGGGAATTATCTTAGCAGCATAAACCACTCCTGTTCTTCATTTCTTGCACCTAATTTACAGCTTTTGTAAAGTTATTCAAGCTATGCAGTTACATTAGAATGGTTGATCTATGAGTTTAATTAACAGGTCTCACAACCTAAATCGCATCCATGGTGCAAATGCTTTAATGAATGTTTCCCCTGTAATGTCCACTTATTTTATTTCTTAATGTATATGTAATAATGTGAACATGACATAAATGCTTTCGCTTTAATGACAGAAATTATATTTATTGTGATTATTAATCAATGAAAATAAAAAGTGGGAATGGGAAATCCTTTGTTATTGTGTAGGTTCCAGATGCATATCGATTTATCTAACTTCAGGGCTTCAAATTAATTAAGTCACCATTATTAACACCAGCATGGAAGCTCCACAACATTAGCATATCACACCATTTCTCAAACATGACAAGTCCCCCCCCCACAATATGAACAGTTATATTGAATCAAGATTAAAAGCAATCTCCGATGGAGAGAACAGGCTTCTTCTTGAGCTGCTGTATCAGCAAATTACATTCACATGGAATAGCAGTCTTTAAATCTTTAAAAGTGCCAGAGGGGGTAAGCTGCAAAATGTGCTCATCCATCTGGTACTCAAACAGTTAACAGATTAAGATATATGGTATATCAATCAGTGCCCGCAAGAAGGCAGGATAGGACCCAAAGAAAGCCATTTGGCTTCATCACGTGACTGACAAACTTCATCGCTCTTTATTATTGGTTTCTTACTTGGAATGACAAAACGGAACCCAATTGTACTTGGAAAAGTACATATTGTTTGTACTTAGCCATACTGATTTAATGTTGCTGAGTATAACGCACAACTCTTCTCCTTTTAAATGTAGAGTAATATCTTAACTATACTTATTTTCTGTTCCAAATTGGAGAAGCAGGTTTTTGAACGTCCCATGCTTTGGCTGTATATTTTGAAGAGCCTATTCTTGGTTTTCTTTTTCCAGTTCCATTCACTACCTAGTGGGCACACAGTATGAAGGGGTCTTCCATACCTTACAATCCACATGTTGTAGGCAATGATTAAGTGTCACACCCCTTTGTACTTCACCTTTACAGGCTTTGTGTCTTGTTGGGCTATTTTACAATAAATACAACTCTAAAATTCTTAAAGTTTATTTGCCACTCAGATAAGTGCCGCATCATGTACAGATACGTTAAAGAAGCCTGCATGCCTTTTTATTTTTCTCCTTAGTGCTCCCTGACACTTACAAATGGGCAAGAATATTCTCTTGCCCCCCCCCTTTTTCTCATTCCATAGCAATATTTTAAAGCCTAGCTGGATCAAGCAGTAAAGAAGCCGTAGAGTAGGGTGCTGTGAAGGTACTAGAACTCCCATCTGTGATTTATTTGACTAAGTTTTACAAACAGCTAATTGTTTTGATTCTCCATCTAACATTATCTATAAAGTGATGCAGAAACTGCAAGGTTATTGACTTATACTTATTAACCATTCTTAAAAGCTAACCTGGCCATCATCCAAGGTTAGGAGGTCCCTCTCCCACTCTGTTCCTCCACTAGCTCTCCTACATTGTGCATGCACAGTGGTAATTATCTACACCTGCAACTGGAACAAAATAAATCCAAGCAGCAAAATGGAAAAGCCGTAAAGGGACATTTAGCAACTTAAAGGGTCTATTTTATATACTGTACTTGCTTTTACAACAAAACATTGTTTTTACTGCATGTTTTTACTGATACTGGTACCTGTAGAGAAAAAAACGATACCTATCCAGCTATTCCCTATTGTAACAGGAAATATTTAATAGACTGGGCTAAGGAGATATTACTCAAACTGTAAGAATGTATATTCTTTGGACTGAATTCTAAGGATAACATTATCTGTCACATAACTATTGTATTATCCTAGGATAGAAAATGGATTCATCATTTATTTCTCTCTCCTGAAGATGAATCACTCTGTTAAAATACTAATGGAATTTGGGATTTTGACCAATTATGTTGTGCAGAGAACCTGTTTTATATATACCGTATTGGCTCGAATATAGGCCGCACTTTTCCCCCCCACTTTAAGTCTTTAAAGTGGGGGTGCGGCCTATATTCGGGGTCTAGTGCCCGACGCCCGAGACATGCAGTCCCGGGCGCCGGGCAGGCAGCGGGGTTAGGATACAGATCCCCCGCAGCGGTGCAGGGGACCTGCATCCTACTCCCCGATACGCTCAGACAGCCTCCCCTGCCAGCACTTTCCACGGGGGGGTGCCGGCATGGGAGGTTGTCTAAGCGCATCGTGCGGATGGTCACCGGCTGCGGAGGTTGTTTACCCGCATCGCCGCAGCCGGTGACCATCCGCACGATGCGTTTTACCTCTGCCCCCAAGACTTACCAGAGCAGACTCCCGGGTGTCTTGCAGGGCCGTCGGGGGACATCTACGCAATACGCGTATACAACTTCCGGTGCCGGCACATCAGCTGAGTCCCCGCAAGACACCCGGGAGTCTGCTCTGGTAAGTCGGGGGGGGGCAGAGTGGCAGCATATCTCGGGGGGGGGGACAGTGGCAGCATATCTCGGGGGGGGGAGAGGAGGAGGACAGTGGCAGCATATCTCGGGGGGGGAGGACAGTGGCAGCATATCTCGGGGGGGGAGGACAGTGGCAGCATATCTCGGGGGCGGAGGACAGTGGCAGCATATCTTGGGGGGGAGTGGCAGCATATCTCGGGGGGGAGTGGCAGCATATCTCGGGGGGCCGGAGACAGAGTGGCAGCAAGTTTTTTTGGTGCTTTTTTTTAAAGAAAAAAATGTTTTCTTTAAAAAAGCACCACACTTTTAGGATGCGGCCTATATACGGGGGCGGCCTATATCCGAGCCAATACGGTATATAGGCTGTATAGGATGTATAGGCTGGCCACAAGATGTTATATCAGGGCAGACCAGTGTTACACCGAGCTGGCATCGTGTGGAAATCTTGAACATGCCTGATTTGCAAACCCTCAAGTATAACAATCATAGCAATATAATTAATCCCTGTGTGTTATACTACTGTTATTACACTAAGGAAATATCTCATTATGGATGCATTATACCACCTACTGTGTTCATTATCAGTACATATATTACCAGTGCCTAATATGTGTTACATCACCATTTATTGTGTGGTGGGGGCAGGTTAGTGCCCTTTAGTATAATGAGAATCCTCTATGCATATATATATATATATATATATATATATATATATATATATATATATATATATACAGTATATATATATATATATTTTAATTCACAAGTTTGGGGTCACTTAGCTGTTTTCATGAAAAACAAGGCCATTTTCAGCTGTAACATAATTGAAAAGTTCTTTTTAGTGATCAATTAGCCCTTTTAACTTACACTTGGATTGGCCAATACAACGTGCCATTGGAACACAGGAGGGATGGTTGCTGATAAAAGGCCTCTGTGCACCAATGAAGATATTCCATTAAAAATCAGATGTTTCTTTTATATGACGTAAACGCCATAGTACAGCATTACCACACCTTGACGGTTTCCTTCAGAGTGGGACTAAACTGACCCCCCAGCCCCCAAATTTCCACCCCTCCCTAGTCCCTTATTCCTACCAACCTAAAACGAAGAGAGTGTGAGGTCTGTTCCTACAGACCTCTGGCTTAGTGCTCCATTGCGCAGTGTGCCGACTACTGATGATGAACTCCGGGATATGATGTCATGATGGGCAGGGTACAAAGAGATGAGATTTTCACCTTTTTTATGAAACATGAGTACCGGCACCTCATTTTATTTTTTTCATATATATACATTGTAACAACATGTTGGACAGCAAGCCTTGCCAAGAAATGTTGTAATAACTTTGCAATAATAACAATTCCATTTATAAAGAATGCTGCCTCTATAGGCTTATATACTTTAGGCTGAATATACTGTGTCCCTTCACCCAGGATCCATCACATGAATTCTTCTTAACACCAGCCGTATGTAGAATACAAATGAGCTCTTAATTTTACCTCCCTATGAAGCATAGGCTTTATGCAATGTTCTACTCCATAACTTTTCATTGGATTTAGTTTGTAACCAATTATCGATTGTTTTTATTCCCCAGATAACCTAAAGCACGCCAGACCTTCAGCGTATCCTCCGCTCTGCACTCAGTTTCAAATCCAGGCTTTAAAGAATACTGCAGCAGTATGGGCACAGCATATAAATATATTCTTGGCGCTCTAACCTTCAGGTTGGAAATTTGGAAAGTTGAAGGCAGATGTTTGCAGTAGTTGTAAAAGATCCTGATATGAGAATCGTATAACTGAAAAGGACAATGAATATCCAGATGGTCACAATCACCACGTAAAAGGTTTTTAATTTAAAAATAATTTTGTTTTTTTTTATTGAACATTGAACCAAACTACGAAGTCCTCAAGTGCTTTCTCATTGAGAAAGGTCATCCAAGTGTTATTCAGAATAGGCCATTATTTTCTTACCTATTTATTACCTGTCGTTGAATAACATTAACCAAGGAGCTACAAATTAAAGAAGAAGATAAATCTCATGGTCTCATACCTGATATACAGTAACCTTTCACATACTTTTCACTACAGAAATGTTAAATACAAGTGAAAAAAAACCCATATTTGTTTAGTGAAGTTTTTTTAGTAAATTTTTCTATGATTTGACTTTGAGATGCACTATCGTTTTAAAACTATGTGGTCACTTAGAACCAATTGTTTTTGTCCATTAAAATGACATGAAATGTATCAGAAATACAGCTCAGACGTTGTTCATGTTGTAACACGGAAACGGCAGATTTTTAATGGAAATCTTTGTCGGCATACAGAGGTCCTTTATCACTCCCATCACTCCTGTGTTCCAGTGGCACATTGTGTTCGCTAATCCATGTGTAAAAGGCTAATTGATCGTTAGAAAACCCTTTTGCAATTAATTTACCCCAAACTTTTGAATGATAGGGTATGTTAAATGCATTCGTTCAAGAACAGAATATGGCATGGATTCCATGCTAAATAGATGTCCAGGCATCCATGATAGGAAATAGCCCCTAAAATACCATAGAGGCGGGATTTATAAGAAAAGGTACATACACATAGAATATTGTGGCCCTTGCTTATTAGGCATGGTCTTTAATGAAACGTTATTAAAATTAACTTTTTCAGTAATGCTTAATTTAAGAAATTGATTGTGGGGTGGAATAATCTGTGAACTACTAATCTGTTGAATTTGACACCATTTCCCATAAAGGGCTTTAATCCATATAACTAGGAGTAGTAAGGAAGCTTCAGTGGGAGGAAATATTTCACCTCACCAACTCAGAGTAACAAAAAAGAGCAAACTTGAAAATGGAAATGGATACACCTCATCATTTGGCAATGTTTTGGCTTACCTTATACTTGAGTATTGATTGTTGCCAATTTCATTTTGCCTCTTTTATCATTTTACTTTATCAATATGAGTTTCTAATGTAAAAAAAATATATTGATAAATAGGTAAAAAAAAGACTATAAATACAGGGTCATGTGAAAAAAAAAAAGTATACCATCTTTGAATTCCATGGTTTTTACATATCAGGACATAATAACAATCATCGGTTGCTTATACATGTTATACAAGCATATTACACCGTGTCATGATTTATTCAACAAAAATAAAGCCAAAATGGAGAAGTGTTTATATATTCACATTCGACATAAATAAAATTGCAAACTGTTTCATTGTAATCCTCGGTTTCACATTTTTCACACACAAATTTCTAAATTCCCTTAGTCTGGCCTTGGTTTGTCTCTTTTCAAGCAGCATTTCATAATTGTAATATGGGCCTACATCGAAAATCTCATGAGCTGCAAAGTTCCTTCAGTCAAATGACTTTCATAAATTGTTATACGTACATAAAATAAGCTAGTTAAGCAAATTTAAATGGCTCTGTTGGAAAAGGTAAGAACTTAAATGCAAATAATAAAAATGTTGTGTATTATTCCGCTTGCTGATCCAATTATTTCTTTACCCCTGAGCCTGGTGGTCTTTCTGGAGGTTTGCAAAGCAATTTGAAGTTTTTCTGGCACTCTAATAAAATGTAAGTGCGTTAAATATTAAATTCAAGGGGCCAACATTTATAAAGATTACTGCATAATATTTTGTTTTTCCTTTTGTTTGTCTTTTTGGGTTATATTAAATATTTGGAATATCTGGAAAAAATAATTATTAGGTATAAGGTTGTATAAGTATTGTTTACCAGAGGTGTCGCTAAAACGCACAATATGACTTTTTTCCTTTCTTTTTATTGCAATATTTTATATATTTACAGACATTAATATCGCTCTCTCATAGGGACACTGACAAAGAAAATACTATATATATGTACCCAGTCAAAAAGGAGCAAAATGGTCAGCACCACGGACAGCGGCACTGTTCCTTACAGCATCTGTTGCTCTTTACCGTTCACATGCGTGTCACATGCTCTATGATCACGCATGACTATAAACACTGATATGCCTTTGCTGCCCACACCTAACACAGGGACATGAGAAGAGAAGACAAACGGTAGCTCCCCAGATACTAAACTGCTTTTCCCATCCCAACCTGAAACGATTCATTTCAGGGAGGTGGCTTCACTGACTTTAAAGCCCGCCTCCCGAAAACACTGGTAGGCTAGCTAGCACAAAGAGAGACCAATCAGGATGCACCATGGAGGAGGACCAGACCACAGGCACACCTGAGCACAGATTTATTTTGAGTGCAAGAGAGAATTCAATGGTCATAATGAACTCTCTCTCTCGCTCACTCTTTTTCCCGGATGTCTGTTGCAGTTTTTGGGGGCGCCAGGAAGCCGCTATTAAAATGACGGAGACTCCTGGATGTCTGCATTTTCCTTGTCTGGCCTTTCCGTAGGTGGGTTGTCTCTGAGAACCATGGCAGTGCTAGAAAACCCTAAATAGCAATTTTTGGCTACCGCTGCTATACCACATTTTAACATATATCCCACTTTTTCTTACAGCGGTATCCTGGATGTGAATCTAAACTCCTCTTTTTATGTTTAAGCAGTAGAGAAGACCTTACCAGGCTATTATAATGTACAGCATGGTCTCTGTCTTGAAAGACTCGTAAGGTGCATAATGGGGCCATGGAAAAAAAAACTATTTAGTTAATCCTATATGAGTAATACATTTGTATGTATACTTTTCTGTAAAGCATAACATGTCAGACCGTTCTTAGATGTATAAAATAGATCTGTCATCTGTTAAAAATGAATTTTTATTTCAGATGCCTGGGTTCAAGTTGGGAAATAGCCCACAAAGCGTGGCCCATGGCCTTGATATAGCAGGTGAAAATACACAAATGTGGTAGATAAATGGAACAAATAATAGAAAGGGAATATTCCAAGTGCTTAACCCTGCACCACCTACAAGCGAATCAGTGTTACGCCCCTATCACACAATCTAGAATCAATTAACAAAAATAAAAAGTGATATATGCGCTTAGTGTGACCTTTAAATAAAGAAATATAATAACCTGAAAAAAAGATCAAATGAGAGAAGTTTTACCTGCAAATCGACATTTGATCTTTCTTTCAGGTTATTATATTCCTTTATTTGAGGGTCACTCTTTTTTGTTAATAGATTCTAGTTTGTGTACTATGAAAGTTAAACGGATTCACTTGTGGCTGGTGCAGGGTTAAGGGCTTGGTATGTTCCCTTTCTACTATTCCATTTATCTACCATATTCTTGGGGAAGTAGATAAATAAATGGAACAGCCTGCCATCAGAAGGGGTAGAGGCTAATAAAGTAAGATAATTCCAATATGCATGGAATAGGCATAAAGCTATCCTGAATGTAAGGCAAGGCCAAGGACTGATTAGGGTCTGGGTCTCTACATAAAAAAAATGGCAAACTGTATTAAACACTTTATACCCTGGTTACAAATTTAATACGTATAATAGGAAATAGTTTTGTAACACCAGACCAAGATCAGTGGTTTAACATCTAGGTAACAGAAAATATTTATTCATCCGTAAACATTTTCTCCGAACGCTTTCCTGTCATATGAGCACAGGTATGAAAAGACAACGTCAGATTTTTCCACCAGGGCTCATCCCGAGAGATCCCAATGTTTCAGTGTTGTGAAACCTTAAAGGTATTCTCTTACTTCGATAAAATATCAATTTTAGCTCTAGTATGATTAGCCAATTAAAAATTAGCAGATAATGTAAAGCTATGCAGGAATTTTTTTAGTTAAATTATTAAATTATTATGCTGTATTTGGTGACTTAAGTGACATATTTAGCACAGTAGGTGGAACAGCACCTTTAATGTAGTTTTCTGCTTATGGTCCATGTAGTTGCACGCATTGAGTCTATCTTGACCTTACAACCATCTGAAGACATACAGTATACAGGGCTGACCATGCAGGAACCAAGGTCTTAGCTTTCCCCCAAGATGCCTCCTTACCTCTAGTTCTAATGACCATGCCTGGGAATGTCCCTGGGTAGACTACATAGAGTTCTCCATTATCTAGATGAGTGGCTTTACAACGTTGCGAGTCACGTCACTAGTGGAGGTGGAGTGGACATGGCTGTTCCTCTACCCGGAGAAGGAAGAAAGTGACCCAGAGACCCAGGGAAGCAGTGCTCTACCCATAGAGTCCAGGTCAAACAGGGAGAGTTCCCAGCTAATGGCCTCTGCTACCTAGTTTCTGTGATGATTACCTCGTATGTTCAGCATGTTTATATCATACTACTGGCTTATATTTTTTTTGCCCTTAAAAACACATTTGTTCCATAATATAACAAAAGAGTACTCAAATGCATACATGTAAATATACATTCTTTCTGTTTAAAAACACTTGGAGAGTGTTTTGTACGGGCTGCAGCTGGGTACCCGGAACCAGTGACAAGAAAGAAGGGAAGTATATTGGTCACTGTTTCCCTCCATATATACCTTTCTCAGACTGTCCTTCATCACTTTGTTTTTGAATATACATTCTTTGCCAGAATATACACTGCTCAAAATAATAAAGGGAACACACAATGTAACTCGAAGTCAATCACACTTCTGTGAAATCACACTGTCCACTCAGGAAGCAACACTGATGGACAATCAATTTCACATGCTGTTGTGCAAATGGAACAGACAACAGGTGGACATTATAGGCAATTAGCAAGACACCCCCAATAAAGGAGTGGTTCTGCAGGTGGTGACCACAGACCACTTCTCAGTTCCTATGCTTCCTGGCTGATGTTTTGGTCACTTTTGAATGCTGGCGGTGCTTTCACTCTCGTGGTCGCATGAGACGTAGTCTACAACCCACACAAGTGGCTCAGGTAGTGCAGCTCATCCAGGATGGCACATCAATGCGAGCTGTGGCAAGAAGGTTTGCTGTGTCTGTCAGCGTAGTGTCCAGAGCATGGAGGCGCTACCAGGAGACAGGCCAGTACATCAGGAGACGTGGAGGAGGCCGTAGGAGGGCAACAACCCAGCAGCAGGACCGCTACCTCCGCCTTTGTGCAAGGAGGAGCAGGAGGAGCACTGCCAGAGCCCTGCAAAATGACCTCCAGCAGGCCACAAATGTGCATGTGTACACTCAAACGGTCAGAAACAGACTCCATGAGGGTGGTATGAGGGCCCGACATCCACAGGTGGGGGTTGTGCTTACAGCCCAACACCGTGCAGGACGTTTGGCATTTGCCAGAGAACACCAGGATTGGCATATTCGACACTGGCGCCCTGTGCTCTTCACAGATGAAAGCAGGTTCACACTGAGCACATGTGACAGACGTGACAGAGTCTGGAGATGCCGTGGAGAACGTTCTGCTGCCTGCAACATCCTCCAGCATGACCGGTTTGGCGGTGGGTCAGTAATGGTGTGGGGTGGCATTTCTTTGGGGGGCCGCACAGCCCTCCATGTGCTTGCCAGAGGTAGCCTGACTGCCATTATGTACCGAGATGAGATCCTCAGACCCCTTGTGAGACCATATGCTGGTGCGGTTGGCCCTGGGTTCCTCCTAATGCAAGACAATGCTAGACCTCATGTGGCTGGAGTGTGTCAGCAGTCCCTGCAAGAGGCATTGATGCTATGGACTGGCCCGCCCGGTCCCCAGACCTGAATCCGATTGAGCACATCTGGGTCATCATGTCTCGCTCCATCCACCAACGCCACGTTGCACCACAGACTGTGCAGGAGTTTGCGGATGCTTTAGTCCGGGTCTGGGAGGACATCCCTCAGGAGACCATCCGCAACCTCATCAGGAGCATGCCCAGGCATTGTAGGGAGGTCATACAGGCACGTGGAGGCCACACACACTACTGAGCCTCATTGTGACTTGTTTTAAGGACATTACATCAAAGTTGGATCAGCCTGTAGTGTGGTTTTCCATTTTGATTTTGAGTGTGACTCCATATCCAGACCTCCATGGGTTGATAAATTTGATTTCCATTGAGAATTTTTGTGTGATTTTGTTGTCCGCACATTCAACTATGTAAAGACGAAAGTATGTCGTACGATTAGTTCATTCATTCAGATCTAGGATGTGTAATCTTAGTGTTCCCTTTAATTTTTGGAGCAGTGTATATGTCCTTGGATACAGTGCTATAAAGTGTATATTATTTAATTTTGTCTTTAAAAAAATGCCTGCTAGATTTATTATTTTGAAAGATTTACAAGAAAAAAAATATCAAAATGACCTTTTAATGCGATTAAAATAATTTATTTCTGGAATGATTTGCTGAAATATTTCTAATTTTCAGGTATGATCTCAAATAGAATGATTGTTTCAAATCTTAAATGCTCTTTAAAAATTATGTGCCATAACACAATAACTGTAGAAATAACTCTGTGAGCGAAACATATCACCCGGGTCCAGCACTGGGAGCCTGCAGAAAACTCTACAGCAATAAATGATGAGACGTTATGGAGAAATATTATACACAAGTAACTGCTTACATCTCCAGTGGATACTTTACTTATTTTATCACCCAGATGATAGAATAGTTAGGCATTGCGCCTTGTCTATGGAAACGCTGTAATAGGAAACATCTGCTACTAATGAAATTTGAATTAGCTCAAAATACTTCTTTTGTCATAAGACATGATCAGCTCAATGCAAGTGATGTCATCTTCATCGTGTGGCTAATGGGTGGCACAAACAATGAGGCATTGACTTGTTTGCTTGCTTCTGTAATCATGTCAGGAAGGTTTTGGAGTGGCTTGGATATTTGACTCATACAGTACAAGGATATAGATAAACGAGGTGTGCGTTAATGAGTAAACATTGGAAACATTTGGCATTTCATCTGGCTTGGAGAACAGCTCCTTGCATCCTCAGCCAAAAATTGGTCACATTAGGCCTATACACTCATTTAGACAAAACAGTGTTAGGGTGCGAAGCAGGCCCGGACTAGCCATTGGGCACACCGGGCATTGACATAGGGGCTGATGGAGCTGCAGCTCCAGGCCCCTACCTTAAAATAGGCCCAGTCAGGACTGGACTGAATGGGCCTATGTGGCCTCTACGGCCATCCCTAACCCAGGGCAAAAGCCCCTTAAGCCCGCAGCAACTTCGACCGGGCCTGCCACCTTAGGGGGCCCGGGCAGCCTCCACCAGGGCCGGCCTTAGGGGTGTGCGGCCGCACAGGGCGCCATGGCAGCAGGGGTGCCTGCCCGGGACTTCTTGTTTGTTTGTTTTTTTAACTTTATTTAACATCCTCCTTGTTAAATAAAGTGAAAAAAAAACACACAAAAAAAACAGATGTTTAAATTTAAGTCCCGGACAGGGGCGTCAAGTGGTCGCTTGTGAAGTTTTCAGCAACTGCTCTGCGCCCCTCGCTCTCCGTGACTCCGTCGCGGTGCCGGCGTTTCATGCTGAGCGCCGGAATATGATAGAAGTACTCAAGTGAAAATATTGACACCCCCAGATGATACAGACTACAAATTTGTGATTTATAGGAGTTTTAGAAGGTGGGTAGGAGAAATTACAATACCCTGTCTGTCGCATTTCCATTTGTACTATGCCAGAGTCTGGTAAGGAAGGAATATGGAAGTTGTAATCCAATGAAAGAAAACACCAGAAGGGCAATAAAAGGCTGGATACTGGGATAAACTGGGAACTAACAGACTTCTGATACCAACGAGAACCAGTTCCCCACAGAATAACACAGAGATGTATCTGTCCATAGTAAAGTTCTTCGCTATGAAGATAACAACAGATACCATATAACTTCTGCAGTCAGAGAAATAGTGCTAATAGAAGCCATTTATAGAAAGCACAACAGTCTCAATTACCAGGCAAGTTAACAGACAGCAGTATGGTATAATGCTAATCACAGCCATTACATCCGCTTGCCATTATTACTCTTCAAGAAACAGCTGGTGCAATATTCCAACAAATACACAATGACACTTAATGCTAAAGAGAGACCGGGCCATATGTTCATATTCAGGGCTCCTGAACTAGCAAATATAAGTTATAGCGTATATATTTTGGTCTGCATACATTACAAGGAATACACATAGGATACAAATTATCAGGTGAACAGGATGTTGTCTCGTCTTCACCTGATAATTTCTATTTTATTTTACTTTTTGAACAACACAACATGGAAAACAAATCCCCTACATTTGCTGTTTTGCTTCTTAATGATAATACCCATTTTATTAAGAGCCCCTTTGCATTGAAACCACTCGTATGCATTGCATCTACTGGCTAGTTTTCACCATCAATTATGTTGTCAAACCCTTTAGCATTTAAATGGTTAACAAATACCTTAACAGGAGCTCATATGGGCATAACCAATTCACATTCTCCCCATGCAAGCTATAGGGGTCCCAACATATTTTTATGGCACAAATAAATGAATGTATGTATTGATGTGAAGCTGCATACTAAAGGCCAATACCAGTATAAAATTTAAAACGCATATTAACCATAATAAACACAAGCCAATAATTATAGTCTGGCATAGTCACTGGGGCTCTTTAGACTAAGAATGATCTTAGTATATGTTACATTTTCCCGCGTGATTCAGTCTCTAAAATACAGAGAACATACAAATACAGAGAGTACCCTGGAGCAGGGGCAGGTAAAGCGTGACAAGGCTTCTGGAAGTCATTATTACTTACGGGACATTTAGCCAACTCTTCTTCACAAACAATTTTGCTGCCTACTCCTCCCCTGGGGTATGAAAATAACTTAATATGAGCCCAAATATTCACATTGTCAATTATAAGGATCCCAAGGCATTTGCAGCTTGTATACCATGTGCCCAACTGGCATAAAACACTTGTGCCACATGTCATCACGCCGAAGCATTCTCCATTCACCTGCCCATCCATTCTATGCTGACACGTATAAACCATACATGTACCTGCCACAAGGTATCCTATCGGATTCAGATTCATGGTTTTTACATAATAATGAAACATTTGAGTATTTTTTATTTGTACAGCTTTAGAATGTTTGTTTCCATTGGAATTAAACTAAATTATATTTTACTTTAAGTACTGGAATTATTTGTAAAAGTGGCAAGATACCATAACATGTTCAAATACTTTAAATAAATATATATATATATATATATATATATATATATAAATTAAAAACACATTGGATTTGATTCCAAAAATCATTGTCATTCAATAGTTTCATCTTCCCTGACTCAATACCAGAATATTGTCTTCATCTTTAAATTACTATAATGTTGTTTTTAATGTGTTGGAAAAACTTTTATTTATTTTGGTAAAGTTTATGGTTTTAACCATTCTTATTACACACACAAGCAAACCATAAATATCAATACAAGCAATGAAGGTTTGTGATTCGCCTACTGCAGAAACAAAGTACACCAAGTAAAAATCTAGAATACAAATCCCAATATATTTTTGTCTACGTGTTTATTAAAAATATGACATCATCTCTATTAATAAGAGCTGAAGGGCTATGATCTTCAATATAGGATGGACGTTCGGGGGAAAACTTCCCAACTTTGCTTAGAGAGATTCATATATATGTATGTGTGTGTGTATATATATACACTAATAGATTCATATAATATATTATATATTTATATATCCTGGATGAAATCACAATACAGAATACAGTGTAGCAACCCCCCCCACCCCCGCACCCTGCGATCACGAACTCACCTAATGAGCAGGTGCACCCACGCACCGTGCCAAGCACCCACGCAACGCCTGCCCTGTGGCTGATGGCACCAGCGATGGAATCTGTCTTTCCTGGAGGCGTCACCTTCCATCCACAGACAAAGAGCCAGAGACGGGGACCTGCAGGCTGAGGATCTTAGGAGATGCTCGAGAAGTGCGCAGTTCCTCCTGAAATTCTAGAGCGTCCGGAGTGCCAGAGCAGAGAAGCTCCCGCACATAACGAGCGACCTGCCGGTTCCTTCGCCCAGCAGTCCAGAGGGTGGAAGGAGAAGCAGCTGCAACGTACTACATAAAGCTGCTTTCATCCTACCAGCCAGCAACTTCCAGGGGCTGCATCAGCACTGTACGCACGAGTTATCGCAACCTACATTGCCCTCTACTGGCCATACTAGGTACTACCTCTGAGTGAAAGCTCTGGAAAGGAATGGAGTCTTCAACATTTGCACCTCTCAAGTTCACCTGCATGAAAAAAATTCCAGTGCCACAGCATGGAAAAAAGCACCAAAGTTTGATAAGAAGGGGTTAATAGGTGGCGTAATAACTTGGAACTCATTGTAGAAGCCTTAGAGTTCCTGGTGTAGAGCTACCTTGTTTGGGGACGACACAAAATACTGGGGCTCCCCCACAAGCAATATGTATATATATATATATATATATATATATATATATATATATATATATATATTATATATATAATTTGTATTGTATATAGCCTGAAATATTTTATGGAAGTTGTGAAATTAGTGCTTAGTTGTGCCCACTTATATTATTGAGCAAATGCAAGCAATTTTGCATCAAACTATAAGGCATTAGTAGGTTACCAAATCATAATACAATGACGTTCGTTCACTAAAGGGAGAGTTGTGCTGCAGCTCCTTGACTTGACTATACATTATAACAGGGGCATCCAACGTGCGGCCCTCCAGCTGCTGCAGGACTACATCTCCCATAATGCTCTTTCAGCTAAGGGGCTGGCTGAGGAGTAGTCCTGCAGCAGCTGGAGGGCCGCACGTTGGACGCCCCTGCATTATAAGTATCTAACCCAAGTGAGCGTCTGCTGCCGGGAAACCTTGACTGGCCCTTTGAAATGTATAGTTAATAGTTAAATTAGTGAAATCTTCTCACCCATTGCAGGAGAAACTTGCCAGTGTTGGTCTTCATTATGAATAGTGAATTAGGGACTTGAATCCGCACCATGCAAGCTACCACACTACTATTGCTATTAGCCTAGATGGCTACCACTCAAATGCTGCATTATCTATTAAAGCACCAGCTCAGTGTCCCTAATGGATTGGGACAGATCTCACATAATTATTCTCACAGCTATAAAGGTTTTCCTAGATAAAAGGTTGTGGGCTGAGACACCACAGCTGTTTCAGTCCATAATTTTGAGTTTTACTGCATAATATGGTATAACGCCATTCTCTAATAATTAACTATTCTCCTGCTGGCATCAGAACCACTGAGGAACCACTCAGCTATCATATGCACTTAAGTGTAAGGAAATATATTATAAAAAATATTATAAAATAAATATATATTTTTAACTCTTGAATGTCTATACAAACAAGCTGGATCAGAATGAGGGAACTTTACAAGAATAGTATAAATCTACAGTCTTAGTTGACTGAGGATATCAGGATATTACGTGACATATTAATTTTACATGCCATATTTACGAAACTTATAGACGTTTTAAAATGATATTTGGATAATGAAAATACTGTTCCAAAAATGTGTGAAAGATTTAAGGTTACTAAACCCTGCCTTAGAAAGAATGAACTCCTTGGCAGAGCAGCGATGAATGAGCTTTAGAGACGGTCACACATACCGCAGCATAGCGAAGAATGTTACAGACTTTCAGTATTGGTGATCTAAATAATGATTTCCTTATCGACTGAAGAAAAAGATTACAATGCCCAATAGTCTGGTTTTTCTGAGTAACTATATAATAAATATATAATCAAGTTTTTTTCATGTGATAATAAAATTTTCATCAGCATGAAATCAGTCACTGTTTTTAAAATATATATCAAACAGCTGTAATGGCAGCATATAGGCACTAACCCCACATTGCCTTTAGCGGGTTAGGAGTTGGAAGGAGATGGGTAGAGAGTAGGCTGGGAGTGGATATGGCCAAATGTTTGCCTGCCCAAGAAAGAAGTCGCTGACTCGGAGACTCAGGGAAACAAGGCTGCACCCTGAGTGTCCCCACGTATGGTTCTCGTGCTCAAATACAACGGGATATTTCTTAGTCATGCACTATTCTGGTGAAAATATTAAAAAGTGATCAAATCACCATATAAACCAAATCAAATGGTCCACTCTCTTAGAACATTATTTTGGTTTCTTTGATCAGACAACTTTACACCACAATGGCTTTTAAGACTCTCTTGTCATAAGATGTATGCTTATTGCACCCAAGAATCAATATAATGTTAGCTTAATGAATGCAACAAGCGAAGGACTTTGAAAAAGGCCAATAATTGTTCCTCCAGTTGTCTGGATTCGATAAGTATAATAGGATAAAAAAATGGAAAGTGCCACACTTAAAAACTAACATGCTTGTCACACTCATTATAAAGAGTTCATATAGTATTTCTAATGTAATAAGTAAATATTTATAAGTAGGTGCCACCTGATCCAGGTCTATGTAAAAAGCACAGTGGCGCATGTGCCAGGCAGAGTTAGCGGCTAATGATAGGATCAAATTGGCTATTGATTTATATGTCGTGTAGGCTGCTTAAAATGCAGACGCGTGAGTCAGTTGAGTTTTGGGAAACCTGCTGTGAAACTAACACAGGTGCCAGTTTCTGATGGCTGCATTTACAGGGGTTTTTGTTCAGAGTGATTTTTTTTCTACTGTATTAAATTGAAGGTTTAAACAATGTCAGCTCGCTCGCTAGGTGATACAAACAGGGTAAATCAATGGAAACAAAGTTAATTATTCTTACTGTAGATTGTTGAGTTTTTTAGTCTCAAAGGTTCCAAAGATGCATAGTTTGGCAAATGTTCATCTAATTGATTGCTTGTGATTAATTACAGCTTGTCCTATAAGTATAGGTAAGAACAATATCCATAGCTTGGTACCACTTACCATGTTTCACGTTAGAATTAGTGATTCTTTAATTCAAGCTGAAAGTTGGATATTTATTAATGCAATACATTTAAAGAAAACCTGTTATTTGACAGTCTAGAAAAAAATCTATATGTTGTGCTAATAATTATTTAAACAGCTTGCATTTCCATTAGCTGTCCCATTAGCTTAGAACATAATACTCGCCTGAACTCCTATTCCTAATTAGTTCTCAAGGTGCATTATGCTAAATCTTTGCAATTTGTTTAATAAGTGGTGAAGAAAAGATGCCTGGAAAAGGGTTTACAGTGCAATATATTATATATATACTATGCACAAACATATTATATATACATGTATACTATGCACACAAACATATTATATATATATATACTATATACATGTATACATCCACACACACATATTATATATACTATATACATGTATACATGCACACACACATATTATATATACTATATACATGTATACATGCACACACGTATTATATATATATATATATACTTTATACATGTATACATGCACACATATATATATATATACTATATATGTATACATGCACACACACATATTATATATACTATATACATGTATACATGCACACACGTATTATATATATATATATACTATATACATGTATCATGCACACACAGATATATATATATATATATACACACACACACATATATACTATATACATACATACATGCACACACATTATATATACTATATACATACATGCATACAAACATATTATATATACTATATACATGCACACACACATTATATTTACTATATACATGTATACATGCACATAAATCATATATATTTATTGGTGTGTGAAAAGGCATTGTTCCACTTACATTAAACATTACATTGCATGTTTGTGTTCACCAAATAACCCAGATTTTCTGTTATTTTAAACATTTTACATTTTACCCATAGGAGACTGGGGCAAGCTTTTAAGTTTTGCTGTTCCAGTTAGGTGATATTGCCATAAACAGTTTGCATGTTATCTAGAGAAAACAGGGCATAAATACCTAGTTTAGGGCAAACCATGCATCCCAATGCATGATATAACGGTAAATATACAAAAAGAATTAAATCTCCCACAATATTTCCCCCTAAATATTAAACCAAATAGTAAAACAGAAATTAAATAATCTTAATACATTTATCCAATAGTTGTGGAATGGTTAAAAAGGTAGAAACTTTCAACTGTAGTTAATGATGTCAGGAGAAAATGTAAGAAGTTAAATGTATATAAGCCATATAATTGCCAGTGAGCAGGTGTTGATGCCTGATTACTTATTTAATAATATTATATACAAATAAAACCATAACCACTTCATGATGAAGGAAAATTATCATTTAATATTTTAAATGATTGCCATTTGAGTATTAAACACACAATTTAAGTACATTAGAAATTTTAATTTCTAATTAATTATATTCATCATTACAATGCATATTAGTAATGCCCAAGCTACTAGGCTCTTCTGGGATATATATATATATCAGACCCATTGCCACAGGTGTATACATTTAAGCACCTAGCCATGCAGTCTGCATTTACAAACATTTGTGAAAAAAATGGGTTGTTCTGAAGAACTCCAGTGTGGTACTGTGATAAGATGCCACCTTTGCAATAAGTCAGCTTGTGAAATTTCATCCCTGCTAGATATGCCACGGTCAACTGTAAGAGGTTTTATTGGAAAGTGGAAGCGTTTAGGAACAGCAGCAACTCAGCCTCGAAGCAGAAGGCCACATAAAGTCAGAGAGCGGAGTCACTGAGTGCTGAGGTGCACGGGGCGTAAGAGTCGCCAACAGTCGCCAATCAGATAATCTCCAGGCACCTACATTGTTCCAAGAGAGAAAATACAGTGCCTTTAGAGAAAACTACAAGTGGATTTTTAATCATCTTCTTCAATGAAACTGAAAATGGTATGTGACAAGTCTATTAGTGAGAGTAAAGTCACAGGTGAGACGGTCGCAGTATAGGAATATGATGTGACAGATCAAATCATAGCTTTTATTTAACTGGAACTAAATCGGCTTCAAGCAACTCATAACCTGCTCATTGGAATGTCAGTACACTGTTATCAATTTGCTTTGATATATATAGATATACACACATATATACTGTATATACATATCTATATATATATATATATATATATATATATACACACACATATACATACATCTGCTTCTTATCAGGTCTAAAAATGAGGTAAATGCAACCTCAGGTGAACAACAACACATGACATATTACACCATATCATGATTTATTTAACAAAAATAAAGCCAAAATGGAGAAGCCATGTGTGAACAACTAAATATAACCTTACTGCTTTCATAGGAATTAAGATCCTAAGTAGCAGAGAGGTGCTGCTAATCAAATGCCTTTAATGAATTGATCATCAGCAAGTGTGACCATCTCTATAAAAGCAGAACTTTTAGCAGGTTGATGGTCTGGAGCATTCAGGATTGTGTTTACACAATGCCAAGAAAGAAAGACATCAGCAATGATCTTAGAGAAACAATTGCTGCTGCCCATCAATCTGGGAAGGGTTATTAGATCATTTCCAAAAAAAGTTAATTCTACAATAAGAACAATTATTCAAAAGTGGAAAATATTCAAGACAGTTGCAAATCTTCCCAGGAGAGGACGTCCCAGCAAATTCACCCAAAGGTCAGATCCTGCAAAGCTCAAGGAAATGCCCTGAAGTTATATCTCAGACTCTACAGGCCTCAGTTAGCATGTTAAATGTTAAGATTTATGATACTACAATTTGACAAAGACTGAGCAAGTTTTTTTGGTTAGAAGGGTTTGCCGGGAGAAAGCCTCTTCTCTCTAAAAATAACATGGCAGCATGGCTTAGGTTTGCAAAGTTGCATCAGAATAAACCACAAGACGTCTGGAATAATGTCCTTTGGACAGACAAGGCCAAAGTGGAGATGTTTGTCCATAATGCACAGCACCATGTTTGGCAAAAAACAAACACAGCACATCAGCACAAATTCCTGATACTGTCAAGCACGGTGGTGGAGGGGGGCGTGATTTGGGCTTGTTTTGTGGCCATGGGGCCTGGGAACCCTGCAGCCATTGAATCAGCCAATGAATACTCCTCTGTATACAAAATAATTCTAGAATCAAATGTGCTTGGCTGAAATCAGGTCATGCAATGGCCCAGTCATAGTCCAGATCTCAAATCGATTTAAATGTTGTGGTGGGACCTTAAGATAGCTGTGCATATACAAATGCCCGCAAACTTCAATAAACTGAAGCAACGTTGTAAAAAAGTGTGGGACAAAATTCCTCTACAATGATGTGAGAGACTGATAAAGTCATACAGAAAATGATGCTAAAGGTGGTTCTACAAACTATTGAATCATAAGGTGTACTTTTTCACACATGGCTTCTACATTTTGGCTTTATGTTTTGATTTAAAAAATCATGATACGTTGTAATATGTCATGTGTTGCTAATTGGTTATTTTACCATTTTTCATGTCCCATGCTGGTTTAACTTCCTTCACTGTAAAAAGCTTGTCCACTTACACTGGAAAGTTATTTCACAAGTAATTTCCATCTTGGATTGTTTGGTACACAGACTGTGCCTTAAATTGTATACAGATAGTAAGCCATTTGTTCAAATCCAAACTTGTTGACAAGCTGGCAGTAGCATTTTTCCGAGGCCTGCCATGCCTCACGCAAGGCAGTTTAATAAAATGAGTTATGGGGAGCTGAAAATATCTCTGATTAAGTGAGTCAATTGTTTGTATTGGCTAAGCTTGGCCTTTGATTTGAATTGTGGGCCAGATGATAGCCTGCCATCTGCTGATGGTAAACATTGGATACTACATTTACTTTCTGTCCATCACTTAGAACTTTCACCCCTATCCACAGCTTCAGGGTATGGGCAGGCTATTTTGTTTTGGTTTTTTTTAATGGTTCAAATAAAATATTTTCACTTTATCGTTGTGCCCAAATCTTTGTTCAGTCCTCCTGACTTGTGGCTTGTTTATATCGGGCTACAAATCACAGTTTATCTAGAGTTACATGAGAATACTAAATGGATAAACCGGTAGATTGAAGAATGAAGAGAGAAAAAAGAAAAGTTTCAACATCTGTAGCAGCAGAATTGCTCAATTCTCAAGAGATAAAAGATGCATGCAGCTTCACTTCGATGAGCTTTAAAATGCACTAGTTTATCAAAGCATTCTATTATTAAAAAAAATGTAAATGTTGCCAGTGTTTTGAAGAGGACAAAACTGAAAATTGCCATGAATATAAAAAAAATACTGCCTTTGTGTACCGGAAAGGTTGCTGAACACACTTTAACTGCAGATTTAAGGTGCATAAAAGATCTAAAGGCAAAATATATCTATATAAAAAACATTTTGTACGATTGCGGAGTTTTTTATGTAAGATATGTTACAGTGGGTGTATCTCCTCAGTGCCCGTTTGTGCATTCCCTATTATCAATTGCTGCTAAAATGCAAAATATGTCTGCATTTTGTACAAAGAAAATGACATCTCGTGGATAGTGTCAGGCCCATCTGTTGGATCATCTTAGCCTCTAAAGCTGCTGCTGTGACATGGATATTTGTTTTCTCATTTTCATTAGTGGCTCTAGGGTTTCTAGCACCGAACATGAACCAGTGCCCCACTTCTTGTATGAGCTAATAAAAAGGAGAACATCTGAGTGGTACCTCCAGGAGCTCCGTTCCTTAGGTCACCACTTAGTCCAATGTGAAAGTCTTAGTCTATGTGTTAAAACCAGCCCTAAAACAGCCCCAAGATTAATGTTTTGTTGTGTATATCTGAGCACATTATTATTTCCAATATTCAAAAACAACACTTTCGTATCTGAAAAAGAAAAATATATATCACTAGTCTAATAAATCACTAGGTCTAACATTATATTTTTCACAAAAGATGAATGCACATCTATTTGTTACATTCTATGCTTTGCAACATTTAACTCATTTTAATATTTAGTAAGTGTTTAAGCATATTTTTTTGTTTCTTTTTTTTACGGATTTAGTTCTACTTAATTCATTTTAACCCATTTTGATGAGATTGGATTTGCCAGTTCTTTAACCAGTTGGATATGCTTTTGTGTTCTTTGCTGGAAACATTCTATTTAGATTTATTTGCACTGGAAGCAGATTCATAATCCCTCTCACTAATTTGCATGTATAATGTGTCTGGGACTGTAAATATTTGCTGGCTGAATTTGTGTGCCCTTGAAGCAGCCCAAAGTGACGGTTTAGCTGTAGGAGGATTATTTTAAGTACAACCAATGCTACTACCTACTATCTAGGGCATATGGCCAAGTGGACATCTACTCAGGTACAAGTCCTACGTTACATTATGCTGACTGTGGCTCCTGTATTCTAAACAGAGTCTTTAAAAAATAACAGGGTCCCGCGGATAGGGCCTGATAGTAGTTTCATCCAGGTCTGGTCTAAGCCATTGCACGACCAGTCCTTCATTACAAGACAAAAATGAGGTTGAGGATATGAGATCCTGCATGAGCAGTATGAACTCATATACTAGATATGGTAGAGTAGCTACATGTTGGAGCAACTATTTGTTTTGTCACATCAAAAAGAAATTTTAAAAAGCCAGAATATGTTGCAAGACCTTGGGACCTCTGTTTAAGACTGGTTTAAGAACATGTGTTTATATAAATATTTTAGTGAACAATCCTGTCCATGTGCTAAGAGCTTCACGCATATAACAATTATACTAAAAGAAAAAAGGTGCGTAAACTTTAAAAATGTCTTTTTATCAAGTAATAATGTCTGATTGAAGAAGCACTTTCATTTGCCCTAATTATATTGTCATGTGTAAAAAAACAAGTGCATTCACTATTAATTAAAATTTTTCCAAAAAGTATGTCACACTTTTAAGTGCAGGCATCTTAGGCCCAGCGTGTCGCCTTCTGTGAGCTGCATTAACAATTAAGTGGAGCAGAGAGGAATAAAACAAAATCGCAAAGAGACAAGCGGAAAAGCCAAATGCATCTGACGCGTACCACAATTTAAATAAATGGAAAGAAACCCCTTGGCATTAGAATGTATCTTTAAAATGCCTGAATAACTTATACAGATCAGAGAATATCTGGGACCCATTGGGAGATACACTTGGATCTAAGGGACTAAAGCTGGAATGTTTTTTTACGGTTATCAAATACTAAAAGAGGATAAACAACTAAATGTTATAAAGAAAGGGTTATTATATAATAAATAAACAATATGCATATGCAGTATAAACAATGGCATATGTACCTAAGGAGCTGCCCTCAGCCCCTTCCACTGATGCCCTAGGCCTGACCTAGGACAGCACCCACCAGCCACCCCCTCTGATGCTGCTATCCTCATATGATGTCATATGATGTCTCTAGATTGTAAGCTCGTTTGAGCAGGGCCCTTCTTACCTGTTGTCTCTGTAAGTCAATTTGTTATGTTACATACTACTTCTTATGTCCTGTCTACCCATTGTACAGCGCTAAGTAATTTGATGGCGCTATATAAAACAATAAATAATAATTATAATATCCTGGTGCTCAGTGTCATAAAGGTGCATTGTGCCTTTCAATGCAATGCATAGTTCACCACAGTGTTAATGGGGCTGGTTGGGGAGCTCTCCCTCGTAACCGGCCCATAAGCACACCTAGAGGCCATATTGCCACCTAATGTCCCCCTAGTGGTCATAAGTCAGAATGCATTGCAGAGTATAAACGTATATACAGTATAAATAATGCATTTATTATGCAGAGCATGATTTGGAACAGCAGTGATAATACATATGGGAAAGATACCACTGAAAAGAATTATAGGGTAGAAAACAATAAGCAGGTACAAAAAAAATGCGCTTGCGTAAATGTAGAGCATTTTACACTAATTGTCCGCCTGCACTGCTGCAGAATATCCAGTTCATAAATGAGCCACAAAATTCAGATACCGCCAGATAATGTTTAGGATCTAGAACAAAGTAAAGTGCAGACCTGGCACTTTAAGGACGATAACCTTCTAATGGCATAAGTGTTGCCAGTGGCTGGATAAGACAGGACGCATCTTACATTTTTATGCTCATGTAGCATTGTGGCCGCACACTACAGCACCCAATTTGTCACTATATAAGTAATAAACCTCCAAAGCAGGGTGCCATCATCTTCCCTGAGTGCTAACTTGAAAATAACAGGTTCTGGAAAACATTTGCAGCTCTCTATACCATGATTTCCATAATGAACGAGGAGAGGAGAATTTCATACAACCTCTGTATGTAGTCTTTGTCATCCTGGATTACAGGACCATTTTGAAACAAAATGTAATAAAGCCTGACAGCCTCTTGTGATGCGGTGGTTAATGTCTGAACCCGAGAGCTCTAATTAGGAAGACTTGCTTTAAAATGTAATTGGGAAACATATGCAGCCAGTTAGTTCAGTTAACGACAAACAACTCACTTGACTCTTCTCTCTTTAAATATTACAGAATGAGAAAACAATATGTGTTTTGCTACTGCCTAGCTTTACATCAGATAACGTACATTTAAATATGGAAATAACTGATTCTGTGGACAGACTGTTGTATTAGGGAAGTGAACGCAGGAAAACATGGATTATACATTCTAGGATTATTTAATTTAAATTTAACTTAACTTAAGCTACAGAGAGACATGAGCTTCCAGGACCTCGGAGGTCTCTTCTTAAGATGGAAGTTTCCATTGGTGATCGAACACATTAACCTGTGTTTTAACTTGTAACACCATTCCATACTTCATCGTATTGTATGGTATATTGCTCATTGATTTGAAACTCACATAATGATTGAGATTCTTTCATGTACATGTCTCGGGGATGCAGAGGGAGAGTGCCTGGAAATCATGATTGTCCCCCAAATACTGGGACTGTTGGGAAGGATGAATATGTGGCTTCGTTTCCCTCTACCTCGAAAATCAGTGCGGCCACCATTTACATCACGCAGTTTAGATACAAGTATCTGCCTGTTTGCTATAGAAACATTTATTCCGCAGAATATTTAATATCAAATTACAGCCGGGTATTCCAAGCACAGTTCCATGCAAATATTAACCCACTGATTTATTTGTGGGCTGCGCAGGTTGTAGTGGTCAGCCATCTTTAATGTGGCGCGTGCATGTGCAGTTGGCCGTTTATTCTTCCCGCCATTTTTGGTGTGACGCGCACATGCGGGGTGGTGGGCAGGAAACACCGGTCGGCCATCGTGGGATGGCTCGGCAAAAAGCGGATCCTCTCCGGTGACAGTAGTGGTGAGAAGGAGAAACTGCTACATCCGTAGCAGTTGCAGGTAACTTGCTTACAATGGTAATGATAATAACTGGATAATGAGCAAGTTGTCTGTAAATCATTCATATGAAGCTGGAATCCCGCGGACAGCAGGTGGATTGTATAGTGGACAGCTAGAACTATTATTATTTATTCTTTTATATAGCGCCATCAAATTCTGTAGCGCTGTACAAAGGGTAGACTGGACATAACATGTGGTATATAACATAACAATTAGACTTACAGAAACAACAGGTGAGGACTGTGTGAGATATCACAATAGAGCCGTTTACCACGTAATCATGTATTCCAAATCTTCCCTGGGTGATATTTAATATACTATAACATAATATTCTGTATATGTTCACTTCCTGATATGATATACTGTAACATAATAATGTGTATACTGTATATTCCCAGTTTGATATAACATAATATTCTGTAACATATTAACCTGAATATGTTAACTGCCTGATATATTAAACGGTAACATAATAACCTGTATATGTTCGCTGCCTGATATGATATTCTGTAACATAATAACCTGTATATGTTCGCTGCCTGATATAATAAACTGTAACTTAATAACCTGTATATGTTCGCTGCCTGATATGATATTCTGTAACATAATAACCTGTATATGTTCGCTGCCTGATATAACATAATGTACTTTAATATATAAATCAGTATACTGTATGTTCCCAGTCTGATATAACATAATATTCTGTAACATAATAATCCGCATGTTCACTGCCTGATATAGTGTACTGTAAATAATAATCTGTATATGTTCCCTGTCTGGCATAATAAAATGTGCTGTAACATAATCATCTATGTATGCTTCCTACCCGATATAACATGATACATATTTTCTATCAAATTATAGAAATTATGACATGACTTTTTATATTATCCTCCCCAGCTCTTACACTGTGCCTGGCATTGCATAAATGCCAACTGTCTTAGAACACTGGCCAGATTTGGACAGGGCCAGAATAGCCTACTGCGATACCAGGAGATGTTTTCAGTATGCTGCAACGTCTGGGGTCGGTCTGGAGGTCAGCAATCTAATTATACGCGTGGCCCTGGCCATGTCTTTTATATTTATGTATATATATATCACATAAAACAATTTAATCACATCAAAGCAAAACAAAAACTTATTTCCAGCTGCTATGGCAACAGCCTATCTTTGCATGCTCTTGTGTCACATGGCAATTATGTGTTCCCAGAAAACAATATAAACAAGGCAAAATTTTACTTGATTAAAGTTTGGTTTGGTCATCTAGCAGGACTAGGAATGGTGTTTCTAATGTTGCATTTAGTTAGAAATGTGTTAAGCAGAGCAAGAGGGACAGCAGCTTTATGGTGTTTATATAACATTGTATTCAAGTAAAATAACTTTATTTATTAAAAAGAGAGATAGGAGTTGAAGTCCCTGGTGTTCATGATGTCCTATCACCATAGATCATAAAGACTGATAGAATGATGATGATGTCATGGTAATGAGGTAGAACAATGGCTTACACTCTCCACAGTGTTCTGTGACTCTCAAAAACAAGCTCACCGGTGCATCTCAGGCATAACTCTCAGCTGTTAGCAGTTGAAACTTCTTGTTGTTTTTGCCAAATACTACATGGCTTCTCAGGAGAAAAAGACAGGGAAACCGCTCAAGAGGCGCTCCTCGGTCAGCACATCAGACCCGCCCTCGAAGAGGTTTCTGGCTCGGTTTTTGAACCAGCAGCCAGAAGACAACGAACCGACCAGCAGCGGCCAGAACACCGCGCCCGATCCCAACAATTTACCATCACAACGGGACCTGGAGCAGGCTGATACCATCGAGCTGCTGCATTGGTTTGGGAGGTTTATCTGCGGCAGGTGTCCTATGATACCATCTCTCAGTCCCATGGACCCTGTGCGCTGGATTGTTAATGTGGACAGAGCCCTCTACCTCCAAGGATGGCAGGCAGAGCCATTCCTAACACCAGCTACCGTCACCTTTCTTTACTTGGTGTGTAGAGAGACCGTCTCCTGCTGTCTGGTCAGCAAGCAGGAGTTAAAGGCAGCTCTCATGGCCTGCCTGTACGTGTCCTATTCTTACACGGGTGCGAGGACATCATACCCCTTCGGGGTCTTCATTGCAGGCAGTGTGAAGGAGGCTTTTTGGAGTAAATGCCTGGCTGTCGCCATAACAATGAGTGGAGAAATGCTGCGCATCTACAACGACCCAGCATACTTCGCTGAGACCTTCGCGGATCTGAAGGCTGAAGGCGACTGGGAGAGGAGCTAAAGACAGACCGGACTGATGAGGGAAATGACATCTCCTCTGTTATTTATAATGCTGGATACAGCATCGCTTTACTTATAGAGTTACTTATAGATTAAAAAAATTATAAAACCCCCAAAAGGAGTCATTTCTATTAATAGCTGAAAAGGGAAAATGGAATCTTTGGTTGAAGCTGTGTTTTTATTAAGCCTAACTAGATAAAGCTACAGAGAGACATGAGCTTCCAGGACCTCGGAGGTCTCTTCTTCAGATGAAAGTTTCCATAGGTGATTGAACACATTAACCTGTGTGTTTTACTTTCCAACACAACCCATATTTCATTGTATTGTAACGTAGTTTGCGGATTAATTTGAAACTCACATAATAATTGCAAATATTTCATGTACATGTCACGCAATCTGAAGGCTCAGTGCGGCCGTTTATATCTTATCACCCACGGTCACTGTATACGCTGTCAGCCATTACTGTCACATAATTACCAATGGAATTTATCAGATATCAGCCCCATCGATGATTTTCACCTCTCCAAATTCACTGCGTGCTATGAACAGCCAGCCCCCGCGGGCTTTTCTTGCAACAAGTGCTGAGCTGACCCCTCATAATGCATTGATAAAGCACAGAGACACCATGAAGGTTATCTGGCACACCAGGCAAATACCCAAACTGGAAGCTCAGTAATAAAGAGTCCAAAAAACATTTAGACAGCAATAGCAACGATGCCCAATGGGCCCAATCCATATACATAATACAGCTTCACACAAAAATAGAAAATCCTTAAAAAGGAGTCCAGAAAGGACACAGTAAATGTTTAAAAGCTGTCATTCATGTGAAGCTGAAATTTCGCAGACAGGGAGCAGATTGGACAGCAAGTGGGGAGATCATCATCAATAATCATGTATTCCAAATCTTCCCTGCGTGATATTATATGATATACTATAATATAATAATCTGTATATGTTTTCTGCCTGATATAACATAATATACAGTAGTATAATTATCTGTAAATCTTCTCTGCCTGATATAATATTCTGTAACATAATTATTTGTATATGTTCCTTGCCTAATATAACATAATATCCTGCAACATAATAATCTGTATATGATACAATATACATTTCTATCAGGTTACAGAAATTCTAACATGATCTTTTGTATTCTCCACCCCAGAGTTCATAGGAGCCCTATACTGTGTCTGTAAAGCAGGACGGCCATCAGGGGTGTACAACATTACATTTGTAAGGGGCCTGGCAGTCCTGGGGGGGGGGGGGGCATTTAAAAAAATGGCAAAATGGCACCAACAAGCTGTTTTGGGGTGAAGATGATACAGACAAGCTGTTTATGGGCAAAGATGACACAGACAAGCTGTTTGGGGGCAAAGATGGTCCAAAAAAAGTTATTTGGAGGCAAGATGGTCCAAAAAAAGTTATTTGGGGGCAAACATGGCACATACAAACTGTTCGGGGGCTAAATTGGCACATACAAGCTGTTTTGAGAAAAATCTGTTTGGGGAAAAATTTGTACTCACAACTGTTTGGGGATAAAGGTGGCACTGTGGGACATGTTTCTTGTGAAGTTGGGGGACCCAGGGTAGTTTCTAGTAATGCCACTGTGTTAAATTGTATGAATTTATAAAAATTAAGATATATGAAGATGATGGGGAAATAAAGAATTGGTATAGAACCCATACATTAACATTCACACACACACAGCAACCCTAACAATATACACTTACACATACATACATATATACACACACAGCCAGATCACCCAAGAGGGCAACAGGTTCTCTGTTCACAGAGGGACTGTTACCCCCTTGGACTTGTTGCCCTAAGCCTAGTTGGGCTAGTTAGGTCAGAATATGCCACTGGCTTAAAAAGCAATCCTGGATGCATTATATTACTGGAATCATAAACATTTTTCATACGATATTACAAAGTTTATACAAGTCTGCCCGAGATTTCCCTTTCCATATGCCTGAGTCCGCAGTTTATTAATAGGGTGCATCTAGTGCTGCAGCCATGGCAAAGGTTTCAGGTGAACCTTGGAGTTTGAAGAATTTGACTTGAAGTGTCACTTGATAAAGTATATTGTGAAAGTGCCTCGTTTCTAATGGCTGATCTGGAAACCCATTGAGAGCACTAAATACCGCGAGGTCACTTTGATGTTTGCAATCTTTTACATGGAATCCTTGAAGTGCTTGTTTAACCAGGTCACCCCTATTAATGCCCTGTGCCGTGTAATATAGCAGGTCAGGCCAACAGGTACGTTAGGATGCAGCAAAGGGATTGTATGGGACATCTCTCAAAATAAACGTGGTAATTTGTATCGTGTTGCAATCAGTCCCACATTCATCCCCCAGACACCTGAGATTGTTGGGGAGATCAAAGATCACAACTGTAACTGCCCCCCTGGCAGAATAAAAGGGGGATCTGCCCCCCCCTCCGCTCTTTGTACCCCTGCTGCCCTGGTGAATCGGTCACTTGTGGGAAGCACAAAACCAAGGGATTAAAAAGGGGTTAAAAAAGAAAAGGCAGCAAACTCTGAATCAGCAAAATTGTGAAATTAATCTTTCCCTCATGCGACAACCAAACAGTGTTCCGCGACGAAGATAGTACAGAAATCTCCCACATCTCACGTACAAACAAGCACAGGTTTCACGCGCCGCCACGTCTAAGGTGTTAGTATCGTGTCTGCACAATAAGATCACTTGGTTAATTGGTCAGGGTCAGAGGTCAGAGGTCCGATCCCACTGACATTATGTCAGCAGAAGTGGAAGGAAACAAAGAAACATCCCATTCCGAGGCAGATGAGAACCATTCGGTGCTTCTAGTCGCTTGCTTTCCTCAGATCAGTCCTTGGTCCTGTCGTAGAGCCACCATAGCTTTATATGCCCCATACATGTTTAAATTCCTTCACTGTATTATTTATTGTTTTGTATAGTGCCATCATATTCCGTAGCGCTGTACAATGGGTAAACATGACATAACCAATAGTATTTAACATAACAATTTGATTTACAGGGTTAAGCAGGGCCCTGAGCTTACCCTTTACCATTTCTGCTAGGGAGGCTTATTTACAAGGAGCAAGGTGGCTCAGCACCCCCACTTGGGGCTACTACCCCTCTTGCCCTGAGGAAGAGATAAAACACCCTGCTTATATATATATATATATATATATATATATAATCACTATGTAACAGGGGCAGATGTTGCCCCTATCGTGCACTTGCACCTTTACAGATGATACCAACGGACTAGCTACAGCTTTTACACAGCAAGCAGGAAAGAGACATCTTTAATGTGTTCAATTGAAAAAGACAGTCCTCTTATACACGCTTCCGGCAGTCCTGTCACTCTGCTGCGTGTGACCCCCTTACTACGAACACGCCCTACTACTGAGACCGACAGCGGGTCTATCCAATGATTGCAGCACTCCTGCTGGGCTGAGCAGGCTGGGTTTCCGAAGCTCCAATGAGCGGGGCGGAGACTTACAACTCAACAACAGTTTGTGCTGTCACCCGGTGGGAGGTTAATGCGGCTGTTACCGCTGGGAGACCGGAGACCGGAGACGGGCGGCGGGTCTGATGGACACAGTATCTGTTGTGTAGGCGCAGGACTCGGCAGCAGCATATAGTAGTATCCAGTATCGATGGTAAGAGTGTAATAAGTGATCAGAACTGTGTTAATACAACAATCATCACGTGTCATCCCCAACATGTATGGCTTTATAATGTGAAGGTATTTTGTATCCTCGATTAACCCTTAATACACAGTAGGTTACATATAGTTATGATGGGAACATGACTGTGATCGGTTAGGGTTAGATCAGGGCAGGTTCATGTTCAGGGTCAGATATGATCTCTTATTGGGATGTGTTGTTTTGATCTCTTTGTGTGAAGCATTATGATACAGAAGTAAGTTATTAATAGTTATTTATAGGTGTTCTTGCCCCAGCTGTACAGTTTCGGTTTCATGCTATGTGACCTGTGGGTTCATTACCTGCTGTAAAAGTCTGTGGAAATCACCTATATGTTTATTATCCTGGGGCACAGCTGTGTTTTTAAAATGGATCTTATCCATGATCTGCGATAGCGCTTTGCCAAATTAGAGCAGCCAAGAAACCGTTTCACTTTAAAGAGACGGTGGTAGATAAGTGGAACAACCTTCCAGCAGAGGTGGTAGAGGTAAGCACAGTAATGGAGTTTAAATTTGGTCCCACATTTCTCCCCTTTAGCGCACAGACGGCTACAAGAGCCACAACTTGACTTCCTTCCCTGTTTTTAATAGGGTGGAGGGAAAGACCCGGTGCGCCTTAATACCCTGTCCCTGGCGCTGTCACCACCCTCTCTGACCTGGTTAAAGCAAGGCTTGTAACTTAAATCACAACGGTGCGCCGCGTGCCGAGACACAGCCCCACGTCTTACTTTCCTGGTTGGGTCCAGCTGGCCACTTGGTCATTTTTTTTAGTGAATATCCAGCCCTGTTTTTGTTTTTTTAATCACATGTATCTGCGTGACGCTTTGTGTTCAGTAACTTCCCGGCTGAGTCACGTTGGCATTGAAATACCTAAAAACCTGTTTACCTTAGTGATACTCCTGTGATTATTTACTTTACTTAGTGATTCAATTCTGCCACGACCCAATAGTTTTTTCTGTTTGAGAGCAGGGGGAGAGCTGTGTGTAACAATATTTATTCACCGAAAAAACTTTGCATGGATAAATATGGCCCAGAGATGTTGTGACCTAAAGCAATATACGGGACTTATTAGTGCATTGACGGAGTTGCAGTAGAGATTAATGGAAGAGGGGCTGCTACCCTATCCTACACCTAGTTGGCTTAGACCAGAAAACCATATACACATCCCCTACAGATTCGATATACTTAAGAATCTCCCAGGTTCTTATACGTTTTCTGCTTTAGCATTAATATCCAGCCGAGGGCCCTGTGTTCTATATTATGTCTATATCCTACTAATGAGAAGAAGAACAAGTGAGGGGAAAAAAACCCATTAGTGCATGAATGAAGAATAGCAAACATCAAAATGCCTAAATCCCTGCTGTTTAATGATATTCTCCTGACAAATAGTCCCATTTTCCTCCTCTAAAGACTCTTAATCCTTGTTCTTGTCTTGGCCTTTTGCCCATGCCATACATACTCAAACATCTTTACTACTTCTGTTGGAGGGCTGTTCCACGTATCTACCACCCTCCGTAAAGTAAATCTTCTTTACACTACATCTGAGTCACTAACCCTCTGGTTTTAGATTATGACCTCTTGCTCTAACACTTCAAATATTTTTTTATTTTTTTTTGGTCTCGTTATGTATTTCAATCCATGAATTCATAGTTTTGACCTGTCTCTGTATGTCTGTCTTTTTGCGTTCTGTCTCCCATGCATCGGTGCCACCGACAGTATGAAGAGGTCCTGGTAAAGGTACGATATTATGAAATACGACCTAATAGAAGTAGACGTTCCACCTGAATCTGTTTCTTACGTTTTTAGGAGTAAAGTGATGCTTCCGTGAGGGTTTTCCTGTCCCCAGCGTTATGAAGCAGTTCCGGGTGGTTGAGCCTGTGGTTGCGCTCTACTGTTTTGCGAGCTTTGTAAGCTCCCCGATATCGCAGCTGTATATATATCAGAGACTGTGGAAGGAGGAATTCAACTCCAGTGTCCCATACAGCGACAATGTCTCCCAGTGCGAAACAAACCAGAGCAGCCCCTCCTTCATACATCAAAAGGTATGGAAACGTTGAGGATGGAGGATTTTGGTTTCACGTTTTTTGTACTTGGCCATCAATATGTTTCGAGACTGGAGATCTGGAGCATGGCTGGTCTATGAAGACCACACAGTAGCTGTGACCTATTATATACATTTTTTAACTGGTCTACTTCGAAATGCCTTATTCAGTTATAGAAATAAAATGTCCTGGTAAAGTTCTGCCTTCTAGCCCCTTATCTACTATAACCCCTCAACTAGTGTCCCTATCTGGCCATTTGGAACGCTGGCAGGTATGTGGTCGGACGCTATGTTGTTGCTCTAATCTAAACAATTTTTTATGTTTTAAATAACAATAAACATAAAGGTGTAAGCGCACGTGCCCCAATACACAATCTTAGGGTAAATCTGTATTGCATATAATGTGGTTTAGACCTCTCTTTTAGCCCTGTAGATTGAGACACAGAGAGATCATAGTGTAACCCATAAATGCAGTAATGATTGTAATGGGGTATAGAATAAACTCACATGAGATAGAGCCGTGAACAGGCTCTATAAAAACAACTCAAGGTGCCCACTTGGGGTGTAAACGGAAGGATGCCTACCTTCTGAACCCACTCCAGGCAGTAAAAGGATCCACACAGTTCTGTTCCTTCTGGATTCTTTTATTAAAATAAGGAGAACTAGGCATGAAAACCTATATTTCCCCAATATACACAACGCGTTTCGACTTTGTCTTTTTCAAGTGTCTTTTTTTCTCTCACATGTGAGTTTACTCTATACCCCATTAAAATCATTACTGCATTTATGGGTTATAGTATGATCTCTCTGCGTCTCAATTTACAGGGCTAAAAGAGAGGTCTAAACCACATTATATGCAAGTATATATGCAGATTTACCCTAAGATTGTGTATTGGGGCACGTGCGCTTACACCTTTATGTTTATTATTATTTGAGTGGAAATTTAAAGTGGTCTTTTCACGAGGTGTGTTATAAGTTGCACTTTACTTAACACTTATTGTTTTTTATTTCATTTTTTATATTTTTTATGTTTTGTCTACCCTTTGTACAGCGCTGCTGAATCTTACGGCGCTATATAAAACAATAAATAATAGTAGTAGTAGTGACGCTGTGAGGTGTCTGGGCCCTTCTGGAGACTATGCCAGCCCTGATTTCAGAGGTCTCAAATTTGTAAAACAGGCTTCAGGGAGATTGGTTGGGGGTCTGGGACCTCTCACCAAAGCCAGAAAGACATATATTGTAGTGTTTATAACACAAATACTAAGCTACAATCTAACAATGTGTATGTTTAGTTTTCCTGATTTGTTGGTTATTTCCGTGTGTTTCAAGTTGTTAGAATTGCGTGCATTTTAGTCCAAATTAGACCTTTACATTCGGGTTTGCACGAGTTTAAATTTTTTACGAAATTTGCCAATTTTGTTAATTTATAAGAATGTCCGAAAACAAGGAGGAACCACAGCGAAACAAATGGAAACTAAGCAAGGAGCTCACACTCAAATTTCTCACATTCTCTCTCTGACGCTCACTTGTGGTCTCTGTACCTTCTCTGGCGACCGCTTCCTCGTCCCTGTCTCCCTTGCAGCTTCTTCTCGTGCCTCTTCGTGTTCTTCTGTCTTCTTTCTTTGTCCACTTCTTCCCTCTATCAACTCTGTTAACCAGGCAGATGCCGACAGATTCTCTGAGAAAGAGAAGTGCAGAAACGCTTCTATTTCCGTCTGAATCCATCTTCAATACTCTGGCCTCTTGGAGTACTTCTGCGAAAAGGGTGGAGCCATGGCACGCCTCAGAGGAAGAACAGCCCTCCTCTTGAGGAAGCGCTCCAGGAGGCCTAGTTAATGGAGCGGATCCTGGGAGAAGGGAACGAAGACAGGAGAACAAGAAAAGCCAAGAGAAGAAGCCAAGCCGTGGAATAAAGAAGACGGGGGAACCGTCGTTGGAGAAGGTAGGGAGGCATTGAGAGAGAGGGTGCATTAGGGATATTCTTGTGTGCACCAGGAGACTCACACAGATTCTTGGGACATCTGTGAATGTAGAGTCGTCACCTGGCTCTAGAGTTCGTAAGCTCTCTAATGGGGAATAATTAATATTGCTCATATCAATGTCCTCTTCTTTTAACAGTGATATACAAACTGGGATAAGATATAGTGATATACAATGCCACACACTAGAGCCAGCAAGTGAAACCCAAGCTTGTGATGTGGACCACAACATGACACAGACGTTTTCTTATCATCTGTGATGGCGACCAGATGGAATTGGGCTGTAGAAATTTACACTGCTGGGTGCTGATAAAACTGTGTATGAAACTAGGAAATGAGCAGCTTTTAGACTTCAGAAGTGCTTAGTCTTAAGTAATGTGATACGGGCTTAATAATAGGAGAAAGATATATATGACTGTTATATAACAGGACAGTCAAGTTTTTAATGTGTATTATGCTGGATTTTTGCATGCGTTCTAAAACGTAGAAGGATTATTCCGATCCTTTTTTTCAGAAAGTATTAAAAACGTGCTAATGAATTCTTATGAACCATGGTTTAAATGTAATTCTTGATGAAAAAGAACTTTAAAGATCATGCTATTCTGTAAAAGTTATCAGTTCGTTAAACATTCTACATAAATGTATACCAATTTTTTTACTATAGTTTTAAATAGGATGAAATCTAGAATTAAATTATCTGCGACCGAGTGATTATGCTAAAGATATTAATTAAGATACCTATTCCAAAGCCAAAATGAAAAAAATACATGCCACTAGTTAGAGATTAGTGATTACATGTGTGTGTATGTATATGTGTGTGTATGTATGTATGTGTGCATATATATAATATACACAAACAGGAAATGGAAGCGGAGATGGGTAAAATCTGCTGAATCAGGTTTAAGTTGTTTATGGTATAGGCAGCTGTTTATGCTTTAGTGATTACTGTACAGTTTGATCGTCCGTTTTGCCGACGTTTTTGGAAGCATTTAAAATAATATGAATGAATTTTATATGTAAACATACGTACGTTTTGACTTTCAACAAGAGCTTTTATTTTACTTTTTTTTTTTTTATAAAATAAATAATATGAACACCAGAATACATTCAGCAAAACAAATAGGCTATATAGGGAGGTTCATACTGAATCCTTTAAAATAAAACATGCAAAAAACTGTATTATAAAAAAATATATATATATATTTAATATACAAACATTTTGTGTTTATGGTAATCATTGTTTACTATAAAATTTGCTGCACATATAAATATAAAGATCCTGAGCAGCTAGTTGAAATTTGCTTTCTAGAGTAGCGTTTGGTTTTATAAGTAAGTTAACCAAACTCCAGGTTTTTAAACTCGTCCAATTAATACTGGTGGATATTATATATCACCATCATATCTTGGAGTGGAAAATCTGATCATAAAGACACTTGATGGCCGACTTGAAGAAGTCTTAGTCTTGAGATCTTCTCATCGGCCGTTGAAAGGAGGGTGCTCGCACCTTCCAACCCTGGGAGAAGTACTGAGGTTCACTTCGGTTTGGCACCCAGACAAGATAACTGTCTAAAGTGTCCAGAGAAGAAGCACACAAAGGAGCAAATGATTAATCCTGCCAACAGTTCTGTGTGCATGTCCCTATATAGACCAATATGTATAGCTTGGAGGAGAGAGAGGAGATACATACAGAAAGCGATGTAACAGAGTACAGGAGTAAAGTGTATTTGAAAGGAGGAGAGATGTTAAAATAAGAAGTCGTAAATCTAAAACTATTTTCAGAGGCTTTGTGGATGTGAGGGAATGTAAACTTGCGTGGGATAGGCATGAAGCTAGACTGAATCTAAGACAACACAATGGACTCATTAAGCTCTTTACATCGGGGGCTTAAATTTCCAAGATCAGAGCAACTCAGAGGGCAACTGCCTCCCGATTTCCCTTTGCCTCTTTTAGTTCAACAAAGTTGAAGTTGTTTTATTCCTTTTTTTTTTTAATGAACTATTTAACAGCTTTTTACTTTCACTAAATGCATTTAAAAGCACTACCTATTCCTTGCGCTTTGCTTGCTTTGCGTCTTCATCAGCGGAACCGTTTTAGAGGCATTTAAGGTAAAAATAAGCGACAATTTTTCTGCAAGGAAGCAGCGACCTGTGGCAAGAGAATGGCCAAATCTGCCTATTTGACTGAATGATTGATGCTAATACTCCAAATTGTAAAATGTGCATACTTAACATTTTTGTTTGTGTTTTACGACAGTTACAGCTTTGAATTTTATTTTGTTTCAGGAAGTCCAGAGGCGAGCGTCGTATTTCACCTCCACCCTGGATTTAAGCGGCCTTGTTCCGAGTCTCGTAATGTCTTTAATCCTTGTGTCCTACGGCGATCGACACGGCCGCAAAGCATCCCTCGTTTTGCCTTCTGTTGGAGGCTTGTTGTCTGTTTTGGTGTATTGCGCAACCTCCTTCTTTTCCCTGCCTTTAGAGATTTTATACGCGGCTTCGTTGATCAGCGGATTCCTTGGCAGCTTTGCAACGTTTCTAGGAGGCTGCTTTTCCTACGTGGCTGACATAGCTAAGGACGTTCACAACAAAAACACGCACATCGCTTTCGTGGATATGATTCTTGGGGTGGCGAGTGGGGTTGCAGGGATCGCGTCTGGGTATATGATCAAGGAATTAGGTTTTGAACTATCATTTGCCATCCCAGCTATACTTTATATCATTGTCATTTTCTACATTATATTTTTCCTGGAAGAAACCGTGAAAAGATCCGAATTCCAGCAACATGTTTTGAGTAAAGAAGGGTTTAAAGAACTGTTTTTAGGAGTGTTTTTACTGTTCAAGCACTCGTCTGTCAAGAAACGGGTGGCCGTAGGTCTCTTGCTTTTTGCCTTTAACTCATACTTATTTGCCAATTTTGGGGCAACTGCCCTCTTTACCCTGTATGAGCTGGATGCGCCTCTCTGTTGGGACGCCGTTCTCATTGGATGGGGTTCGGCCCTCTCCACCTTCTGCTTTGTGACCAGTTTCCTGGGGATTTATCTGTTTTCCCGATGCCTAAAAGATCCATACATTGTCTTCATTGGAGTGCTGTCTGGGATGATAGGAATAACCCTAGCAGCTTTCGCCAGGACCACAGTCGTCATGATGCTAGGTAAGGTACACCTCAGCATTGGAAAGAGCTGAACGGTATAGTATTTATCCCAAACATACATGTTGTTAGCCACTTGGAAAATGCCATGTAAGGTTACCATGAGATAAAATGATCGCAGGATAGCACAATTAAAAGCGGTGCGTTAAATATTAAAGTATTACCCTCTGCAAAAGCAAACAACTTAGCGATACTAAATGGCGAAGCACTACAGAGATGATATTTTATAAAAGCTGCAGTATTCATTTGGATCGTTATCTTTAGTTATTTTAGAACTTTTTCTCATCAGGGTAGTTTCTTGTTCATTCTGTTCTTCTCATCAAGGAACGAGGAAGTAATGCTGTGTAATTTGTTGGCACTTAATCAATAAAAGGTAAAAATAATAATAGGTCTTTTTGTGCAGGTTGGGCAATGAAAACAACTGTCACAGGGGAGTAACTAGAAACCACAGGGCCCGGGCGAAAATTGCCCCGCAACTCCACCACAGTGCCATGTTTACCTTTGCCCCTAAACAGCTTGTGAGTGCCACGTCTGCCCCAAGCAGCTTATCATAACCCCCAAATAGCCTGCCAGTGCCATTTTTGCCTCCCAGCTTGTTAGTGCCTTGAAACAGCTTAGCTGTGGCCTCTTTGCCCACAAACAGCTTGTCTGAGCCATAATTGCCCCTGCCCCCCACCTCCAAATGTAATATGATGGATAGGTGGTTTCATTTAGAAAGCGGGTAGTAGAGAACTGGAGCAGCCTCCCATCAGAAGTGGTGGAGGTTAATACAGTGAGGGAATTAAACATGCATGGGATAGGCATAACTCCTGAATCTAAGATTTTAGTCTCTACATCAGGAAAAATGGGCAGACTAGATTTTAGAAATCGGTATTGACTATGTTCAACAAATGATAATTTATTAAGTTAAAGTTAACTTGGATTCTTATGTCCAGTTGGCTGCAGCTGTGTTTAATATTTTGCATTTTCAGCAGATAATGTGCTAAATATACAAGTTTCCAAGCTAGCTAAACCAAAACATCATATAAAGAGAACTTTGCACAGTCTTTGGATTAGTCAGGGTCTATATGATTGTGGAAAGGCTGGGATGTTCTACAGCTCGGAAAAGGTTAACTGACACAATCACTACCGATTTCACGTGTCAAACAGGTAGATTATATATATGTGTATATATATATATATATATATATATATATATATATATATATATATATAATGTGTGTGTTTATTTGTCAAATTGAGGTTATGAACTTATTTTTATGTAAAAGTTTATTTAAAAAAAACCAAAACATTAATCATACTCAAGTATATTAAGTAAATAAACATTAAGATATTATTTTATTATTTCCTTTTGAAATTATTAAAATGATATCAAAGTTTTTTACATTATTACAGAAGTTTTGGGCTTCACCAGTACTAGGAATAATGTTTCTAGTGATGCTTTTAGCTAAAGTATTAAATTCATCAGAGTAAGTGAAACACCACCATTAAATAAGGATTTGCTTTTTTTTTTTTTTTTCGTTAAAGAAAGTCCATTTTGGGTTCTGTTCATCATGGTTAGCGTAGGAATGTAATATGACAAAGAGCAAGTTTTTATTTAAGTAAACAATGTTTCATATCACAGAAACATATCTTATCAGTCGGCATATAAAGATACAAGGTCTAGGAACAAGACAATGATGATACATAAATCCAAAGTGAGAAAATATATGCATGAATCATATTATGGGATATCTGTAGGAATACCTATATCACCGCTATAGCCACACACAGCCCTTCTCCTATGGTGTTTTGTAAAAGAATGTTCTCTGACCTTCTGAAGAAAAGTTTCTCTATATAAAAGTGTAAAAGTTGTTATGTTGGACTGTAAATATATAAAAAAAACCGTATCTAATCTCTTATCTTGGACCCATAAACCAAAAATACATGGATGTAAAGAAAGACGAGCGCAATCCCTGCCTGGACAGGATGGTTATCATACCTGGGAACTGTCTTGGATTTACCCCGAGGCTTCAGAAATCACAGCTAGTTAACCCTTCGTTAATTAGTCTCCGGGATGGGTTTTGATCAGGTGGGGGAGTGGCTATGGCTTCAAGCTCTCTCCACCCATTTCCATATATAAGGCGCAGGAGGGGGGGGCTTGGAAAATCCCATATATGCTGATTCTTAGTACATACCTGCCGGTGCTTGGAATGGCTGTAGGGTTGCGGTTAGAGGTAGGTCTTTGTGAATCATTCATAGCTGTTTATGTAACAGAATGCAATATTTAAATAATTATATTTTATAAACACAAATATCTGCCCCCAAAATGAAATTCTCACTGTTTTTAGTTATATGAAATGATAGAGGGTATATTAAAAAAAATATATATATTTTGGTGCAATGGTCCAGTTGGCAAGAACAGTCTCCTGGTTGCTATGGTGATAAGACCACCTTCCTTACTTTGCACCGGATTTACTTTTTAACACACATTCCTCTATCTTCCAATATGTCTTTTCATGTTTAATTTATTGTAAACGAGGATTTCTTCTTTTTTTCCAGTGAGAATTCCAATTCTTTTTGCTGCTATGCCGTTTCCCGTTCTGCGCTCTATGATGTCCAAAGTAGTTTTAGAAGATGAACAAGGTGAGCAAATGGTATTTTTTAAACTTTTTATTATTAGTGTGTTGTTCATCCCAGTAATACTGTAGGTATTATACAATATATGACCCGGATGCTGAGAGGAGACCAGGCTGCCATTAGACACCCTGATTACACGACTTGGCAACATAAAATACAGAAAATGATCGTTTTTATGACCTTATTCATTCTTGGGTTAGCCTTATGAGAAAGGCAGAACGATTTGTACAGCATTGCTCAAAGGGATATACCAGTTCAGCTGTAACTAGGGCTGTTGGTATCGGGATCGGTGGTCTCGCCCCATGCTGGTGGCCCATCCACTTCTGGAAGCAGAGGGTTATGCAGGGATATTGCTGATGAGCAGCTCAAACGCACACCTTTCCTTGCACTACCGGGGGCAGCTGCCCCTCTTGCCATGTGGTAGATCCGGCCCTGGCATATCTCCCAACATTTCAAAAATGTGATCACAAAAATACTGGTTGTCAAATTATACTTCAAAATCCACTCTTTGCCAACATATACGGTAAACTGTATAACGAATAACAAGTGTGAACCGTTGGGAGTATTTCATTCTTCTGTCCACTAGGGAGCTGCCAGTTGAAACCTACGCATCTACAGATGGACCCAGGGACATATGTGAATAAGCTCCGTTTGTGAACCTTGCAGATACTTACTGCAAGAAGCTATGATAAGATAAGCATCTGGAAGGTTCACAAACGAAGCATATTCCCATGTGTCCCTAGGTCCGTATGTAGATACGTATGTTTTAATCGGCAGATCCCTAGTGGATAGAATCCTCAAATACTCCCAACACTTCATTGTCTTGGATAGGTGGTGTTATTCCATAAACACATTATCTGCTGTCTATGTACATACTATTTTGGCTTTTAGGGCTATAGAACACTGTGATACACTTACCTTCCAAGTGTTTAGGAGGCATGTTATAAGTGGAAAGGTAAGAGTGCACTTCATGGGTTAAGACATCCGTTCACAGGTGATTGCTTATGGTAGCACATGGTCCACCTGGCTCCCAGCACCAGCCTGCCTCGCACGGCACACACACCACTCGGGGGGGGGACTGTGCCCATTTTAGAGTGGAAGCAGACATCCACCCAAGCTCCTGGCGTAGAGGGGTACAAGGGGGCCAGAAATCATGCTGAAGTCCCTCTTGGCTATATCTCCACAGACGCCCTTGTAATCTTTCATTAATCATAACATTAAATGAAAGGTCAGAAACCCTCAGTCTCCATCTTCACCATGATGACACAGGCTTTCAAGGACCTTCTTCTTCCATTAAAGGGCTCCCTTAGCCTGCCTCAAACCGGTGAAAGTAATACTGTAGTCAACCTAGCAAAGTTTCCACTGAAGCAAGATATTTTAAGTGAATAAGTGCAGGTGCCGACAGCACATTTTTTATTTCCGCCTGTTTAACCGTGATTTGTTTCTGCTGGCGTTTGAATCGCATGGTTTCGCAACACATTTGGAATAGAATTATATGGACAGTTTTAGTAAAAAGAGTTTCTGTGGGAAGAAGGCGATTCGTTGCATGAGCGAAAAGGGGAAGAATAGCCTCAAAATATCTCTTCTGAGGAAATAATTGCTCAGTCAAAGTTTCACCAGAAAGCGGTTTTAGGCAGAAACGAATCTTTTTCATTTCTCTGTTTTGGTCAATTTCGCCATTTATGTCCACAGTGACGTAATCCTTTTAAATTAGAAAGGCCACCATCACAGCTTTTGGCATATCTAAATCCAACTGTTTTGGGGGATTTTCAATAATTTAACTGTTTTGGAGATATTTAGTCTTCAATTTAGGGGATTAATAGCCAAGGCCTGTGGCAAAGCGCTAGCATAACTAATTAATTTCCTGTTCTGAAGGACAATTTCCGTCCCAATTTCTTCATACTTTCCTTGCAAAGGTTGCCTGAACCAGTGCACATGAATCAGCAACTTAACAATAAGGAAGAGGTAATTTAATGGGGAGGAATAGTGGTATAGATCCTGAGAACAGAACTAAAGATAGCTGGTCCTTTGTTTCTGATATGTGTTCCTCATTTGAACCCGTGACACTGTGATGTACCCTGACCCCGACATTGGCAGCCCCCTTGCTGCAAAACTGGTCAGGGCCCCCCAGTGTCACAATGAGCTGATTACAAAGGAGACGGCTGGGAACACTGCCCTAGGTGGAGTAAATACATCGCTGTATAAACACCATTAGTGGTTGAGTGGTTGAGTTGATGTTCTCATAGGTATCTGTTTCTGGGTTCATGATTTAGATGTCCTCTGTTTTATTTCCCGTCTACCAGGAGCGCTCTTTGCCTGCATTGCCTGCCTGGAATGTATAACGGGAGTCCTCACGATATCCGCTTTCAAAAGCGTCTATGCTTCTACAGTTATGTGGTTCCCAGGGTTCAGTTTCTTGTTATCTGCTGGTCTCTGCCTAATTCCAATTGGTGTTGTATGGTAAGTAGAGTTGGGCTCCAGGCTGGCTTGCCGACCTCCATTGGCAAGAGGTTTTACATATTTATAACGTTTTATAAACATATGACAAAGGTGCTATTTTTAGAGCATAAACATCTATACGGTGTGCTTGCAGATTACAAAGAAAATGTTTAGATTTTTATATTTAAGCTCTTGTCTTTGTTATTTTGGCATACGGATATTACCTACTGCATATGGCCATACAGTCATGCAATCTGCCATTAATGATTGCCCATGACCATACCTGTGGACTCTGTGGGTTTGACCTAGGGTCTCCCCGGGAAGCCCTGCTTCCCCAGGTCTCATGCTGGAGAGTGGTCTATGCCATGCCACCCCCCACTAAAGGATTTCTAGGGCTAACCCTGTCCTATGTGCAGCTAGCCTCGCCACTGTATGAAGGCAGTCCTCACCAAGTTAGAGAGCGCTGAGGAATCTACCCTAGGCAGTTCCTGGGTATGCCCACGACAGAGAACATTGCCGGAGAAAGAAAAGATTAGCCCGCTTAGATATATATCTATTATATACTTTCCGTCAAAAGACCGTGGATATTACTTGCTGCACACAAGGTACTGAACACCACTATGTAATATAGTACAGCTATATAATATCAATATATATCAATAAGTAATAAAAATACACACGTATGAGTATAGATGTCGCCAACAGCAGCTTGCAAGTACTTGATATTACTCAAAACATAGTGAATAGTTACTGCACGGCCACTCGCCTTCCAGAAAGTCAGATGAGTTAACACTATAAATACACTGGCTAATAAACTTTGTATGCAGTCAGCCTGTGTTTTAGACCCTCTTGTTTTTATAAATTCAAAGAACCAAAATTTCATTTCTTTTTCATTTATATTGCATTGGCTTGTTATGTAGCTTAATTCTAACTTTTGGTATTATATTATGTAAAACAGCAGAATGAGAGCTGTTATGCGTCAGTAGAGCCCAGGGTCACGTATTCTCCTTTTTTTAATTTCAGGTTCTTGGTATGCATTGGTTATCAAGAAAGAGATCACACTCTTATCGTGAACGAAGAAGTAAGTACCGAAGAAGAATCTTGATCAACGTCGTAACTGCCCGGCGGACAATGGAAGAGCAAAATGTTTATGTTCCAGGGACGTACCAATGGATATGGAGTGATCAGTAAGAAAAGGGTTAATACACCCTTTTGCATTTGGCCCAGAACCTCACTTTTTCTCCAAATTTCTTGATTGTAAAACTAATGTGCAACCTATGATAGTATTATATTATATTATAATAGCATTTTATCACAATATTTAAATCCAGATTTAAGGGAATGCCTAAACTTGGTCCCTGGTATCTGGTTGAATGAGCTAATTCATTAACGAACATGTTGAGAAAACAAGCTACTGTGTACTGTGTGTGTTAGGGATATACTTTAAAACATTTTATTCGGATATGTTACAAGTTTATTTCTTTACTTGTATTTCTTTCTGAGGGTTAGTAGTGCTAGAATACATACATCAGTCTCATTCCATAAGCACTTGCTTTATATTCACTAAAGGCAGAGTTGATAGGAGAATTTGCAGGAGGGTTGGGATTTCAATTCCTTGACCTCACTGTAAATTACCAGTAGCAGTAAGCTTGGCTGGCCCTGTATAAGGTATAGTTAAATCACCGACCCCCCCCCCCCCCATATAGGAAAAGCATAGCCCTTCTTGCAGGTGAAATTTTCCACCGATGACCCATCATGATGAATAGCAAAGTGAAGGAGCTGTAACCGTAACAAATGTCCCCTACCAACACTCTCTTTAGTGAATAAACCAAACGCAATCTATCTTGAGCTAATCTGGGGGTATCTGGAGAGGTACCAGTGGCTAGCGAGCTACCGGCTACTATACAGGGGACTAATTTAGCCAAGGTATGTGGCAAAAAACCTGCAAAAATTGCATATCTAATATATTTCATTTACCATTTAACTGGAGCCAAGGGCTGATTTCCTTACAGAGTAACCAGCATCAGACTGGACTGGCTGACAAGCAAACCAGCAAATGCTCAATGGGCTAGTGCCCCAAAACTGTTCCTCCTTTGTAGGTAGATAGGGTACAGTGATATACTGGCCACTGGCCTTAAAGTGCCAAGTACGATTTAATTTTCTTCCCCCTCCAGCTCAGTGCTGACCCGCGTCCTTTATCGAGCCCAATGCTTTGCTAACACAGTTTGGACCTTGTTGGCACCCAGAAGAGCACTTTAAATACCTCGTATCCCTAGTCTCACACACCTAGGGGATGGTAATTATTAATTAATTTGAATATAATTGAATTCAAATGTATGTGATATTCATATACTGTAGCTACCAACATATTTTAGAATATGTTCTGCCAATGGAAATATATTTTGTAATTATTTTCCTGTATCCAGGAAACAGACTGTGATTCTCTTTAGTATACAAATAATCTGAAATATATATTCTTAAAAAATATTGTGGATAGAAAATTGCGTAAATAGACAAAACAAATAGCACTTACATTATAAGAGTCGAATAATATATATTTATAGCTTGTTCAAAAGTAATATTGATTAGTGAATTATTTAAAGAAATATGATGTATTGTGAGATAAATGCAATTTATACCATAAAAAGCTATTCTACAGCTTCTTTCCTCCCACAGTACCAAATACCATCTTGGGTGTTATTATTTTAGCATGCCTATTTTTAAGTTGATTTCGTTTTGGAGTTCATTTTATATAATCCATGGGTTCCATTTGATATACGAATGCTCCCTACTTTCAGTAGAAGCTTCTGGGGAGGAATGAAAGGAGACAGAAGCCTAATTTCCTAATAACGAAAATGAAAGAATGCCTGCACCAATTTGCAAGTTGGAACGTGAATTAAAAAGCACAGTTTTGGGGACTAGACTATACCTTTTTTTTTTTTTGATCTCAGCTGGACATCCACCAGATCATTAATGTCTTGCAATTTCCATTTATTTCTCGTGATCCTTTGAGTTCTGTTGTCGGTCCAAGCAGAAAGTTGGGAGACACTTTCTGGACTATCTGCTTTGGTTTAGCGAATGCACTGGAGACTGTTTAGAGCTGTCGGTAAATACAATCAGGTTCAGAGGATTAAAGCTATTCTCGCAAACGGGGCAGTATCTTTTCTCGTATACGGCACAACAGAAACTAACGGGTAATTTGTATATTGTATGTGTATAAATTGTATATTTATATGTGTGCGTGTATGCGTATGTATATATAAATATGTATATATTCTAAATAAATGGGCAGGAGAGGCAGTGGAAATAGTGGGATCGAGGATCATGTGTAATGCGACAGTTGCCCCTTTAGGTAACCAGTATTTGCTATTGAGGAACTAGATTATTGTTTATAAAGAAGTCCTTATGTCTCCACGGGGTAAATTCACAAATTAAGGGCTGTTTTGTTTTGGTTTTTTTTACATTTTATGTCAAAGTACCAAGGTTCCTCGTCAAGTTAAGATACAAAATCCTCACTTTCTGTACTGATGCCATGTCTGGGAGATACAGGTACATCGACAGTGTTTCTGCGCAGGGGTAGAAGTATGGAATTCTGGTAAAGAATGAATCTGTAAGTGAAAATCCTGCCTCTCCCACATACTATATCTATAGGGCATGATATTACCTATATCCTTCTGAAAGCCTGACCTGGGTTTTATATTAAAAGGGAATATCGGAATATATTCTACATTTTATAATTTGTGCCAAACATTATTGTTTAAAATGTTGGTAATCCTTTTTCTTTCCTTTTTTGTTTTGTGAATATGTATTTAATATATAGTAACATTAAAAAAGCATCTACTAGATAAATACAAGAAATAGACCAGATAGACTGTATGCAATATGTAAATAGAAATGTTGCGTCTTTAGTAAATCATGTTTTAACTAAATTATCTAAATTAGTCATTTTTAAGATTTCATCTGTCCTTTCTAGTTAAACTTGTTTCGGTTTGTTATAATGATTTCATTTAATAAATATTAATATACTAGGTGTTTTGGATATTTGTTATAAAATTGTAAATTTCTAAAAAATCTCCAGGGTTCCTGTTTACAATTAAATATTACTACAAATAAACAAATATATATACGCTGGGGGCAAGTGAATGCCTGCGCGTGTTTGTGAATTGACTCCTACAAAGGAGACCTTATTACGCGGCCTGACTGAAATCAGAATGCAGTTGTCTGGAAAGCAAAAGAAATTCTGGTATTTAAAAAAAAAAAAACCCAACAAAGTGGACAGTGCTTAATAAATAAATAAATGTCACACTAGATAAATTTAAAAAAATGACATTTCATTATTTATATGATTTCATCATATAAAAAAAATCACAAGCTAATAAAACTATTGAGATACCAGTACATTCAATGTACGTAAATAGTTAATGAATACAGATTCCACTAAAATTACCAATAATAATAAATGTAATAAAAAAAAACAAAAAAAAACAACCCACATAAGTAATATGCAAGGGTAGTAACGCAATGTCTCACTCCTCGAATACATGACCACGGCTGAGAATGTCCAAAACATTTGGAGTTTTATTATTTTGTATTAGTTTGGATTTTAGTGGCGCTGTACATGTTGGCTTATAATTTGCTGATAATAATAAAGCAAACATAGAATATTTTGGGCAGCTTTGCAGTTTGAAGTTTGAAAGCTCAGTCATTGTTCCATCCAAGAAACCATTAATAAAGAACAGCTAAGATACTGCACAGAATCCGCAAACTCCCAGGACCCGAGGTTGAGGAAGAGATATCACCCATATAGTTTATATATATATATATATATATATATATATATATATATATATATATATATATATACACACACACACACCGGTATGTTTACTTTAGACTGACCATTACAAACTCATGCCCTGTAAATAATTGGAACTGCAAGGCAAAAACTAAGTTCTTCACTTTAGCGACCGTTGGCTCACCTAGGTTCTTAAAAGCATAATTGTTTTCAAGAACACTTTGTACCATAAAGTAGTATGGCTACACTAAAGTCTCTCCTCGTATTCCTCCAACGCTGGCTCTTGGGGCAGGTAGATACAGCCTACCTATTGTTCAAATTCATAAATAAGAGAGAAAACACACATCAGTTTTCACGACACCTTCATTTTTTGTGATTCCAGGCAAGTCACCTTTAATGTAGCGTCACATTATATACATTTGTTAGAATATTTTTTGCCACAAGTTCACATGAAAAAAAAAATGCAATATAATTCACTACAATAAAGGGTCTGTACAACGGAAAGGGGAGAAATCAGGAACCAGATTTACAAACAGGCCAGAACCAAAGGGATGAATACAGAGTGGGCCAAAAGTACAGTACTGATCGGTCGTGTTTAGTCTATTAGGTTCACTAGAACCAGCCGTCGTTCTCAGTACCCAAAGTAAAAGAAATAATAAATAAAATGCCGTGATCCTATCAGTGAAGTAAACCTACTTTTGGCCCATTCCATAATAAATGCGGGCTTGGGTACCTTCCCTTTTACAAGGTGTTTGTCTTCTATAATCCCCAAGTTTGACGTCTATAAAACCAGATTTGCTGCAGGAGCCGTTTCATTCATTCGCTGAGCCTGTTTTTAATAGCATTTTAAAATCAATTAACAGACTGGAAAGTACTCTCACCTGGTGACTTAGCATAGTTTCCTAGAGCAAGCAAATTTATTATTTCATATATATATATATATATATACGGTATATATATCATCAAGCCGAATTATGCAGACTAGATCCCAGCCTGTTAAATTCTCCAGATTAAATATCTGCCAGAGCAAATCATATCCAGACAACTATAATTTCCAGTTAACAAACTTAAATCTGAGTCAGTTTTGCCAAATTCAGAAATAATCCCTTCTGAGTCCTGGAGGGATTTTTCCCCTTTCTTTTAAATGAAATGATGCCATTTTACATGCATTATTTTTAGCTCAGCAAAAATACTTGCATAAAACGCGTTAGAGTTCAATCTTCTCCCTTCTTGTTGCATCGTCACTCTAAACTATATAAGATCTGAATCCATCCGAGGGGACTGAGAGCACGCTCCCATTGTCTAAGCACCCACACAAACACCCGTCTTCATCACTACTCAGCCGTTTCGCTAACATCAAGTGAGTACCTGTGAGAGAAGGAAAGCTTGGTCTTCTGTCCATTTAGCCCCGAGTGGGCTTCATGAAGCTCAGGGCACTCACCACGCGTTCATGTGTTTGGGTAGGGGCATTCTCACTTACATGGGTTTTATGATAAAGTCTACACCTTTTTGGTGATTCTTTACTTAAATTTGCCCTGGTCTATGGCTGGTGGTGTGAAGGAAAATGTTGGAATACCAGCCATGGCCTGGGGCCAGATACTGCACATTAATTACACGTTTCATAAGCATCTTTTTGTTATTTTTGTGCACATGTGGATTTGATTTTTGTCACGGTTTTATGGTCACGTTGAAAACGGCACAGCAGAGCCAGGTTCCCGTACACTCTGCTTTCGGTAGGAGGGATTACTGAGTCTTATGGCCACCATCTCTCTTTGAAGACCAGCCCTCCTGTGACTTTGGTCTGGGAGGGAAGTAGAAAATTGCAGACCTGGTTACCCTGTTGCCTTAAAACCAACTTAGAGGACCTGGCACCTTTTTAGCCAGGACTTCAGGGGAAACAAAACCAACATATCCCTTCAGAGAATGTGGCCCCCAAATAATGGAGTATTTGGTGCTCACCATGGCCCATAAACGGACGTGTTTGTTGCACTAGTTTTTCACATCAATGCATGCCAGGGGGCTGCTCAGATATAGACACTGCCCGCAGTGGACTGTGAAGGATGAAACATCCCTTTCACTTGTTGGCTTTGGTGGGAGTCCTGAAATGGGATCTCAAGGACTCTATAGAAAGTAGGTACTTTACGGATTTTTTTCCAGGAGCACACGGAGGGCAGCATTGATGATGCTTGGCATCTAATGTGCTGTGTAAAGGACACTTTAATTGTTTGCCAGGAACCGCCTGGTGTTGAGAGAAGGGAGCAGGTTACAATTCATTCACAGCCTGACGAGGGACTTTTCTCTTATGGGCAGTCTAGAGGAGGACTAATCCCTCTTCTGCCCTCTATCCCTTCTTTACCCCCACCATCACCCATTTCCCCCTGATCAGTTTCCAATGTGCCAAACCATGTCTGGATATGTAAATGTACTCTGCTGCTGTAGTGGACGTGAAGTGCCCTGTGTCGCAGTACTTACTGATGTATGGTATTTAAGTGCCATCACAAGTAGTTTACTCGATCGCATCTTAACAAAAATACTTTAAATAGAAGAAGAAAAAAAACGTTGGATGGGAGATGCTGGGAGCATAAACAGCTTCACGGTAAAATGCTGCCCACATTACTGAGACAGGGGCAGTGAGATTTGCTGAAAAGGTTATGAGTGTCCTTTAACTCAGCAAGTAGGTAATTGTAACCAGTAACCGTATACGGCTAAATAAATTGACATGAAGTTTAGGTAGCTAACTACGCCATGCTTAATGAATATTTAACTTAAAATGCATGTTTGGCTGGATAAAAGTAAAACCAAGGAAACGGTGTATAGCCATAGGATTTACAAAAGAATAGTATTGATAATTTAGACAGAAACAAGATGGAACCCCGAGTCATTTAGAAAAGAATTCACTATACTTTATTAGTTTTTTCCCCCATACATGTTTTACAATAAACCAAGCTTATATTCCATCATCATGTGTGGCTCTCCTATGATTTCACTTTGCGAAGGATCTGCAAAAGAGAATAAAAAAAACAAAAACAAACTTACACTATACTATAAAGATGAGCCAGCTAGTGCAACGGACATCAGTTAAAAGGTACACTCCAGCCCTCATAACGTAAGACATAGAAGCTTACAGTTATTGTAAAATCACTGCAGATGAGTATTTACATGATATGGAATTACAAAACGAAAGCCGTGTATAGCCATATTTACCATTGAGAATATCTTCAAAACCAATAGTTTCATCGGTCCCTCTCAACGACTCTAAAGCAATGTTAGAGCTCTGAAGGAATGGAAGACGCTGAACCTGGGGTAAAAACATTCAGTGAGAATGGCGGTCACAGCTCCTGTACACAGTAGGTGTGAAGCGCGCCGCGGGAATTGCCCAAACGCTGCATTCAGTAGCTCACCTGTTTGACGGCTTGAAATTCCATTTGCAGTCTGAGTGGTGCATGCAGTCCTTGGATATTTCTTAGATTAGCCAAGCTTACTTTGTCTTGGTTTAACTGGAACTAGAAAACATTTGTACATTTTCAGTACAGCAATGTAGAAAACATTATTTTAAAATTCATTAGTTTAAGGTATGAAAGCCCAGGTTGTCATTTTATAATTTTTTTTTTTTTGCAGATTCTCAAGGTGTGTACTTTCTTTTTATACCAAAACATTCATAAAGGATTCATAGTTTGATGGCCCAAAAAAACGAATATACTGCGGGGACTGCTCTCCTGCCATCTCGTGTTTGTAAACGGATGCATTGTTAAACATGAACGCACACTCAGCTGGATATTGGCTTCAGCTCTAACTGCTTAAACAATCTGAAGCAATGATGTTACTCCATACACAGAAGTTGAGTCTAAATGAAGCTATAGTAATTATACAAGCAAGTTAACTGGCAATATTTAGAAGAAGTGTGTTACCTAAGAAACAAAGACTCATGAAGGATTGCATTCATCTTTTTAATTTTAAGTGCATAACAAACACACACACACATATATATATATATATATATATATATATATATATATATATAATTCAACTACTAGTCATTTTCTAAAATAAGTGAAATGTGCAATTAAATATGAGATTTTACAGTAAACTAAAAAGTAGATTGCAACATGGAATAATCCACTAGATCATTCAAAGTCAACATAATTCTGTAAAGCTAAGGCTGGGTGGGATGTTGGTAAATGGTGTGTGTGATGTTGATAAAATGACGTACAATCACATCTTGACTAGGGAGCTGAGGGAGTCACAAAACGTATAAAAAGATAAAAATTGCTTTGAAAAAATGAGAAATTAAGCCTTGCTGCCCCCACCATTTCTAGATTGACCATGGTGATTAAGAAAAACAAATCTAATTTTATTCCATTCATTTATACAACGTGCATGTCATGACTTTAGATGCCATGGTGAATTCGGTCATGGTTCAACCAATATTTTGCAATTCAAAAAATAAATGCATTAATAAAAGCATGCTTACGTTTTTTTCTGACAGCTCCAGAGGATGACTTGGCAGAAGTTCATTTTGCACACTCCTAAATCTACAGTAGGAAATAACAATACGCATGTTATCGAGGACAATAATGTATACATGGTTAACCATCCAGAAAGCTGAGAAATTAGGATTTCTCGTTTGAGGATGTGACATTACATTCATTCTGCTGATTGAGACTCATACATACCCTGTACGGAGAGTATCATGGACTCCATACCCTCCATACTGTGTGGAAAGTTCACCAATCGGGATACTGTCCTTCAGCTGAGAGCCGAGTCCCTTGGTATTCTAAAACAATAAGAAACACGTTTAACGTCTCCAAAAATCACTGTTTAAAAAGAAGTGTTTGGAGACGGCACAATATAAAAGTTATAGAAGTTTTAGGACTGCCTGATTTTAGACGAGTATCAAGATTAATATTTTAATATCAGACTAATCAAAGGATCTGAAAGTCAGACTTCAATTCTATACCTCATTTTTAAGAACGTGTAGAAGGTCAAAGTAATGCAATAAAACTAAAGGATGTGTAAACCAGGCTTAAAGTCCTATGGAAAACATATTCTCCTTGATCATAAATACAGCGCTGTATACAGGCATGTAGGTTTGTATTGACTGACAAAAAAAAAAAAAGGCTGCACAATCACTACACTGAACTGATTCTTTATATTAATGAAGTCCATTCTTCCAGAAACTTCTTTTAGTCAGTGTCTGATCAGGTGATTAAGACAGAGCCATTCTTTTGTTTTACCATAAGGTATTATAATAAGGAGTTAGGCTGTTTGTCTACTGGATTGGGCTAACATAACAGAGCTAGAACACATGCAGATAGCCAGGTACCTGAAGACATGCAAAAACTACAACTAGTAATACAAATGCCTATTTTAATAGCGCCAACAGTTTCCGCAGCGCATCTTACAGTATATACATATATCCAAGGGGAATGACTGGAGTTGACAGACTGACAAACAGACTTATTATGCAATGTCAAAGACACGAGAACAAAGCATCACCCCAGCAAAAGACCTATTTATTCCCGACAGTCAGGTTAAGTGAAGACCATTACGACCTCTTCTCCTTTCGCATCCCCCTCAAACCTGTACAAGCCAGGCCTCCATACAGGAGAGGCCGGTGACACAGCAACTGAAACCGAAACCCAAGCACAAAGAAGCATCAGGCTTCACCTAACAGGCCCCTCTCTGACACAAGCACAAAGCACGCACAATGCCGATATAACGGACCAACGGAACTCACCATGATTACACCGAGAGTTATAATATGATCGCTTGCTTCCTCTGGAACCCGGTGCACATACAACACCAACCAACACCGTCACTAACAACTGCGCATGTGCGGCTTGTGCGCGCCGTGATGACGTACTCGCGAAAAACCTGTGAAGAGTTCCAAGCACTCAAGAAAAACCTCAAACGCTGCGGTAGAGGAAAACGTCTCCATTAGCGTGATTGTTGCGTTTGAACGAAAGCACATCTGATTGAGACATACTTTATTGCTATTAACAAAATGGCTCCGCTTGTGGAGGGGGCGCGGGGGTTGACGAAAAACGGCGTTTAAGAAGTTGGAGAATACGGGAGTAGCCCTCATGGTTTTCACGTATTCTATATGAGCCGTCCGTCCTACGAGCTAGAATGAAAGCAGTGGAATACTTAATGACAGTAAGCGGTCTGTATTAAATGGGACCTTGCCGGCTCTCCTCATGATTCCCTTATAATTATTCTCGGTAATTTATGAGGGAATTCTAATTTTTAATACCTGAGCCTAGGCATGGTTTTTGAGTTCATGTATGCATTTCAATATCAATACACGTGATATACATACATACATACAGTTTGTTATTGTGTGTGGTTTTCATTTATTTTGCTGACTATGGAATCTGAGGGCACTATATATATATATATATATATATATATATATATATATATGTATGTATATGTATTGCATAGATCACACCGTGTCTATACTTGGGAACTTGTGGGCTCCGGACCCTTGCGGGATGCAGCTGAGACTGCTCGCTGACGTCGGTGGGCGTTCTTGTTGGCATTGAGGGAAACACCCCCTTTTAAAGGGGAAATGGGTGGGTGTGTCAAGACCCTGCCCTCGCGACCCGTAGGATTCACGTGTTGGTCCAGAGAAGTGGCGAGAGTAATCTATAGATGTAGTAGGCGCTAGACATGCGCAAGCAGACCAAACACAATTAGGACACATTTTTCATTTAGTTTTTGGACAACAAATTGCAGTGGAGATGAAATACAGAAAATGTTTTTTCTGAACTAAATTCATTTTTTTGCTCACTGGCTCTCACGCTCTCCCTACCTTTGCAACAACCGCTTCCATTTGTCTGCTTTACGGGTATTTGTCAGGCCTCTTCAGCCTGCTTCTGCAACAGTACAGAGTCTCAGCGCACACCACAGGAACAACCTCTTCCTCCAAAGGCATAGGAGGGAGGGGGAAAAATGAAGCGAAACGCTGCAAAAGAGGGGGGATTGGACCGATAGACGAGGTGGGAGGGAGAGAGAGAACAGGATAAGAGAATGAGGGAAAAGCATAGTGCTCTCTGTTTTTGTTTGTTTTTAAGGGGCTTCTTCCTCATTTTCAGACATTCATATGCATTAACAAATTTAACAATATCTGTTTAAATTTAGACCTACAAATCGGGCAAAAAATACAAAAATTTCCATTCGTTTTTGGCCCATCCGCTTCAGGAAGAGAATTCTCCTCGATCTTCCAATCAGGGTAGAGGACGTCACCGAAAGTGCCATCCTTTTCCCCTAACTTGAACTCAGGGTAATATGGCGTCGCATCCTGTGATGTCCTCTCCCCAATCCGCGGAGATGAGGGCGAAGATTGTAGATTGAAGATAGAAGATGCAGAAAAGGAAGTGGTCGACAGAAGTGGCCGTGGTCAGCAGAGAAGATATGAAAACATTGAGAGAGTGTGAGTTTATGTGGGCCCGCCTATTTTGGATGAAAATTCTGAGCTTTTTGCTTAGTTTTTGTCCGATTTGTGGGGGTCTAGCCTTGTTTTAGCTCTAGGTCAACTTCAGCAGGACCATACTAGTAGAACTAATGTCATGACATTACCCTCTGAATAAAGTATGTAGTGTAACAAGATTTCTGAAACTGTATGTGTCTTAGAACTTAGCGTTGTAGCCTCTGCGATCATGTCCCTGCATCCGTGGCAGGGGCAGGTCACCCCCATGGGAAAGCCCATATCAGGGCCTTCTTCGAATAACCGATATAGCAGTGATCTCATTAATTTTTGTTTGACCTTAAAAGACATCACGCTCATGTCTGGCATCATCAGCCAGCGCCTCCTGGGAGTTTGAATTATGACCTTTCTGTGACCTCAGCAGTTCCTGTCCTATTTAAACACTGAACACCATTTTCAATTTACCCTTAGATTGTGTGTCTTCTGAACATTACTGATGGGTTTTCCTACTTGATTTCTGGTATCTCGACCTTAAATTCAAGGATAAATTGGGTCAGGATGCCAGAAATCTGACCCAGCTTGCAATGGTGTGTGAAGACCTATTCATATCAGTGACACTTGCACATATATATTTAACAGAGATAAAAAGTGATTATTCTTATTATTGTATTCCTGAATAATGTCTACCAATTTATACAATATTTTATTACTCTTCCATTAATGAACAAATAAACCAGCTGGTGATGGTGGACTCAGCCTTTTGGATAAATCATGGTACCTGTCAGTGGGTTGGATTAAGTAGGAAATGAACATGTCCTCAAACTTGATGTGTCAGAAGCAGGAAAAATGGGCAAGTGTAAGGATCTGAGTGACTTTGATAAGGGCCAAATTGTGATGGCAGGAGGACTCGGTCAGAGCATCTCCAAAACTGCAGCTCTTGTGGGGTGTTCCGGGTCTGCAGTGGCCAGTACCTATCAAACATGGTTCAAGTAAGGAAAAGAGGTGAACCGGCAATAGGGTCATGGGCGGCCAAGGCTCATTGATACACATGGTGGGTGAAGGCTGGCCCGTGTGGTCAAATGCAACAGACGAGCAAATTGGGGTATCAGAACACACAGTGCATTGTAGTTTGTTACGTGGGGGGTGGTGAAGGGTGGCCCATGTGGTCAAATCCAACAGATGAGCAAACTGCTGTGTGAGAGCACACAGTGCATTGCAGTTTGTTGCGTATGGGGCTGCATAGCCGTAGACCTGTCAGGGTGCCCATGCTGACCCCTCTCCACTGTAGACATACTTCCCAGAAGAAATGGAGGCTCTTATAGCCACAACGTGGGGGGGGGGCATCTGCATGTTAATGCCAATGGCTTTGGAATGGGATGTCCACATACTTTTGGTCATATAGCCTATATACAAACAGAACGGAATACCCTAGGAAACATATTTATGCAGGTTTCGGGCTGCTGCTGAAATGACAAATATGTACATACAACAAGGCGATGAATCAGAAACTGCCCCGCAAAAACATATGTTTCAGCATGAAGCAACCTAGGTGCTTTTGCTAGGGTTATTTCACCACTTTGCATGCAGCCATTTCCCCTCCAGTGTCTTGTAAAGTACAAACTGGAATATTTCCATACACAATTATCACAAAGAAAACGTGTGTGTGACTAATTGGTCTGATCTATATTATTATTATTAAGTCCACCTTAAAATGCAATTAAAGCCGCACCTGCTGTGAAATATATTGACGTCTTTTATGTCCCTTGAGTTGTTGACATGTTTTGGTTGAATGAACTACATATTTGAATATACCCCGAAAGTGAGAAAGCACAGTGTAGGAGTCACAGTGTTCCAAAACAAGATTCTCAAGGGTGTCTCTAATCATGTGTCTGTGCTAAAATTGAGCAAAAAAAAAAAAACCAGGAAACCCCTAAATGTGACCCACCCTTTCCTGAAACTGGGGAAAGTGTCAAGAGGCAAATTAGACTACTAAATGTTCTTTTAGCTATTTTTGTGATAAATGTGGTTTCCTATCTCTTTTAATATAACCATTGCTTGCATCCATACATTCATTAAATACAGTTTTGGAAGAGTATGTTTAACAGTTTATATGTAAATATGAATCCTTTGCCTTTTACTATTATTTTGTTTTGTGTTACTGGGTAGGGCTGTTGGCAGGCACCAATTTAGCTTGGAGCCTAGGTAGTTAAAGTTTTAACCTAGTAGCCTGTCACTGGAGGGATCTAGCATTAAAGCATGGGCAGTGTCAATGGTATTTCAGCACAAGCACTACATGCTAATACAATTGAGTTCACTCTGTTTCTGGGCGTTACATTTCATTCTCCCCTGGTAAAGTACAAACGAGCCAAGATCTCCTCCAAGATCCTAGAGCACTGACTATAGAACTGGTGTTTTGCAGACCTGGATGTCTGACAATAAAGAGTACAGGGCTATAACTCTATTCACTTATGTAACTTTCAGGGATAATCATTCTCCTACAGAAGCTGAATATGTGCTCCCTTAGCCTGGGACAACACACACTCAGTGTAGGGTATAAACCAAAACGAAGACTGATTTATTTTAGACACACAGGGCTGGATATATCCAGCAAAACACACATTAACTTAAATCAAGATATTGGGATACAAACCACCCCCTTAGTCTGCCTCCCAGAGACAACAGGGGCAATAAAAGGATTAACAGTACAATAGGGTCCCAGCTATCTATTACTGGTGTAAATCAGTTCCAGGGTTTGGCCGGGGTTAAGGTCTGTAGTGGTGGAACTGGGGGGGGGGCTGACTTATACAACATTTAAGTACACCATGGGGGAACTGATTTATACAACATAGTAGTGCACCATGGTGGGGGGCTGAAATTAAACTAAAACAATGGCGGTCACTCCCTGGTTACATATTCTGGCTGTCTACTAGAGATAATCTCAACAAGTGATGAGATGATACTTCTGGGGGTAGCCACAGAAGTCTTTAGAATACCAGGGCCCATAGTCAGTAGGGAGGAGGCTGACTCTCAGGCCTCTCCAGTGGCCCCAGTGATGGAGGGTTCTGTCACAACCATGGCTGCTCTTTATCCCAAGTCCGCCCCTGGGTGGCAGTAAAATTATTGCATATGAGATACGTGATTGGCCGAGTGGACCCAGGAGGCTAACCCGTCCACAGCTGTCTTCTACCTACCCATCAGAAGTCTCATACGTTTAAAGGTATCCCTTTAGACATGGATTATGCATTATGGTTGCCTGCTACAATGGTATCTGAGATTTAAAATGTCTGTTCTTTGCTGATGCGCAAGGAAAATACATTGTGAGTTTTGATCTCAATTGAAACTTAGAGGCTGTGTGGTTTTCAGAAAAAGCTATGATTCTGACTAATCAACACTAGATGGTGCACAAGATGTTAACAATATTTCATAAAAGGTCTCCATTCAAACTAAATATGGAAGCTTTGTTTTATTGATATAAGTTATTGTGCAGAAGCAGAAGGATGTTTAAGGCTTTGCTTCCAAAGAGGTTCTGGGACATTTTAGGAATTTCATGATTTTTTTTCATTTCTGTTAAACTTAAAATCTAAAGTAATTCAAAATATATATTTTTGTGTTTTGACTTTTCAATATGTAACACAACGATTTAAGAATTGTGTGTCCACTATTATGTTTATCTCATTGGTTATTTCCCATGTTGCTTTATTTTCCCAAACCAAATAGAAGATCTCGCTGGCAGTGCTCACCTGTTTACTACTGTAACACTCAGATTAATTGATCTGAATTGAGCTCAATTGGTATATAATGACCTAGTAATATATGATTTAAAAGCTAGAAATATAATTTAATTGAGTTACTTGGGCAGGCAAATTCACTAAAGCCAACTCACATTTACGCTAAACAAAATCAATCATTGCTTGCATACACATGCTACAGCAGGAGTATTGAGTTAATGTTAGCCTAAAAATGCAAGTTACGCTCTGATTCATTAACACGTGAGTTGCCTCTAGTTTGGGTTTCCCTTCTCAGAAGACCTAAACGAAAAAAAAATACATGGAACGATGGACCTGAGGACACCCTAATAACTAAGAAGGTGAAAACAATTGCAACAGAAATGTAAATTCTCTACTTGTAATAAAGAAAAAGATGAAAACAGTGTAGCCCAAAACAACCTTCTTATACCTTAGAAGAAACAAACTGATAATTAAAAAAAATGATAATCAGAAAAAAGGTATTTGCAATTTCATGGAATAGGTAAAAAAAAAAGAACATGAACATATATTGGACATATATTGTTGAACCATAATCCCATTATAGGATTATTCGTTCTCACTTTGCGTTTGATTGTTCAGCAAAATTTCTTATCTTCTGGCCATCCCTACTCTGCACCCAAATGTCTGGCCATGACTTCCTTTATTTTGGCTTTCCTCTCCCTACACTATTCGAGCTCTGAAAATAAAATTAAGTAACGTCTATTCTTAGGTGCCAGATACTCTAAGACCTAGAAGTCTTATGGCTAATGGTGGGTGGGAGCAATTCCCCCCAACAGAAAAAACATGTACCATGAGACATAATAAATCCTCCTTTTTTTGTAAATAGTGCATTCACTATGCAAGATACAGAAGCATATTAGAGGATTTAGCTAAGTGGGGGCAATTAAAATCACATGGATTTTTTTAAAAAGATTAAAAATAAAATAATTTATTTAATCAACATAACAGAAAACCTTGAGTGTAAAACATGATTCAGCTCTTTGGTTTAACCCCTTAAGGACCAGGCTGTGTTTTACCTTTTGTACCATTGGGACCGAGGCTGTTTTAATACTTTTGCGGTGTTCGTGTTTAGATGTAATTTTCTCTTCACTCATTTAGTAAACCCACACAAATTATATGTTGTTTTTTTCAGGACAAGAAGGGCTTTCTTCAGATACCATTGTTTTAATCATATTATCTAATTTCCCATAAAAAAAATAATAAAATATGATGAAAAATGTAAAAAAAAACCACATTTTCTGACTTTTACCCCAAAAATCTTTTACTCATCCAAAAAAGCTAATGAAAAACCCTACTAAATATATTCTACTATTTGTCCTGAGTTTAGAAATACCCAATGTTTTTATGTTTTTTTGCTTTTTTCTGCACGTTATGGAGCATTAAGTACAGGTAGCGTTTTGCTATTTCAAAACCATTTTTTCCAAATCTGGTAATTCTTCCCCCCATGTGCCATTTCGGGTATCTTTGAAGCCGGCCAATGCAATTTACCCCATCAAATCATATATTTTTGAAAACTAGACACCCCAAGGTATTTCAAATGCTAGTATTTTAACCCTTTCCATGCATGAGATTCTACCACCAGCCTTTGCCACACTTTGTGTTAGTATTTTTTTGGTATTTTTTTTTTACGCAAATTGTACTTTGGGTATACATTTATAGCTCCAGGTATACGTCACTATCAAACAACACCCTAATATGTGTTCAATAACATCTCTCGAGTACAGTGATACCACCCATGCATGGGTTTGACTGCTGTTTGGGGTTAAAAGGCCACATTTGGGAAGTGCGCTTTTTTTCCCCTATTTTGGTCAGTCTGTGCCTATGCCCTATCTTTGAGCCTGGCCACTACAATTTACCTCATAAAACCATATATTTTTGAAAACTAGACACCCCACGGTACTTAAAATGGTAGTATTTAACCCTTTCCATGCATCAGATTCTACCACCAGCCTTTGCCACACTTTGTGGTAGTATTTTTTTTTTTTCACACAAATTGTACTTTGGGTATAAATTTATAGCTCCAGGTATACGTCACTATCAAACAACACCCTAATATGTGTTCAGGAACATCTCCCAAGTTCAGTCATACCCCACATGTATGGGTTTGTCTGGTGTTTGAGGTTAAAATGCCACATTTTGGAAGTGCGCTTTTTTTCCCCCCCATTTCGGTCAGTCTGTGCCTATGCCCTATCTTTGAGCCCGGCCACTCCAATTTACCCCATCAAACCATTCATTTTTTTAAATTAGACACCCCTTGGGTATTTGAAATGCTTTTATTTAAATTTTTCCACGTCAGGATTTTTGGGAAGATACAGCGCTAATTTTAGCACTTGCTCATAATAATAAACTTTATTTTTTTATTTTATTTATTTTACTCTTTTTGGACTTTTTTTTACATTTTGCTGGAACTGGATAGTTCCTCTAAAGCATAATAATTTTTAAATGTTACCATGTTTTTTTTAAGCTTTTTCTTTTTTTCTTTTAATTTTTTTTTTTTTTTTTTAAATATTTTACTAATCACATAGTGATTAGAAAGCTGGCCTCCATTGACTTGTATGGTTGAATGCAGTACCTGTATTCAACCAGCAAGTGGAGCCAGAGTTCTCTAGAAGGTCAGGAGACCGTCTAGCGAACTTTTTCAACTTTATTATTTTTTTTCCCGGGCCGCCGCCATCTTGCGGATGGTGAAGACTGCGTGCAGCTGCGGCTGTGACCGCTCTCCGGAGCGGTCACAGTCCATCAAGAGGTAAGTGTTTGGTGTCGCTGGATGCCTCCTGATCGAGGCATTCCAGCGACACCATTGAAGTTTAGGAGGTGATCGTTGATCGCCTCCTAAACGCTTTTAAAACGGGCGTCCGCCGCCATACAATGTATGGCGGCTGTTGACGCCCCGGGGAGGGGCCAGACATGGCCCATCATGCCGATCTCGGTGTTGCTGAATGCCTCGACATCGAGGCATTACAGCAACACCGTTTAAGCTTAGAAAGTGATCATTGATCACTTTCTAAGCTTGTTTAAGTCTGATGACGTGTCAGGCACGTCATAGGTCGTTAAGTGACCGTTTTGCATGACGTGCCTGACCCGGCAATGGACGTTAAGGGGTTAATAGATTTGCTGCACCCGGGTAAACAGTCAAGTAACGACGCTGACACTATCATTGAAGTTTGGTGTAGTAACACCTTGGTGGATATGATTTTTGTTTGTGTGAAACATCAGAAGCAGGATTATGGGATGTAATCGAGTACATTTTTTACCAACACATCCAGTACCATGGACAGAGTCACCTGTGATAAAATCTCTTTACAAAGCACCTAATGCCTACGCCTTTCCAGGTGCACAAATTAACATATATACAGTAAATCTTATTAAAACCACAGTATAATCATATTAGCCTTAAAGAATCTTTAAAAACTTGAAAAAATGGCCTCCGGATTAACATAGATTTTAGTGTCCATTTTAAAGACTGCTTTGTATTGATTCTTCACACTTCTGTATGCTGCTTCATGCATGTATAATGTGTGCATGTGTCAAGTATGTCCTTGATGGAAAGTGTCACCTTTTTGGATCAGAGCCATAATATCCATCGTCCTCCCATGTACATTTTGAGTGGGGACACCAGGCCTGGACTGACCGTCTGACACGCTGGTGTTACCTAGTGTTTCGCTGCCCAACATCACTCCATATATGCCTGGCCGCATCAATATATGATGGGACTCAGCCGCACTGACGCCATTAGTTATCGCTATCCCCAGTCCTGCTCTGGTGGCCATACTCTGAAAAAAAGATTTGTCGGATGTGTTCCAGTTTGGCACTGGATATATATATATATAGCATATTTGTTAGTTCAAGCTTAATATCACATAGTCTATGTACATATACTTATATTTTAGAATAAACAATATATAACAACTATATTTTTAACTCTGGATCGCTATAAATATAAAAAAAAAAAAAAATCTTGAGTCCTGTTCCTATTGGTTCTTTAAATGCATGGTCCCGTATTTGCGTCATTGCGATTCATGGTATTTATTTACTTGTTGCTTCTTTAAAGCTCTCTGCATCCAGGCACCCCGGGACGAGGAATAGAATTTGACCAAAAACAAACAATTAAAACAATCATATAAATAACAAGGAAACGACAGCATAGACAATAGAACATCCTAATTAGGGCTCACCCAAATTCCCTTTTCCAGAACAACATTTTAAGCCATTTCCTGAACTCTGCAATGCAATTATAAAGAAGATATGTAAAGCCATATCTAAGTCAATGTAAACGGAAACTTCAATGTTGCATCCAGGCTGGATTTAGGGTATCTGTTCAGGTCCATATCCATTTTACTAAATTCTTGATAGTGACCGCACTCCAGAAGCAGCTGTGGCAGTCTTTCCAAGCCATTACCTGAACACGTGCAGGTGGTGAACAGTTTATTTTTACAGATTATTTTGTATTTTTCCCATATCGCAGAGTCTCACGTTGGAGTCATAATGGCAAGACAATTTATGTTATTGCTACAATGCTATCCACAAAGCCAGCTACAGCTGTATTGCGATCATAGGTTAGTGAAGGAAGAGTGATCTGTGGGATTAGATCACTCTCCTGTCGGTACCCAGGAAGCTGGTGTTCAGCGGCATAGATGCTGTCTCTGATTGGGAGGAGTGCTCCGGTGAATTGATGAAGATACTGTGTGCATATATGTGGCTGAGTGTGGTGTATATGTTTTGAAAGCTAATTTGAGATTGCACACCGGTGTGGTATATGTTTGGCCTGCATGAAACCTTTAAAAATGATAAATCAAAAATAAAAAATATAAAAAAATATAAAAAAAAAATATTCAAATTCTAAATAAAAAAAAAAAGGATTTGGAAATAGTTCGATATTTAATTGCGTGCTCTACACTTTTATTTTTAGTCACATATATTCAAAAATGTTTTGATACCTATCTGAAAAAAAATATTTTCCCCTTTTTAGTGCACTTAAATAAAGGTGGGGTTTTTTTAGACTTTTTAGTCTTAGCAAATTTTGTAATCGATATTTCACTATCTCTTACCAATCATACATTTAAAACGATACATTTTCTGTAAAAAATCATAATTTTTTTTTATTAACTCAAAAAGAATAGACCATTGCTCAGTATATTGGTGGACCTTAGCTTTTATAGTGGGATCCAAGAGACAATAATGTATGATTTTCATGTAAAAATTTACGATTTTTGAAAATTAACGTTTCTGAAAATTCTAGAAAATTCCAGATTTAAGTCTCGGCGAGGCCATTAACATTTTTTAGACTTTTTTTTTTTTTTTAAATTAACTCATGATAAAATACAAATAATTGATAGTCATCGTGATCATGAAGTAACTATGCAAAATTTCAGAACTCTAGGTGGCTTGGAAGTGAGTGAAAAATCGATTACAAAAATATTACCAGACAAATTAAGTTAAACAAAAGTATATAATAATAATAATTATAGCAAAAAGCCCCAACCCAAATGAAAAAAGTAAATATTTAAACCCAAATGCGTCTCTACGTTTCAACATGGAGAAGAAAAAGGACAGGAGGATAACATCTCTTTTGAGACTTTCAAAGCTGAAATTACGCTACATTACCCCAATCATAAACACTTCAGTGAAGGACCCTTTATTTATCTTGTTAAGCAAGACATAAGAAAAAAAAAAACCATAACTAAATTCACAATGTAAAATTTCAAGCTTTAACGTATCTTACCTGCAGGTGAGAAGGAGGCATTGTTGTGCTGGATTACTTCCAATAGAAGATGGAAAGACAATTATTACATATTCAATTATTACATATTCAATGGTGCAGAAATAATATTTTAATTGATTCAACTTTTCCTACTGATTCGATTCAATCCATGTTGACCAGCCCTTTGTCCATTGCCCAAGATTCATAAAGATCTAAAACTCATTCTGTTTTGAAACCTGCGGTACACTTCATTGATATATTTCTCCAACCTTTACTAGTAATATCCGATGTAAATGATACCTTTGCATGTTTAGGAAAAACTCCACTCAATTTACCTTAAGGTGAATAAATTATACTTTTTAGTTTATACAAACTGTCCTCATAGAGAAGGGATAGTGATTATAGAAAAAGTTTTAATTAAGAATGACAATAATAAGCCCCCTACCTTCATTAAACATAATTCTCACCAAAAATTACTGTTTTAAAATACTTTTTATCAACAGTGCCAAGAAACTGTAAAGAAATGGGCAATAATGTGGTATCGGCATATGTAAATGTATTCATGGAAGAATTTAAAAAAAGTATTATTTATCAATCCATTGTTGACCTATTGTTGGTATGACAAAGGGCAGAAGCAAGTATTTCCTTCTTTGAGTATGTCAACAAGAGAGGGACCCATATTAAATTGGCGTATTCACAATATCTCCTGTCTGGATGTGAACATGCTTCTAGAAAATAAAAATTATATATATATATATATATATATATATATATATAAAATATTTTTTTATTTTTTTTAATTTTTTTTTTAGAAAACCAACTTTCAGTCCAAACATGTGACAATAAAAGCATTACCATTCTCACTATTAACGAGAGTCAAAAAATTGTTTCAGAAACAGATGGTTTGGACGATAGTATCCAGGAAGCAGCAGACAGATTCAGACACAAAATGTTTTAAATAAGCTATTACTTATGCCCTGCAAATTGGTCTGCCCTTGTTTTTGTCACAAAATTTACCACAGCTAGTCAACACACTAAACACATAATCAAAAAGCACTGGTTACAATTTAGGGACTTATTATAAAGATCTCAGCGTTTTTTGTTTTAAATACAAGTGTTTTCTCAGCCTAATGTGTATCTTCCTCGTAAAATTTAATATTTTCCCTCTATAAATAAAGTGTTATATTTTAACACAAGTGCCTCATTAATGGTGTCCATTAATATTTATATTACAGGAGAGTCATAGTGGGTTAAAAGGCAGTGCAGTCCCACTCATTCAGCTCCGTGGTAAGCAATACGTCCATGCAAATTTAGATAGGACTCGCTGAAATGGGGGTAGTTTGACATAGTTGAGGCCATATAGTGTGAAGGAATCCCCAATAGTTATTTGCTGATTCTTTGTTGTGTATATTAATGTTGCAGGCTTTGTGAAAATCCTGGACTGGATTGTGGCTTCCTGGCTTGGACATCCTGTCTGTTGCAGTACTGGCGTTGGAGAGCTGGCCCGCCCCGGCTCTCCACATGCTCCACCTCAGGAACCTGGGGCTGTACAGGGTCACAATGTATATGCCATACATCACCATTGTCCATATCAGTGTATTTTCATTTGGATAACAACAGTCTAAAATTTCCATAAATTACTTTACATTTTCTTTGACGAAGAGGCTCTTTTAGACTTCGTTTTAGATGCTATACCCTGTTTAGAGCAGGCATTGCAGACAATGCACTCTTTACTTATATCCATTGAACTTTCATTGATTATGGTACGTTGTGTCTCAGGAAAACACGGAATAGGACTGAATAAATGTACCTATTTTTCTTTATTTCATGTCTGGATGATTTATGATATGATTTTGCCAAGCCATTGTAAAATGATATTTCATTAAACAAATAGAGTTTCACACTGTGTGAGTCCCTACTGTGAACTGTACTTTTTCTTTTAGGGGAACAAACATTTGAATACAAATGAGATAATGTTGGAAATACATCAAATAACGGGAGTTTTATAATCACAAAGGCAACTCACAATTCCGTTATAATCTGACACACCCTTCGCATGACAATTTCAGTTCAGGTTGGATAAGGTGTTGTCATAATGCCAAAATAGCGTGTGACTTCAGTACAAGTACTTGCTCCACACCAACATGAAATAGCTTTGGAAAATGTACTGTTTTCATTTCCCCGGGGGGAACCTTCGAGGACACAGTTGAGAAAATGTGAAGGGTCCATTGTGGGAAATGACTTGCTGCCACTTCCCTTATTGTGTGTACTTGGTGCCTACTTACAAAGTTTAATAATCCCAAGGTACATTGTTCCTTTGGATGTTGACCTTGTAACAGTTTGTTAGTTATATCTCCACTGTGGCGAGAGAAGTGCATACAATCCTTGGAAGGGAAATTGCGATTGCCCAGAAATTTTAATTTATCTCCAATATAATTATGTGATCAGCGGAATTCTACTAACATAGTTCCTGTTACATAAGACGTTCAAAAATACTATAAAAATGCTGCCATGATCACGAAGAAACAACATATTGTGTATTGATCTGTTTTTCGTATCAAAAGAGCCAAGTATCTATACATCTCCTCCAGTTATGTCAATTGAGTCTGTTCCCTAAATTTTGAACTGGTCTATACCCACCTGAAAAGTCATAGCTTTTAGGTCATTACCTGAGACTCACCTTTTAAAGATGCTCTTGGACCTCGGTGCTCTGTTGAGTTTAGTAGGAAGCCTATTAAACTACTCTAGTAGGCCAACATTGCCACCACATGAGATGATGCAAGTCCTTCAGAGTTCAGTTCTAACAAAGCCGTGTTGGGAGCTGTTGTGAGTTGCACTTGAGTGTCCCTGAGTTCCCCACAGAGTTAGGCATCCAAATGACTAAAATGCATGGAACTGGTGAATGGTGTGCATTTGTGCCTGATTGATTGAAAGTATTGCAGTGTCGTAGAAATTAGACAGACAAACTAACGTCTTGTTATATCAGACACTAGTTTAGCAACATGTGGTCAGCTTGTTTGCTATTCAGACATGTTTCTGGACTAATATCAGTGCATTATGGCTGAAAAATATATTTGTGCTAAAACAAATGCTTCACATTGAAGGAAGTGCAAAGAAAGGATGACTGGGGAAATAAAAACATAGAGAAATCCAACACACACGCAGAATTTGTTTATATTGTTGTTTGTTTATATCAAATACAAGTATATTTTTTTTAAAAAGGGAAAATATTTAATTACCAGTAATTTCTTGGAATGCTATGTCTAAATTTCTTGTCTGCATCAAATACATCATCATAGATTCAAACAGTTTTGGTGAGGATACAATGATTTCTGAAAACAATATTTCCAATAACTTGTGCAGGTTTACCAACATGCATTCTCTGGATACTATATACTAATACAATACAGAGAAGTAAGAATGGACTAGGTTTTCAACACGTACCTACCACAGCTAACACACATACTGCCAGAATGATGAAAATATGCTGAAGCTCCAAGTAACGACATAAAACACTCAAGGTCACTGAATGTCAGCAAGCTGTAAACTCTACAGGTTTTACCTAGAGTCTCCAGGTGAAGCCCTCCTTACCCGAGTCTTGGAGTTACTTTCTTCTTTCTCCAGACATGGAAGCAGCGTCATTTGCGCTAGATAATGGAGTAGGTGTCTGGGGTCCAACCATTCCTAAGGACCAACAGCTGCTCCTTTGCTCACAAACTGGTGATTAAACATAGATATCAGTCCTCCCAAAAAATCTGCAGATTTTTATGGAAATAAATCAAAACAAATGTATTTATTTATCCAGCTAGGGAATATTCTAAAGTTTATGCAATCAGCTATATGGGAACCCACCAGCAGTTGCTTGTTCTTGATTCATGGAACCAAATGTTAGTATAACTGATAAATATATACTTTATTGTATTTTTAATACTTCTGCTTTGTCTGAACAAATGAAATGTTTTTCTGTTGTCTGGTCTATCAATGAAACTAATACACCTACACCAAGAAACACTAATCCAAAGGCATGTCGATAACTGAAAAAAAAAAAAAGTTTCTCGTAATAATTAAAACATGTTTCTGCTTGCAACTTCTTTAATTACCATCGGTTTGTAATTTACCGTTGAGCGAAAGAACGGTAATTCCAACATCTGCTCTTACTGGCAATGATGTTTTTGCAAAACTTAGAAATTTATAAATGGATTAATATGTGGAAGATTGCAAAACCCACATGGTTCTATCAGGATGTCTGCTAGACAGTCTTTGATTTACAATGTATCACAAGCCATCCAGAAAGCAAACATCACATTTTGTGTCCAAGGAAGGTCTGCAGGAAAGCTTTAACAGTAGTGTTGTTGAAGAGACATGAGACGTGTTGGTAGCGTGACTATGTTATTCCATGCACAGGTAGCCACTCATTTTCAGGTGGAGAAATTTGGGGCCACCGTTCACCGGCTGTTGCATATCGATGAGTGAAGAAGAAAGCAGGCGATAAGATGTGTAGACTGGTACAAAAAGGAGTAAATATTTGACGAACAAAATCTAAAAATCAGAAGACCTAATGTCCAGTTAAATGGGAGATTGCCTTCAGACAATGACAAAACTGAATTTAGAAGGTCAGTTTTAACTGGGAATATCTTGTTTCTATAATATATATCTCAAATTTAGAATTATCTCGGATTCGGTATTTCACGGCGATGCACAAATACAATGGCACACTTCATTGCCACAAGATGTGCTTGTAGTGTGACTAAGGCCAGAGTCAATGATTAACATGACATTTGCTATGTTTCCTGTAGGCGCAGAATTACTAACAGTATAGGTATCACCTCTCCCACTAATTCCTGCTTGCCTACCCTTTTTCATTATTATTCATCCGGATCAGATGATTTTTTTCTGCATGCATACCGATAAGCTCATTTAGCCGTAGATGGAAACCAACAGCTCCACTAAGCTGCCCGTCCCATGCACTGATTCTTGTTCACAAAGATAGGATCATTAATTTCTGTTGTAGGAGAGGCTTCTGATTTTTGGCTACCTAAAGAAAAAATTATTTAGCAATTGGATCCCCACAGGCATCACAGATCCAAACGTACCTCCACTAAAGTCTTTTTTGCCAAATATGGATCTCATATATATAGTTGCCACCCAAAGGGTTAAATAGTCCAAGGGTACTTATAATGCTTTCAGCACACTGTAAGACAATCACTTTTAGTTATTTGGAATATAACACTTGTCCGGTGGGCATGGAGAGAGGTCAAAACTGTGCAGCAGTGATTATTTAACCCTTTTAATGCTAACACATTGACTGTAGCATAGAAAAGAAGCCAGAGCCCATATGCTAAATTTTATGCCATCAAATTAGAATTTGCATAGACCATTTTTACCACATCACCTTGGCAGTCACTTCAAAAGGAATAGCTTCTTAACCAATCATATATTTTCCCTTTCGCCCCAATATTTGACACACAAAGGCAGTTGTTTTTGTTTTAGAACATAACTGTACCTATTGGCTTATATTATCTGCAAACAGAATACAAATATCTCAACGCAGAGATGAACGAACATCAGCATCCACCAAAGTAATCACACTACTTGTGTAGCCGATTGGTTGTAATGAGCTTATGTTGTGGCAGTCGTGTGTACTAATATTAATGAAAAGACTTCCTGATTTTATTAGGAAGCAGAAGGCACATACTTATGAGATATGTATACTTAACACATTTGAGTAATTAGCAATAATTTTGTCTTTATGTGCTAGGAGTTGAATTTCTCACTAGTGATTTGTAACATGCAATTGCAATATTAGATGGATCACTGAAATGAGTCCATGGTCTCTTCCTAAGGTGTCTTTGTTTAGAACAAAAGGCCTGAAAATATAAAACACTTTTGGACTCAAACACCTCCTCTCTGTCTGGATTATGAACACTTTTCTACTATAGTTGCCAATTCCACCATTCGGTTCACGCTAGCAGGAAGGACCACTGTGGTTGGCCATTACCCCATTAAAATTAAATATGGCTGTTATACCATAACCCTGCTCTCTGAGTCTCAAAACACCAATGTGTTATACTTTCTCTTAGCTTTTACATATTCATTTTATTGACATTTCTATTTACTTTGTCTGATTATGCTCTTAGAACATAAGCGAGAGAAGGACTATCATTCAATAATTAAACATCTTCTTCGTGGATTATTTCCATGTATTGTTGTGACTATACAAATATAGGTTAATATTGATATATTTTTTATTGTAACTCTATCTTTTTTTTACTAAGTGACATTTGTGTCCTTTACACAGATATTAAATGACTTCTATGATTTCAAATATAATGATGTAAAAAGAATGTGTTTGTTATTCTAAACTGTTATAATAATGTTTTATTCTGACCTATGAATACAATGTACCAATATGCTCAATGTTTTCCTCTTCATATCTTATCACCAGACATTAAATGTGCTAGGAGTTCATGTCTCTTTTTTGGAAGATCCTCCAGTTTCCTGCAGACATTACCCACACCCTTATAAGCATTGAGCCCTATGTCTCATAATTTCCCATTTAACAATAAAGGTGATGTCAGATTAATGGCTCCTAAGTGTTCTTCTGAGGTTATGTGCAGATATGTAGCCAGCATGTTCCTCAAATTAACCTCTGAACAGGAACCTAATCGTGTACTCATATGCAAATGTCAAGCGTTAATCTGTAATTCCAAAATATATTGCAGTTTTGTCTTGTGTTTCCGTTATTTTAATGTCTATTGATAACCCCTAAAAAGTCTTACGTGTCTGTTCCATGTTTTGGGTTTTAGTTATGAGACTTGTTACTATTTTACACAACTTGCTTGTTTAAGTTAACATGATGACCTTAATCATCTACAGATAAACAAAGGTCACAACAACTGCAAGGAGGCGTATCAACCTGCACACACTATATTTGTAAAGAACCTTGTTTTTCTTATTTGGAGTTGTGGTCAGTAAAGAATGCTCAACGCCAGATGACACTCCATGTCAATCCTTACATCTGCATAGAATATGGTAGGAGGATTACAAGGCAATCATTACTAAGGGATCTTGAGTTAAGAGGACAATATGCCTTATATGCCCTGGATGTACCCCCTGATTTATATATAATAACAAAATGTTTTTTGTATTTTTTAATTTATTGCTGAGCTAGATGTTATTTGTCTGCAAAGGGAATTGGCTAAATTCCAAAATAAATGTATAAATCATAACTATGGTTGCATTAGAAAAATCTGAAAAGGGCTTGGGAAATATTGTAAGCAATACACAGTGCTCAATGTCAGTCAGCTGCTGTAAAGGGGTATTAACTGATAGGAGGAAAGTACATTTTGCCTCTGTCTATTGTAAGACCCCTTGAATGTACAATGCAATTCTGGATGACTGTTCTTAAAAATGACTTGAGAAAGTGCAGAGTTTGGCTCCATCAGATGCCTTAGAAAGGCTAGAAAAGTTGCATTTACGCTAGAAAAAAGGTGTTTTATAGAGGATATGATATTGTTATACAAATACATATGTGGGTAATACATACTGTTCTCTGTTCACTTGTTCATTAATAGGACTCTATGAAGAACAAGAGGTCATCCATTGTGAGAAAATTAATGTTCGCTTAAAGCAGCAAAAGTGATTCTTTACAGTAGGAAAAGTAGAATTTTTACCCCTTTTGAGTCACAGTTGGGAATTACCTTTATGTGTTGTTTTTGGCTTCTCCTGTATCAGCAGCAAGGTTGAACTTGATGAACATGTGTCTTTTTTTAAAAAAATGACCATGTTACTATGTCATCCCCTTAGGAAGTGAGTTGAAATTTACGCAGCCCGCGAAATAAAGACATAATACCTTTTTTATACATTCCAGCAATTAGCAGGAGGCTGGGTTATCTACCTGGGGGCTATTTAAGGACACCTTAGCTGACCACTCATTGTCTGTCAAAGAGTTTCTTTGTTGCACTTGTTGTCTTTCTTTCACTGTTATTTGTTACTCTTCGGTTTTGACCTCGGCTTTGTTCCAGTTTATCCTGCCTGCTCTTGTCCTTGACTTCGGCTCAGCTTCTCAGTTTACCTGCCTTTGGCCTCTGCCTCGTTTTAGACTTCTCTACCTGTGTGTGTGTGTGTACGCCTATCCTGGTTTGTGTTCAGTCTCTGCATTGTGGATTCCCAGCTGCCGGTTCTGCCCATTACAATTCCCCTCTGGGCTGCTGGGCCACTGTCTGAAACCTTTTTGGGATGTACTTGCTATTAAACATATAGCCACTAGGGTAGCCAGAGTGTTAGATTTCATTGACATGATGGCTGGACTGTTTCTGTGCTCCTTGGGAAGGACTATATTCTGCATATTGAGTGTGTAGTCTGTTTGGCTTGAATGGGCCACTTGGATAAATTCGCCTTAAGGGCTGATAGTTGCCAACCCATACTCTACTAATAGCAATAACCTTGTTGTCCTATAACTATATAAATACTAGACTTGCGCATTCGTCTTCGGACGAACATGAAAACGAGCACGAAGAGGCCGTTTTTTTGTTCGTTCCGAAGACACGCCGAAGAGAATACAGTGCCGGCAAAACGTAGGAGAAGACGAAGACTCACAACCACGAAGAATCGAAGATTCTTCGTGATCGTCTTCGTTTTTGCCGCGCAGCCGCCAAAATTTCAAACAGGAGTGAGCTGATCTCGTCTGTCCAATCAGCTCACTCTTGTGACGTCACGCTAAGGGTCTCGTCCAATGCCTGTGCTGCTGTTTTTTGAATTCTGAAGGCGCCTTTATAAGACCAGAGCTTGCCTGAGAGATCCATTCATTTTTCGCTGTGACTGCTTTGGCAACACTCCTGTGCTGCATCCGAGCGTTACAGAGAGAGATTGTTCTGTTCTGTGTGAGACTGGTAAGCCTTAGCCTGCCATTTCTCACAGTGTACTTCATCCTCACTTCAGTGCTACTTAATATAATTAATAATAATAATTTGATTAATTTTTTTTATTTAATTTGTCATCAACTGTAGTGTAAGTGCTGTTGAGTTGACAGTGCACCCAGTGCCTCAGTGGCACTGGGGTGCCCTTGCCCTGGGCTGGCACTAGTGCCTATTGCCTGTCCTGCTTAAATAAATTAAATAGAATTTATAAATAATAATTTAATAGAATCTATAATTTAATAGTTCATTATTATATATATATATATTTGTCAGTCATATATATATATATATTCTATAGTATACTAGTGTAGAGTGTACTGTAGACATTCATCTACTAGTGTCTAATTTAAAATCAGTAATATTAATTAATATAATTAATAATTGAATTCATTATAAAATTATATATATATTTGTCAGTTATAGTTAGTAATAGTATACTAGTGTAGAGTGTACTGTAGACATTCAAGACATCTACTAGTGTCTAATCTAAAATCAGTAATATCAATAATTCTATAATTCTTTCTTGTCTTAATAGTTAATTAAATTAGCTATAAATAAAAGTAATAATATTAAATAATTACTACTAGCGTATAGTTCAGCTAATCTTATTAGTACTGGTGCTGCAGCTCTATAGTTTGTGCTTTGTTTTAGCAACAGCAAGAGACCAAGTCAATTTTTCTTAATTAATCTTTCATTTTATTTCATTTGTTTTGCTCACCTCAGTCCATCAGTGAAGTGAACTTGTTGGGCTAGTGAGTGCAGCCGCATAAGTGCTGTGTTTTTTTTTGATCAGCAAGCAGTGACGTTAACTGTTTTGCAAAGATTTTCTCATTTATTTTACATTTTATTTCAATTTTATTAAAAGTACCCTTAGTGTTTTGCTCACCTCAGTCCATCAGTGAAGTGAACTTGTTGGGCTAGTGAGTGCAGCCAGCAGTGAAGCTAACTGTTTTGCTGTGACATTTTATTTTATTTCTAATTCTTTTCAAGAAAAATTGACTGTGACGAGCTGTACTAAGCAAAGCTTCAAGCTACTAGCTGTAGTACTAAAATAATTCTAATCTTCTTTAATCTTCATCTATAATATATTATAAATAATATATAACAATATAAATTCTAATTCATAATCTATAATATAAGTAATTCTAATTCTAAATTCTAATTCATAATCTATATTCTTCTATCTATAATACATAATATATAAGTAAATTATTTCTAATCTATTAATATTATATAACTTAATATTAATTAATAAATCATATACTGAATCTGATTTAACCTCACTTTAGCTTAGTGGGTTTGAGAGCGTCTGCCTAGAGGTAGACTTATAGTAAGGAAATATAGCTTTAGGCTAGCATAGTAGTAGGCTAAGCTCTTAGGCCCGTGTAAATTCAAATTAAAAATAAAATACTGCTAGTTATTAAATAGTTAATCTTGAGTTAATAATTTAAATAACTTTAGCAGATTGCACACAGCACAGTGCAGTAGTGCATAGTTTTACTTTTTAAGCAGTAGCACTGAAGAGAACTTCCTCAAATTTTTTGTCTTTAATTCGTTTTTCCTTTTTTTTTATTTTTTTATTTTTTTATTTTTTTTATAGTTTTTTAAACACTACACTACACTACACACACACAACACAAAATTTGAAATGGATCCTCCTTTTGGGACTAAGGAGGGACAAGCTCCATCTACCACCGCCACCACCAGCACCACCACCAGCACCACCACCAGTTCTAAGATGCAGCCTTTGCGTCAGTCTAGTCGGCCAAGTCGGCCAAGCTCTCGCTTATCATTTGGGGAAGCATTGCTTGAAGGATCATCAAGTAAAGGAAAGGCACCAAAAGCAGGCAGTAGTAGTGCGGCTAGGCCCACAAGCTCTATGGTTTTTTACGGAAAGCCTAAAGCACCAGAAGCACGTTCAAAGTTAAAGGGTAGCACAAGTAGTACCAGCCCAGTGACTAAAAAGAAGTGCCTTTTGCCCCAAGCAGCATCTTCCCCATCCACCAGCAGCATGCAAGGTACCAAGCAGAGCCAAATTAGCAGCAAGACTCAGAGGGGTCCCAAACCAAAGCGATCTCATTCCTTTGTAGGGAAAACCACCACCACCACCACCCCCACCTCTACCGCCTCTACCACCACTAGTGCTGCGCCTACTGTTCCCACTGGTACCGCCACGCCATGTCCTCCTAGTACCTCTAGCAAGCCACCAAGTCCTTACAAAATTTTTGTAAAGACAGTTAGAGAGAGGGCTACACATAGTGGAACTCCACCTAGCGAGGTAGCAGAGGAGCCTGAGACTGAGAGGCCAAGTGCAGAGTCTATTCTTCCTGCTCGCACTACTACTAGTCACGAGTCTCACGACGATATCAGTCTTAGCTCCAGCCTAGCAGGAATTCCATTTGATCTGGCTAATGAAGAGCTAGACTATGAGCCAGAGGAAGTAGAGGAGATGAGTGGTCAGGAATCAGATTCCTCAGGGAGCAGTGTCCAAATGACTAGTGCACAATTTTCCCCTGAGCCTCCACCTTCTCCGCTACGATCATCACCACCACCACCACCACCAGCAGCAAAACCTAGCAAATCATATTGTTGGTGTGCGCTGTGCAGCCCACATCATCCATCTTGTAGTGAAGGCAGCAATGTCAGAAGGAACTAATGTGGCAGCAGTAGTTCTGTCCCGCTGCAGAAAGATCGCTGGGCACTTTCACCATAGTGTTAAGGCTAGCCAACTTTTGAGGGAAGAGCAAGAGAGGTCAGGTCTTCCCGTACACTGCCTACGTCAGGATGTCAGTACACGGTGGAACTCCACGTTAGACATGCTCGAGAGGATTTTGGAGCAGCAGAGGGCAATCCATAATCTTGCCTCAGAGCACAATATTGGGATTACCTCTCCATTGAATAGGGAGGATTGGACAGTGATCGCCCAGCTAGTGGCAGTCCTTAAACCATTCAGGGATGCCACAGAAAATTTAAGCTCAAACACTGCCAGTCTGGCCCAGGTAATCCCAGTGTTCTCCCATCTAGGCAGCAAGATGGATGTGTTCCTTGGAAACCGTGAGGCTGTTCAAGGTGGCACTCTACATCCTGACATAGCAGCCATAGTCAGGAAGCTGAAGGATCTGCTAAAAGTACACCTTCGCAAACGAATGGAAGAGAGTCCCGAAATGATGCTAGCGTGCCTTTGCGATCCAAGAATTAAGGGAAAGCTAGCTTTGAAATTTAATGTTCTCAGTAGCTACCGGGAGCAATTGGTCAACAAGGTGCGTGACTGGCAGCGTAAAATGGGAATGCTGTCCGAGGAGGGAGAGGTGCAGGAGGAGGAAGAGATGATGTGGTCTGCTACTCCTAGCAGCAGCATCAGCAGCAGTGCCACAAGCAGCACAACACAGCTGAGTGGAGCAGCTGCGTTTTGGGAAGAGGCACTTGGGAGTATAGTTGGACCATCTGACAGAGCTAGCAGCAGAAAGGAGAGTAGTGCTGCTGAAATGGTCAAACTTTACCTCTGTGAAGTTCCTTCTGCGCCTAATGTTGATCCTCTTAGCTACTGGGATGAAAAGAAGAGTGTGTGGCCTGCACTCTCATGGGTTGCGCAGCAGCTACTATCATGTCCGCCAACCACTGTTCAAAGTGAGCGCGTGTTTTCTATGACTGGAAACATACTGAGTCCACAGCGCTCACGCATGGCACCTCATCTGATGGAGCAGATTGCCTTCCTTATATTCAATCTGCCCAAGTTGGGTTACCCAGCTCTTAGCTTGGAAAGTTAATTTTTTTTATCTGTAATGTTTAAGGTAGTTTCTCCCCCTGGTTGCACGTGTTTGCGGTGTGGCAACGTCTGCTACCTCCGCCGGTGTAGCCAATTTACGCTAGGGCCTAGTGTCTGAGTTCTGGAAGTCCGCTCCCAAACGCCATGGACTGACAGACTTTCATGCTTTGCCCTGGGGTGAAACAGGTGAGCGGGTCGTCAATTGCCCACTCATTCACCTTTTTCCTTTTCCAACGGTGCTGCTGGTGGTGGTGCCAGCATCTTTTGCCAGTTCGCTTCCTGGCTGAAATCATGCCTCAAATGTCCCTAATGGAGAGGGTAGTTTCTCCCCCTGGTTGCACTTGCTGCGGTGTGGCAATGCCTGCTACCTCCGCCGGTGTAGCCAATTTACGCTAGGTCCTAGTGTCTGAGTTCTGGAAGTCCGCTCCCAAACGCCAAGGACTGACAGTTTTTGGATGCTTTGCCCTGGGGTGAAACAGGTGAGCGGGTCGTCAATTGCCCACTCATTCGCCTTTTCCAATGCTGCTGCTGCTGGTGGTGGTGCCAGCGTCTCTTCTCTGCCAGTTCGCTTCCTGGCTAGTGTCATGCCTTAAATGTCCCTAATGGAGAGGGTAGTTTCTCCCCCCCTGGTTGCACTTGCTGCGGTGTGGCAACGCCTGCTACCTCCGCCAATGTAGCCAGCTTACGCTAGGGCCTAGTGTCTGAGCTCTGGAAGTCTGCTGCCAAACATCTAGGACTGACAGTGTTTGGATGCTTTGCCCTGGGGTGAAACAGGTGAGCGGGTCGCCAATTGCCCACTCATTCGCCTTACCCAATTCTGCTGCTGCTGTACTGCTGCTGGTGGTGGTGCCAGCGTCTCTTCTCTGCCAGTTCGCTTCCTGGCTAGTGTCATGCCTTAAATGTCCCTAATGGTAAGGGCAGTTTCTCCCCCCTGGCTGCGTCTGTTTGCGGTGTGGCAACGCCTGCTACCTCCGCCGGAGTGGCCAGCTTACGCTAGGGCCTAGTGTCTGAGCTCTGGAAGTCTGCTGCCAAACGTCTAGGACTGACAGTGTTTGGGTGCTTTGCCCTGGGGTGAAACAGGTGAGTGGGTCGCCAATTGCCCACTCATTCGCCTTTCCCAATTCTGCTGCTGCTGCTGGTGGTGGTGCCAGCGTCTCTTCGATGCCAGTTCGCTTCCTGGCTAGTGTCATGCCTCAAATGTCCCTAATGGTAAGGGCAGTTTCTCCCCCCTGGCTGCCTCTGTCTGCGGTGTGGCAACGCCTGCTACCTCCGCCGGAGTGGCCAGCTTACGCTAGGGCCTTGTGTCTGAGCTCTGGAAGTCCGCTGCCAAACGTCTAGGACTGACAGTGTTTGGGTGCTTTGCCCTGGGGTGAAACAGGTGAGTGGGTCGCCAATTGCCCACTCATTCGCCTTTCCCATTTCCATTTCATTATTTTCCTTCTGATACACAACCAACCAAACATAACACACACAACAACACAAATAACACAGTGACAAAACACATAACACACATAACACATATAACACATACACGTACAATGCAAAAATCACAAGGACCTTTCCTCTTGTTATTTGTCCTGGCCTTCATTTCTACACTCACTAGCATTAACGCTATAACTCACACTTCATACTATAACATTTTTCCATCCACATACCTGCCAACAGACCCAACTTTTTCAGGGACAGTCCTGCTTTTTTCCAGTCCTGTCCCATCTAATTTAGCTAAACTAGGTATGCAAATACACGTTGGTAGTTATAGCTCGGTAGGTAGCACTAGTATAAACATTAAATAAATATAATAAAGTACTAAATAATAAATCTAACTTTAAAATACATTTAAATAAACCCCTAATTTTTTTTTAAAACCCATTAAAATTAAATTATTATTTAGACATAATACATCTTTAACCAAAGCAGTGCACTGCTACTAATCTTAAACATAACCGTACATTAACCCTAAGCTATTTTTTAGTTCTTGTCCAACATTTTTCCATCGGCATACCTGCCAACACACCCAAGATTTTGGTGGACAGTCCTGCTTTTTTCCAGTCCTGTCCAGTAAAAGTTGGGTTGTTGCAAAGTATGCCATTGTGAATAGGTAGCAAATGTTAGGCATGTATTACAAGTGGTCCAAAATCAATTTAAAAATGTAAAATAATCCCTATTCTTTTATTAAACATCTATGGATGTGTGATTGTGTATGATAAACGGAGGCCAAGTTCCTTGGAGCATTTGTCTCTAGGTCATTTTGTGTACAGTACACCTCAGTACGTGTGTGCAACTCTATTGGTCGTTTCGGCAGGGGGCTGGCCTGCCATCAACGAATGAAGTGCGTTCTGCAATTCACTAGTTGATGCCAGACCAGCCCCCTGCCGAAACGACCAATAGAGTTGCACACACGTTCCTTCACGGCAGCTGCTGCTGCTCCGATGTGTTGTTAACCCCGTATTAACCCCTGCAAGGCAACCGGGAAGGAAACGAAGATTAAACGAGCACGAAGAATGTCCGCGAATATTCGCCCGAAGAGAAGACAGGAACGGGCGAATATTCGCGGAATACGAAGGTTTTTTCCCCCCCGAAGACGAGCACGAAGACGAACACGAAGAGCCCCCTGGTGCCCAAGTCTAATAAATACCAGTGTTTCAAAGTAATGTCATACCATTTATTATTAGAAAAGAAAAGGAATTAAAACATGTTCCAACAGTAGTCACATCTTCTCTTGAATTTTTTGGTCTTTTAGAAACAGAGAAGTTCACATTGCAGGTGTTGGTGATGTCCAGAGACTCGCTAAAGTCACTTATTCACAAATGTGTCACAGTGAATAATTTGTCAAATAGAGAAGACAAAGAACATTTTTAGTCTGACTCATGCTATAAAAGTATTACATATAATAAGTTATACATACATATCATACAGTTTTTATTCACTTAGTTTATATATTGAATCTCGTAACTAGAATTGTCTTTTTTTTTTACTTTTTCTATTCTCTTAAATAAATTGCATTTGTATGCATAAAAATGTATTGCTGATCTCAAGCAAGAGAACATGTAGCGACATACTGTCCTCCAAGTCGGACACAAAGTACAAAATTCTCTGTTGGAAAACTATTGCTGGTAGCAGTCAGCGTTGGGTTTGTCATTAGAGACACTAGGCAAGTGCCTTGGGTCCTCCGGTATTCTGATGATTCTGGCTACCACAACTCAGCTGGCCTAATAGCAGTAATTGAACTGTGCAGGCTACTGTTAACAAAAGGAGGGCACTCTGTGGGAGTCCCTCTGACTCCAGTGGGGAGTCCACCTGAGTGGTGAAAAGACGTGTGTGTGTGTGTGTGTGTGTGCGCGCGCGCACACAAGAGTACACATATCTAGGGCCCCAAGAGGGCATTATAATGCATTATGATATAGATCCAAACGGAGAGAGTAAATCCATGTGATGTGATATAATCAACTCAAAGATAAGATTGTCAAAATCATTGCCCGGGTTTACCATATTCAAAATTAATTCTCCCAAAGGAATGGTGCCATTAATTAAGCATAATTAATTTCTCGTGTTCTTCCCTGTGGCATTATCCTCGTCTAATTATTTTATTATTTTCCCTTTCACTGTAGAGTTGCTAAACTGCCTTGCCAACCAGTGTTCCCTCTAAGCTGTGCGCTTGTGTGTGCGCACATAACTTTTCAAGGGAGCGCACACGTCCTAACATTGTGCGCACAGTACCTAACGAGGAGCTGGGGGGGGCGGGCAGTCCATCCAGGGTGACGCTGGCCCTCCTCCAGAGACGGACAGTAATGTTCGTCGCTGGAGGAGCAAGCTCGGTTGGGGAAATCAAGGATCTCCCTCCATCCGGCTTAAAATCAATCAAGGGAGCGGGAGGTCTGTTAATTTGGACCTCCGATCCTGCTCCCTTGTGATGTGCGCGGCAACTGATGTTTGTTTGTACCCCAGTCAATGTGTGCCTCAGTATATAGTGATAGGTGTTATGCTGTACCCCTGTCAATGGTTGCCTAACGACAGAAGCTATGCAGTTTTTCCCCAATAAAAAAATAATATATATATATATATATATATATATATATATATATATATATATATATATATTAGGGCTGCAACAACGAATCGATAAAATCGATAATAATCGATTATGAAAATCGTTGTCAACGATTTTCATAATCGATTAGTTGAATCGATTTTTATCGATTTATAAAATTATGTTTTTCAGAGCAAACGCTCTGAAAAACTCCCGTCCTTCTATAATCCGATCTCAAACAGAGATCGGATTATAACTGTAGAATCCAGACCCCCCGCAAAGCTGCAGGAGACCTGGATCCTCTCTGCCACCCGGTGAGGGTCTGTGCAAAACACACAGACATCCTCCGCTTCTCCCCTTCCGCTTCTCCCCTCCACTTCCGCCGGGGCTTCTATTACTGAACCCGGCGTCATGTGACCTTCCGGTGCGGCTTCCATCATGGAAACCCCAACGGAAGCGGAGGGGAGAAGCGGCTGTGTGCGCGCATCACACAGACCCCTACCGGAGAGGATCCAGGTCCCGCTGCAGCGCCTGCAGGGGATTTGGATTTAAGTGGGCGATGTGCGCAACCTCCGGTACTTCATCTCGCTGCCACTTCCACCTGCCCCACCAGGGGTTAATATATCAACAGAAGAAAAACAGGACAAGTAAGCAGCACTGGGTAAGTATTATCTTTATTTTTATGCTCATTTGCCCTGTGTTTCTTCTGTTGATATATTAACCCCTGGTGGGGCAGGTAGAATTTTTGCGGGATCTATTAATTATGTGCATTTGTGTTTTTTTTTTTAATGTCTATAATATTTGATCGTATCCCCTTATACCTCCTATATGCCACTCTGTCCCCTGATATGCCTTATACCCCTCCTGATATGCATTTCTGGGACAGAGAGGCAAGCTGGGGGTGAGATGTGCATAACTGGGCAAAAATAGTTTACATGAATATTTACTAGTAAAGCTTTTTTTGGTATTTTTTGAGTTCTTGTTAAAATATAGCTTTAATTATTATGTCAGTAAAATAAGAAGGCGAATCGTGAAATGCCATTGTAAATTATACGTTTTTATTTAAAATAAACGAAAAATTTGCATATTTTTTTTTTACCCGATTAATCGAAAAAATTATCGGCCAACTAATCGATTATGAAAATAATCGTTAGTTGCAGCCCTAATATATATATTGATCCTTTATGCAGCCTTGAGCCCCCGCTCATGATTCGCTCATAATTTGCAGTGAGAATTTCACCTTTCAAATACACCATGGAGTCAAAAAGGTTGGAAATATATAGCTCCCCCTTGCAATGTGATTTTTTTTCAGCTCCACCAACTTCGCTTTATATGGACTGTAGAAGCATATTGTGCGCAAAAAATTTTGGCTCTGGGAAAAATTTTGCACAATAGAAATTTTCTGCGCACACCACCCAAGAAAAATCAGAGGGAACATTGTTGCCAACCCTATTCTATTGCTGGTCATGAGCTCTAGAACTTAGGTAGTAGGCAAAGGCTTGAGCCAAGAGCGTCATACCACTAGTGAACATTTATAACCCTTGGATGTCAAGTTTCTTTACTAAAGCCTTGTATTGTACTTTTTCAATACATTGCTATTATTTTAATGCATATGCCCTGCTAGTGGGATTAGTTGCATTGTCCATTTTTTGTCTCTACGCAGTTCCTTCAATGAATCTTTACACGTTGCCCACTACGTATGAGGCAATTCCCCTACTATTGGCTCTGGAGATGTTTATGATTGACAAAAATAGCTAAAATCATATACCAGGCACAGCTGATTGAGTCCTGCTGTAGTAAAAACAGCTGAGATCAATGTGAGGAAGGAAATTCATGGAAAATATGTCAATGCTTTACTCACCCCAACTGGATTCTAAGAGGTTAAAGCTGGAACAAAAAGCCAGACGTGTTTTCCCAAATGGTTTCTGTCTTCTGTCAATCTGTGGGTCACTATCTCAGAAATGAGGTGGGCACTCCTTAAACCAAATATATCAATTTGTCCAATGTTTTGACTCCCATTAGTGACCTTATCAGAAACATTGGACAGCATACAATTGTGCCATTGTACACTGTGGGAGCTTTCAACAATATATGCAGTCCTATTTTTAAGGGCCTCCGTGACTTATAGAAGAAGGTCGTGCTCAATTATATTGGTTGGTTTAAGAGATTATGTTTTGTTCCTGTTTAGAATTTCTGCTCACATATGTGGTGCTGCCATATCTGCAGAATAGTTGAATGATTACGGGGGCAGTTGGTAAGCACGGGGGCTGCATTTGGGATGTGTCTCACGACCTAACTTTCTATTGCTAGTGTCAGCTACTCAGAGTGGAGGTAAATGCATCAATAGGAAAACATCTTTAAAGATAAGACTGAATAAAATGCTATTTAAATACAGCAATGTAAGGTGGAAAGGATTCATTAACAATCACACATTACATAGATATGGCAAACCCCATAAATGTGGTAGAGAAGGGCCATCTGACATTTGACCAATCAGGCCCTAGTAACTAGGCTTATCAGGTTCAAGCACAAAAGTCAGAAGTAAATAACGACTAGACACATAGTGTATCAATTAGAGAACTTAAATAGTGTTCATTAAACCATCACACCGACCATTAATAGGGGGTTGTAAAAGAGCCCCCCCCCCCTCCCCCCCAGCTTTGCGGCTATAACAGCCTCCACTCTTCTGGGAAGACTTTGGAGGGTGTGTGGGAATTTGTGTCCATTCAGCCAAAAGAGAATGTGTGAGGTCAGGCATGGCTCTCAATCGGAGTTTCAATTCATCCTAAAGGTGTTCAGTGGGGTTAAAGTCAGATTCCTGCGCACACAAGAAGTTTTTCCACACCAAACTTTTGAAATCTACCTTTTGGTTGTGTAGTGTGTGTATATATATATATATATATATTAGAGGGAAGAGCTCACACATGGGGCGGCAATGACAGGCAGCAGGTTTCAAAAGTTCAAGAGGGTGTTTATTTAAATAATTTAGGCACAGAGCACCTTGCAAACAAAACAAACTCTAAGCCTGTCCGGCTCTAACTAAAGATCAGGATACCTCACTATCCCACTACAAGCCTAAGGTCTGGCACCAAGCAAAATAACAAGTTGTCCATAGGGAAAGCTTCATACCTGGTGGGCTGCAGCATGGGTTGTAGCTGCTCCTTGACTCAGTCTCTCCTACACCCTGCAAACCTAACAGCCCTCTCTTTTAAGGCTTCCTCCCCAGTAATAAGCATAGGAAGCCTCACCTGAGGACCCCTGGGAGTAAGGAAAACTCGTAGTGGGCTAGGGGTGTGGACTGGAGCTCTCCCACTTCCAACCTGTCCCCCAGTCCAAGAAATCCAGCCCATGTAACTTTAAACAAAAGTGCCCTAGCAGACTACACTCTGCTAAAGCAGCATGGATCCTCCTGGATTTCTGCTACCGTGCCTGGCTGAGAAAACCAGGTGAGATATACACCCCATCCGCCACTTTCCCATACACTTTACCACAATATATACACACACACAGCACAGTAGGAAGCTTTTATTGACATTATAGAAGATTGATAACAAAAGGTAGTGCTTCACCATGGTACTTTCTGTTTAACTATTTGAGTGCCATGTGAGAACATATATCGACACCCACCCTACCCCCTGAAGGCAGCGACAATCTTTGTACTTTTGATCTAGTCATATTTAGACTATAAGCAGCTTACCTACGAAAAACATATATATATATATATATGATTTTTCCTCAGATCAAATTAAGCTATGCACAGATGTCACATTACATGATATAATATAAGTACAGATTTCTTTTTCCACAAATATGACAAATGCAAAAAATAAAATTGTAACAAAATGCATATTTAAAAAACAAAAAAGGTTGTACAACGATTGCACACGAATCCCATGCTGGTGACAATAAACAGAATATTGCGTAGGCATACATAAAATGGGTTTTAATGCCATAATTATATTAAAGGAACACAATACCTCTTATGCAGTGGTAAATGTGCCCCTGCTTGTGCCAGCTGCCCTAGAAGCAGCATCTATGTAAAGATTAAAGACTCTTAATCATTTTAACTCTAATAACAAGACCTTGTACACATCTGTAATTGTAATTTGCTGTTTGATAAACCAGGCTTTAACAATACTATTGTACTGCATGTTAGGTATCAATTAGTTGTTGTCGCAGGGACATGCCATTAAGCAATCCATGGAGAGATCTTTGTCTCTCCCGTTATTAGGAAAACTTAGGTTCCAATGACATTTCATTTCCAGGAAACATATAAAACAAGGTAAACCAATGACGATAATTTGAACCCTGAGGATGTCTAGTCACATAGTTTCTACTTGATGAATCAGCTCTTGTCTTAACCCCATAATCACAAACCAGTTTTTAAGAAACCCCTCCCAAATAGGACTTGAAGATATCCTTGTTTAAAACGCTTCTGTTCAGGAAGGAATTTCCTCTTTGACATAACTGCAGGAAAAGAACAGAGAACATTATAACGTATATAACATCAGGAAGGATCCAGCATCATCATTCTGATGTAGAACATGCGGTATAAAACGTTAGTCTACGTGACTCAAAGAATTAAGCAATCCTTTCGAAGGTTCTAGTTCCCCAACATAGTCAACTTGAGTGGAAATGAGCTGTATGCACGTAACACATGTCTTCTGTTCAGAGAGTCATTGAGAAGGAAAAGCTGTTCCATGCTACTGGTTGCTACTGGTTGCTAATGGTACTTGTTTTGGGTCAACCCCTGGACTAAAAAGGGTCTATTAAGCTCAAAATATTTGCATTTCACTAATTTAGTAAGTAAGGTGCAGGCTGCACAAAATAGGTTACTAGCCAAATCACTGGGACAGGCAAGTACCGTATTTGCTCGATTATAAGACGACCCTGATTATAAGACGACCCCCCAAAATCTGAATATTAACTTAGGAAAAAAAGAAAAAGCCTGAATATAAGACGACCCTAAAGGAAAAAAGTTTTACCAGTAAATGTTAATTCATGTAAACGATTTTTTTTAATAAAAGCTATGATTGAGAAAAATATTTTTTTTGTTTTTATTGTATTTTCCAACCTGTCCCCCAGTTACGCACATCTGCCCCCAGGCTTGCCACTCCAATATGGCACTGTGGCCCATGATATGCCTTTTAACCCTCTATATGCCACTGTGCCCCATGGTATGCCTTTTGACCCCCTATGTGCCACTCTGCCTCCAGAAATGCCTTATACCCCTATATGCCACTCTGCCTCCAGAAATGCCTTATACCCCTATATCCCATTCTGGCATTTAGGGGGTTAAAATGCATATTATGGGGCAGAGTGGCATATAGGGAGGTATAAGGCATTTCAGGAGGCAGAGTGGCATTAAGGGAGTTAAAAGGCATTGTATAGAGCACTCTGCCTCCAGAAATGCCTTATACCCCTATATGCCACTCTGGCATTTAGGGGGTTAAAATGCATATTATGGGGCAGAGTGGCATATAGGTGTATAAGGCATTTCAGGAGGCAGAGTGCTCTATTAAATGCCCCCTTAACGCCACTCCAGAAATGCCCTATGCCCCCATTTAACACACACACACACACACACACACCCTATACCCCCATTTAACTAACACACACACACACACACACTCTCCCCTCCCCTCCCCTCTCAGCCCTCTCTTACCGGTGCTTCCAGCCGGGGCAGCGGGTTGACGTCGCCTTCTGCTGCAGCCGGAAGGAGGTGGAGTTGGCAGCGGGGGTTTGTATCCGTCCGTCGCGTATACTTTCCCCGGCTGTCAGAGATCAGAGTTCCCCGCACCGGTGCGGGGAACTCTGATCTCTGACAGTCGGGGAAGGTTTGCGCGACGGACGCAGACAACCCCCGCTGCTAGCCACACCTCCTTCCGGCTGCAGCGGACGTTGTCTACGCGGATCACGTAGACGTCAACCCGCTGCTCCGGCAATACAGCAGGAAGCACCGGTAAGTGTGTGTATGATGGGGGGGGGGGGGTGAGACAGGAGGATCCAGGTCCCCTGCAGCGGTGCGGGGGATCTGGATCTTAGTCTCCTAATCAGACTCTATTTGAGGTCTGATTAGAAGACGACCCCGATTAGAAGACGAGGGGTATTTTTCAGAGCATTTGCTCTGAAAAAAACCTCGTCTTATAATCGAGCAAATACGGTAATTTTAAAGGGAAACCTATCCAGATACTCTATTAATGACAATTGAACCTATTTAACTGTGAAGACAATGTTTAATAACTTGGTTGTTTATGTGGATCATCTAAAGAAAAGGGCATATCTTGCATGGTTGAAATAATCAAGATACAAACTAAGATGGATCTTCATTTTCTAAAGGAGGGTACCGATAGATTTACATCCCAAACCATCCCATATATAATAATCATCCTGATATGCAACAGATTATGGTTGTTATAATAATCATAGGTACTGGTTTGCAGAGCATTTACGTTCTCTCCATAGTAGTCCAACATTTTATTTATTTTAGCAATGATTTGGTAATAGTAGCAATAATAATCATAATATTCATCTGGTGTTCTGATATAAGGATAGATAGACAGATATCCCTATAGTAATAAAACAGTACTTTGTTAATCAGTGCCCTGGATCACGTCCTTTCACTGCTGTGCCATCCTTTCCCACGGTTTTCCCATCCTTATCTTTTCCTTTCCTCCATCCTTCCCTCTGTCCACTGTCACCTTCCTCTCACTTCCTAACTCTTTCTTTCTCATCCCCATAGAGACATGTTTTCAACGCCAACTTCCTCTTCTTCTTGTGACGCGTACTACAATACTTTTCCTATTGCCGCAATAATTTCTCCCACGCATTCACTGTTCCTCTGTCCCAAGAAAATACCTTAAAATAGCACCATGCAGATTGACTCCATTCCTCACAGCTGTTGGAGTTGTTTGTTGTACTTTGAGTAATATACAGTAGTCCTCCTCTTATCTTTACATAACTACAGGTTAAAATCTGTTACAGAATACAAATAAAATTGATGACTTTTAAGTACAGTCATGTAAAAAAGAAAGTACACCCTCTTTGAATTATATGGTTTTACATTGAACATCATCTGTTCCTTAGCAGGTCTAAAAATTAGATAAATACAACCTCAGATGAAAAACAACAGGGTAAAGTACCATGTCATGATTTATTCAACAAAAATAAAGTCAAAATGGAGAAGCCATGTGTGGAAAAACTAAGTACACCTTATGATTCAATAACTTGTAGAACCACCTTTACCAGTATAACTTGAAGTAATCGTTTTATGTTTGACTGTATCAGTCTCCCACATCATCGTGGAGGAATTTTGTCCCACTCTTCTTTACAACATTGTTTAAGTTCATTGTGGATTTGCGGGCATTTGTTTATGCACAGCTCCCTTAAGTTCCCGCCACAGCATTTCAGGTTGAGGTCTGGCTTTTGACTGGGCCATTGCAACACCGTGACTTTTTTTCAGCCATTGTTGTGTGATTTACTGGTGTGCTTGGGATCATTGTCTTGTTGCATTACCCAATTTTGACTAAGCTTTAGCTGTTGGACAGATGCCCTTACATTTGACTCTAGAATACTTTGGTATACAGAGGAGTTCTTGGTCGACTCAATGACTACAAGGTTCCCAAGTCCTGTGGCTGCAAAACAAGCCCAAATCATCGCCCCTCCACCACCGTGCTTGACAATTGGTATGAGGTGTTTGTGCTGATATGCTGTGTTTGATTTTCGCCAAACGTGCCACTGTGCATTATGGCCAAACTTTGGTCTTGTCTGTACAAAGAACATTGTTCCTGAAGCCTTGTGGTTTTTGAAGAGAAGAGGATTTCTCCTGGCAACTTTTTCCAACAAACCATACTTGTTCAGTATTTTTCTAATTGTACTGTCATGGATTTTAGTCTGAGATGTAACTTTTTGGCTTTTTGCAATTTCTCTGAGCATTGCTCAGTCTGACCTTGGGTGAATTTGCTGGGACATCTACTCCTACGAAGATTGGCTACTGTCTTGAATGTTTTGCACTTTTGAATAATCTGTCTCACTGCAGAATGGTGGTTTTTAAATTGTTTAAAAACAGAAACAATTGCCTCTCTAAGATCATTTCTGATGTCTTTGCACCTTGGCATTGTATTAACACACACCTGAATGTTCCAGATCAGCAAACTGCTAAAACTTCGCCTTTTATAGAGGTGTTCACAATTGCTGATGATCAATTAATCAAGGGTATTTGATTAGCAACACCTGCCTGCTACTTATCATCTTAATTCCTATGGAAGCAGTTTTTCACACATGGCTTCTCCATTTTGGATTTATTTTTATTGAATAAATGATGACACGGTGTAATATGTCATGTGTTGTTGTTCATCTGAGGTTGTTTTTTACCTAATTTTTAGACCTGCTAAAAATATAATTTAAAGAGGGTGTACTTTCTTTTTTACATATGTATATTTTAAAAAGCATATCACGTGTAAGCAAAATATATTAAAAAAAACCATAAAGATGGACAATCAATAGTGTAATCTGTAAAACTACATACAATTTGTTTTATTACATTTTCAAAAGAATGTTGGTGGGGCAACACCTCACCATTAATCATACTGAATAAATTTGAGTTACTCTGAATAAAATCATAGGTGAGTATATAAAGATTCCTTCTGGTGAATGTCAAAAGAAGGACTTTCCTCTCCCCTACTTGTACTTTTTAACCTATTCCCTCTGCCCCATCTCTCTCTTTCTCCTCATTTGAAGTCCATGCTATCCAACTATTTCATTGCATCTCCTTATGCATTCCCGGTTTATACTGTCCCCCTGGCCCAGCTAACATCTTTCTTAATCACTTCTTCTCATGGCTTCCTTTCTTCCTCTCCTCTGATGTTCCTTCTGTTGTCCTTGGGGACATGCCAGTTGACACCCCATTGAGTCCCATGGCTTCCAAATGTCTTTATATTACCTCCTCTTTTGATCTCCAACAACATATTAACTCCCCTACTAATGATGATGGTCACACCCTGGACCTTATTTTTTTCTAGCATGTGCTCTCTCACTAACTTCTCTAATTCCCCCTTTCCCCTCTCTGACCACCACTTCCTTTCCTGCTCTCTAAACTTGCCTCCTACTCGCTCCCTTGCACCCCAACCTCGCCTAACCAGAGACCTCAGCTCTATAAACCTTCAGAACTTCTCAATCAATTTACTCACTCTCCTATCTGAAAAATGTCAGATAGGAGACCTCTGTCTATAACTCCACTCTCCACATCCTGCTCGAGGATGTAGCACCAGTTACTACACGCTCTTCACGACGTTCACGTTTCCAACCCTGCCACATGACTGTAACCCGACACCTACGACGTCGTTCCCGCACTGCTGAACGTAGTTGGCGAAAGTCTCATTCCATGTCTGACTTTCTGCACTATAAATTAATGCTACGTTCCTACTACTCTGATCTCAACCTTGCTAAAGAAACCTACTTCACCTCCCTCATCTCCTCCTTGTCTCACAACCCTTAACTACTCTTTAATACTTTCAGTTCCCTTTTTCGACCTATCCCTACTACCCCTTCCACTAACCTTAATGCCTCTGACTTTGCCACATACTTCAATAATAAAATTGAAACTTTCAGACATGACAGTGACCACCCTGCCCTCACCCTCCCTCTGACTATGCGCTCTCCTACCCACTGACCTCTTCTCCCTGAAGAGAATGTACATCTTCAACTTCTCCCTCACTACTGGATCTGCCCCATCCTCTTTGAAGCATGCTACAATTACTCCAATCTTGAAAAAGCCTTCCCTTGACCCGACTGATCTCTCCCATTACCGTCTTATCTCTCTACTTCCTCTCACCTCCAAGCTTCTTGAAAGAATTGTTTATACCAATTAACTAAGTTTCTCGATTCCAGCTCCCTGCTTGACCCTCTTCAATCTGGTTTTTACCCTCAACACTCTACTGAGACCGCCCTTACTCAAGTTACTAATGACTTACTCACTGCTAAATCCAAGGGCCACTACTCCATGTTAATCCTACTGGACCTTTCTGCTGCTTTTGACACTGTCCCCCCTCTTCTCCTTCAAACTCTTCATGATCTTGGATCCCGTTATACTGCTCTCTCCTGGTTCACTCTCTGATCGTACCTTCAGCGTCTCCATCTCCAGTACCACTTCCCCTCCCTCTCTCAGTTGGGGTACCCCAAGGCTCAGTTCTAGGACCCCTTCTGTTCTCTCTTTACACTTCCTTGCTTGGCAAACTTATCTCATCCTTTGGCTTCTAATACCACCTGTATGCTGATGACACCCAGATCTATCTATCCTCCCCTGATCTCTCTCCCTCTGTCTTAGATTGTGTAACTAACACAATTTGCGTCTGTCTTTACCTGGATGTTTGCACGTTTCCTGAAACGCAACCTCTCCAAAACCTAACTTCTCATCTTCCCTCCCTCCAATGCTAAGATTCCCCCATAAATTTCCCTCAATGTTAATGGTGCTATCATCTCCCTGTCTCCTCATGCTCACTGTCTTGGTGTCACCCTTGACTCCAACCTTTCGTTCACCCCCCACATTCAGTCTGTCTCTAAAAACTGTAATCTCCATCTAAAAAACATTGCCCGCATCCATCCCTTCCTAACACAGCATGCCAATAAGGCTCTTGTCCATGCCCTTATCACCTCCCGTCTTGATTATTGTAACTCTGTCTTAGCTGGTCTCCCTCTTAACCATCTCACCCCTCTACAATCCACCATGAATGCTGCTGCCAGACTTATCTTCCCATCGCACTCCCAACATCTCTCCCCTCTGTCAGTCTCTTTATTGGCTGCCTGTGCGCTTCAGGATTCATTTCAAAATCCTGACTCTTACTTTCAAAGCCCTGCACGGTGGTTCCTACATCTCCTCACTCATCTCTAAATACACTCCTAACCGGTCTCTCTGTTCTTCCAATGATCTCCTTCTATCCTCTGCTCTGATTTCTAGTTTTCATGCGCACTCTGGAATGCTCTCCCCCGGTCTATCCGTCTCTCCCCCTGCCTTCCTGTCCTTCAAAAAATCCTCCAAAACTCACTTCTTTAAGGATGCTTATAATATTGCATATTAACACCCCCCATATTCTTTTAGCTCACCTCTCCTAGTCCCTATTCTGCAAATACTTACACAAGTGTGGCTGGTCCATCCCTTACAATGTCATTTTTACATTTTACCTATTGTGTAATACACCCTAAATCCCTCTAGATTATAAACTCTGTACGTCAAACTGTTATGTTACATACTACTTGTTATGTCCTGTCTACCCATTGTACAGCGCTAAATAATTTGATGGCGCTATACAAACAATAAATAATAATAAAAAATACAAATATCCAAAGTGCTCAATCAGGTTCAATATATTGTCAGTCAGGAAGATGACTTCAAGGATGACTGGATTTCTTCAAAAAATTGACAGTACCACCCTAAAAATATTAGGTCAGTAGCCATGGATAGTTATGTCACCAGTGGCATATTTTAGCCTAGGCAAACTAGGCCCAGGCCTAGAGGAACAGGTCTGGGGACTTGGCTGCCCCTCTGCCACATAACAGGGACCTGGGTCACCCTATTGGTTGGCCAGGTGTCTTGTAACACCACTAGTCAAAGAGCCATTAAAAGAGAGATTACCAATCTCTCCAACCATCCCTTTAACATTATGGAGGGCTGTGCTGAGTTGCCACAGTTCTCCGTAGTTTTCTTCCTCAGCGTGCTTCCTTTAAGTGGAGTGCCAGGCTTTGACGTCATATCATAACGCTGCCCTGTGTTAGGCTTAAAGCAGCGCTGAATGTATGTCACTGAACGTAAACAAGTAAATCTGGGATCTCTCTGACCAGGTAGATAATGATGAAATTAGTGAAAGATGGATCATCACAATTAAAATCTGCACACATTGAACATTTAACCCTAGTAGTGGCACTACATGTTTGCTTAAAAGGCATAACCAGAACATAGGTAATGGGGCAACCTTTTAGGGTCTTTTTCAAGGCTGTACAGGATGGGATGATTTTAAAAGACATTGAAGAATCTACGGAACAAACTATTTTTGAGGAAAGTCTAAAGAGTGTCACATATGTATCTGATCCATGCCTTATTGCCAAGAGTGTAGTTAAGATGTGTCTTGACCTTTGCATAAGACACAGGAACCCTTGAACCATAGTTGGAACATAAGTGAATGATGATCTAGTAGCAGGGCATTCCAACCCCTGAGTTCCTCAAATACCCACCCATGGGAACAATCTAATACACCTTCCTGGGTGTCCCTTGTGTTTTACTGACTAGTCCTAGCCTGTATTGATTTTACTGTTATGTATTTACCTTGTAGTGGAATAAATGCAGTCTTGTCATAGAATGATGACCATCATGTATTGTATATTGTCCCAAGAGTCTTGAGTTTTTGGATACAGATATTGTTACAAAGCTGTATGCACCTGGACACTAGCTTGTTTCAGCTTGCAGCAGTTCCGTATATGCTACTGTTGTTTAATTATTTATGTACAGGGGAAAGGAAATACAATATGAACAGTGCTGTTAAGAGGAAACATAGAATTGAATGGATGTATATAATACAATATTATTGTGCAGACACAACAAACGGAGTTTCCAGTTTCCTGTCCAACACATCTAACAATCTTTCCCATTTCTGCCAATTGGTCTGTCTTTCTTCCTCTACCTCCTGTCATTTAAATTCATGTCTCAAATTCATGTGCAGAATGATCCTATTATTAAAGAAAAGAACTGCAAGCAATTATGAATACTCACTCATGTTTAGCAAACAAATGAGCCTGGCTTAAAAAAGCAATTAAGCAGCTGTCCCCAGGGTTGTCCCCAAAAATTGAGGAACACTGGGCGCCTGGAAGTGATTTTAGACATATTCAAGAAGGGTTAGTCAGCCTGATTTTAGGAGCAGTCTTCTCTATGTTACTCTAAACCACCACCATCTAGGACCAGTGACTGTGGTATACCATCTCATCTTTCCCTGCTAACCTACTACAACCTGCAATTGGAGCGGACCAAAATGTTAAGGGATAACGCAACTGATATTGAGTCAAGTGTATTTGCATGCTAAAACCTGCAAAGTTAAACTATAAATTTCTTGTAAATTGGTGTGCAGATTAAACTAATTAAAATTTTGCACGCTGTACTTCTTGTTAGCTAATTTACAATACCTCCTCTGTTTCATAAAACAAATAAAAAATGGTATGCTCAACAATGCCCCCCACACCCTCTGCTATGGAATGGAGGTAGTTAGATAAAGAAATAATAATTAACTACTTCCTCACCTCTGACTGGAGTAGGGGTAATACGGTCCATCCAACGCATCCTTTGGGTACAATAATGGGATACAGTCAGGGCTGGATTAACGTAGGGGCTGATGGAGATGCAGCTCCAGGCCCCTACCTTAAAATAGGCCCAGTCAGGACCGGACTGTGAAGGAGTGAATGAGTGTTTGTGAATGAGTATATGTAAATGAGTATCTGAATGAGGGAATTAATGAGTATCAATGTACGAATGAATATCTGTGAATGAATATCTGAATGAGTATCTGTGAATTAGCGAATTAATATTTGTGAACGAGTGAATGAATATGTGTGTGTGATAACACGGATGTGTAAGTGGGGGGGCATGCAACAGGCAGGCTGTTTGGTGGCAAGGATGCCACAGGCAGGCTGTTTTGGGGGCAAAGATGGCAAGTCCTATTCTTCCAATCTGGGTCCTAGGCAGGTCTGGGTTCCAGATATGATTTAATACTAAAATTTGTGACGGTCAACAAAGCTGTCAATTCTTTTTTTCTGGTTTTAAGATAAATTAAAAACTCAAGTGGTTTGAGAATGTGTCACCATAAATCCTCAATACAATTCATAGATACATATAATGACTCAATTATGGCACAAAGAGTTACAATATTACATTCTTGTTATCCAAGCAACCCTAATAGAAACTTTAACCTAAACCATACTAAAGATAATCCATATTTTGTTACCTGCACGCAAGCAGGTATGCCACCTTTGACCTATTAATAAAAGCAACGGGAGTTTCCGGTATCATGATATGAATGGTAAGCATGGGGGAAGCCTTTAATAAATATCCAGGAAGAGGCTAACAAAAGGCTGGGTGTATGATCAGTGTAGTAAAATTGAATGTAGGATAACGACTAACCCTTTGTTGCTGTGCTACCTGAAAACCAACACGCTCTTGGTTACCAGATTTCAGGGCCACTAGCCGCACGCATACTGAACAGACCACTGCATACACATACGCACCTACTACCACGCAACATGACTCTGCTGAGCACACACATCTCAGCTACTGTTGCCTGCACAGAGCAGCTGCTGCTATTCAACACGTAGTGGTGCATTGGCAGATTAATTGTTAGAGCTCGGGGCCCCCCAGAGCTCAGGGCACCCTAGGCATGTGCCTAATTGACATACCTAGGAGCTCTCCGGGTTTTCCCCGAGGCTCCAAGTGATGCTCCACTTTTCTGGTTCGCAGAAGCAGCGTTGCGGCACGTCCCAATTCATGCCCACTTCCCCATTAAATGTAGGGTGTATATGGCTTTGATGGCAAGAACGCTCACTGACATCAGCGGGACCTCCTGCACAAGTCCCACAAGAGGGGGCTTCAGGTAGCCAAAGCCAGAAAGTTCTTAGGTATGCTAACGGATAATCTGTTAATAATGTGCACAAGACTAATGTCCTATCTATCATATGTTCACCAAAAGGGACTTAATAGCCTATGAAGGAGAACAGAAAAAGATCCAAAGATGGTGTAAACTAGACTTGGGCGCCGGCCAACTGTTCGTGTTTGTCTTCGCGGGGGGGGGGGGGGAATCTTCGTATTCTGCGAATATTTGCCCATTCCTGTGTTCGGTTGAATATTTGTGTACATTCTTCGTGTTCGTTTTTTGCCGTTTTTTGTAGAAGGGGTTAACGTGGTATGGACTATGCAGCAGCTTTGGCGCCAGCAACTTTATTGGTCGCCTGCAGGGGCCTCACCTGTACTTTATTGGTTGATGGCAGACGAACCCCCTGCTGGCGACCAATAGAGTCGCTCATACAGACTTTCAAAATCCTGCTGCAGCAACTTGGCCGGCAGAGACCACTGGTCTCCCTGCTCCAACAGTTAAAGGTCCATACAAGCGACTTTATTGGTCGTTCATACGGACTTTTAACTGTTGGAGCAGGGAGACCAGTGGTCTCTGCCAGCCAAGTTGGTGCCGTGCGTTAAAGGGCTGTGCGAGCGAGTCGCTTGCACGGCCCTTTAACCCCTGACGGCAAACCTACGGATTTCCACTTCCGTTATCTACGCAGCATCGCAAGGTTTAACCGGAGGGGAAATCCGTAGGTTCGCCGTCAGGAGTTAAGAAAGCCGTATGAGTGAGTCTATTGGCCGTCTGCAGGGGCCTCCTCTGTAGAGTCTGCACCCTTCGTGTTCGTTTTCATGTTCGCCCGAATACAAATGTACAAGTCTAGTGTAAACTTTGCCCGAAGCCCTTATTACTTTAGACTTTTTATATGCGAAATTGCAAGCAAATATACACACATAAAAAATTTACAAAAAACTTACTGCCCGTTTTAAAGCTGTCTGTTAAAAATGTTCACTGTCCCATATTGTAACAATGGAATCTGCTGGTGCTATATAAATAAATATAATGTAATGTATGTAATAGGCATCCAAAATAAACAGTGAAATTACCCTCCTTGCTCCCTTAATTTTGGAGGATTTGTCACCCACATCTCCATGACTTCCTACACTCATGCTTGGCCTTGGGCTGACAGCATTTTAGTGAACATTCCTATATGTTATATATACAACTACATGATTCTCATGATGTTTATAAATCACTTTTTTAATTGTCTCCATACAAATCAAGTCAGATATTTTGAGCTTGTTTTAGCTCTGTCTGGCAGTACTCATTATCGTTTTGTGTGTCGGATTGCCCTGTGCACACACATCACACACATGCGCACACATCACACACATGCACACACACACAGGAGGAATGTCAGAGGCAATGATGCATTGCCAAATTAGTTTTCACCCAATAAATGATGTGCATTAGTCACAGGGGAGGAATGCAACTAGCTTCATGGGTTACATTTCAGTAATAATTACCCCCATAATCACCAATGATTTGCACAAGCCTTTTGAGCAACAGATGCAACCAGATAGCAACTCTCATCATGCTCCGCAGCCAGGCCCACCAGTCCATAGCAGCTAGTTCAAGATTGCCAATGAAGCATTATTAGGTATTGTAAGAAAGGCAACCTGGTGCAACCGAGCTGCTGTGGGCTACTACTCCCATCAGCGTGGGAGAAGTTGTCTACGGCAGTTGGCGTACCAAAGGCTGCCCACTTCTGAAGACAAGTACCCAACGGAGCGCTCACATGTTATTTACAAGTTGTCACCCTTTCTGTGCACATCAAACGCCCTTTGCACTGAGGAAGGTGCGTTTTCTCAAGGATCTTTCCCCACCATGTAATTGTTAAGAGGACAATAGGGTCCTGTGTCCGTCTTGTTGGCACCAGATTTCTACAATACAGGAAACAGCATTTCCTTTCTGGACTGGAAATTGACTTGGACCGTGCTTTTCCCGTTTTATTACTAATCCACACCGGGAAACCGGGATTTGAAGACCTTTAGAAGTGGCTGTTGCATGACGCCCCGTGGGGTAGTTAAACGAGCAATTAGCACGCACTAAAAATAAATAGTTGCAGATAGAAAGGTGGGGCCCATTAGGGGCTATATATATACATTTATTAGCTATTGTCTTACCAGAATGCTGTGGTAAGTATGGGACACACATAAATATATGCCATGGAAAGGGGTTCCTGCTATTGAGAGGGATTCTCATTAACCCCCTGAGTCAAGTGCCTCTGACACGATTCATTTTCTATAGGTCGCAATGTAAGATGCGAGCTTGTTATAGAAACACAGAATTTGTTTAACTTCTCTCACGGGATTAGCCTTTACCACCTCTGCTTGGAGGATGTTCCTCTTGTAGACCACCTTCTAAAGTAACGCATTTGATTACATCTAACCCCCTAGGGTTTTAGATTATGATCTGTTGTTCTAAGATTTCTCCTCCTTTGAAATAAACTTACCTCCTGTACTTTGTTCAATCACTTTATTTATTTAAATGTTTCCATCACACCTTTACTTTCAATTCTCACCTTCAAGCTATACATATTGAGATACCTTGGTCAAAGGGAAGAACATCTTCTTTACTCTTAAAACTTCCATGAGACTCTTCAGGGTTAATACAGTGCATGCCTCCCAACAGTCCCGATTTTGCCACTCTACCCTACTGTCCCACCTAGCTCTACCTTTCTGCTTTTTGGACAACAGGATCGGTGATGGCAATCCTGCAGTCCTGATCCCCAGAAACAGGAAAATGTATACTGAGCATGTGCAGAATTGTGCACATGCACAGTAATGCTGCCGGTTTGAGTGACATGCTACCTCCCAAGATTTGCCCCGCCCCTGGCCTCCCGATTCGACGGGGTAGAAGTTGGGAGGTATTATAGTATGGTATATATAGCAATCCCCAGCTGTGTATTTACCTTTGGTGCTGCCCTAAACTTGACCTTGGGCAGAGCACCCAGCTGCCACCATCTTCACTACAGGACACTGGGATGTGATGTCATATCCCTTGGTTTCTTAAACGCGCACCTCTTTCAAAAATGTACATGCTGGTCATTTACACTTAAATACAAGAATTATTGTTAATATAGTAAATTCAAGATTCTAAATTAGCTTTTTTGGCAAAAAGAAAATTCATAAAGTACACAAGGCACATTCGGAAGTGTCATTTTTCTTCCATAAAATTAAAATGTGTGCCTAAATAATAATTCCATCTACCCATAGTGATTTTATGTAACTTCCTCATTCAGAAGTATAATGGTTTCGCAATAATGGTTTGATTTTGGCGGGCTATTTATATAGAGCAATTCTAGTGCAGTGTTTTTGATCTTATCACCATAGCAACCAATGAAGTGATCCAATCAGCAGGTAAATACCATAGGATGCTATCGTGATAAGGCTACTTCTAACTTTGCACCTATTGCTCTTTTTAAAGGACCCCACCTGTATTCTTTTTGTACACTGAAAACGTTTTAGTGTCTGCCGCTTTCCCACTATTTTTGTAATATCCACTGAGCTCAAGCCATTTGTATATTTTAATAGTTCCATAATTTCTAATCTTATCGTATATGGGTAATGCATAAACGTGGCACAATGGTATAATGATATGTATAAACAGAACTATCACTATATATATATATATATATATATATATATAATGTATTGTGATAAACCCTATAGCATGAGGGCCATACATGTCACTTTAGGGCAATCAGAGTCAGGAACAGCAGCTTTGAACAAAACAGCACTTTATTTTAACCGCTTAAACCCCAAAAACCAAATCATAAAAAGAAAACCTAGCTCCCAATTGGAGCCCTCTCTAACTGAACTATGCTGGTCCAGACTGACCAGCCTAATCAGCCACTAACTCAACCTCCCAGCCAGACCCAGCTACGCCAGGCTCTGGAAAACCTCCCCCAGACGACACACAAAATGTCCAGGCAGGTATTGCCTCACTTGGCTCAGGGATGGTCTTCTTGTTCAGGGCCTCTCCTTGCCCCTGGGAGCGCAGGGAACTTCCTCTTCCCCCAACAGTCTCTCTGACTATCAAGCTCCAGGGGTTTTTAATGTCCAGCACCTGTGCCTGACGCCGGCCCCATAGGAATCCCGGACCGGATCCTGCAGATTTCTTGCCTCCTGGAAAACCCGGCATGGAATTTCCACAGCATGGGGGAATGGAGCATTGGTCCACCCTGCTCTCCAATTGCCCCACCCCAGGGACCCATATGTGTAATCTGCATAGCAGCTTTACTCAGATGCCATGCTAATCATATATATATATATATATATATATATATATATATATAAAACACACACAAACACACTATGGCTGCCCCAGTTAGCTTTGTAACTAGATACATACATAGTTACATAGGCTGCAATAAAGACATGCATCCATCAAATTGAGGCTTTCCCATTTCTGTTCATTTCTTGCTGTTGTAAGCTCTTTTGAGTAGCGCCCCCTCACCTTTTGTTTCTTTCAGTCAAAATTGTTATGTAATGCACTACCTGGTTATCCATTGTACAGCACTGTGGAATATACATATCATTATATAATAACCGTAAATGTTTATACCGGGTATGTTCCACTCTTTGTGGGATGATTGTATAACTTTTATTATTTATTTGGTGTGACATATTTTGTTGCTAAATCATGTTTCAGTTCTATTAAGAATATATGATACCTGCTGTGCAAATCAAATAGCCCATGTAAGAATAATGGGGCACCATGAGTGGCGTAACAAACAGTGCCTGGGCCCCCTGCAAGAATTACAGTGGGAGCCCCCCAAAAATGTTGGCGGCACCAGGAATGGCACATTGAGAGAGCTGGGGCTAAAAAACTAGTGTGCACCATTCTGAGCAGTATTTGTGTCCATATCAAAATGTGTTTCAAGTCACCTTCTCTATTAACCCTTTATCCCAGGTAAAGGATGGACTTGGTTCTCAAGTGTGGTCTCTTGGGATCAATAAATATTCAGGCATTTGAGGGTTACTCTGTGAGGTAAAATTGGAAGAAAGAACACATTCCTTTCTTGGACTCCTTTGTCTATTAACTTTCTTCAAACACCACACATATAAGGGAAAGTAGCATTTACCTATCTGTGCATAAAGGTGTGAGGGGACATTTAACACTGTAAGTGCCAGAGAACAGGGAAATTCACCTACCGGCACTGAAAGAGTTAAAAGTCATTTTTGAGGGTATGAATGAAAGGGTCATAGACTGCTCATTCATGATGAATAGACTGCTTAGGGTGGGCTGTTGGGAACTGGCATGCAACAAACGTTGATTGTTCTGGGAGAGAGTATGGGGCATAGGTGGGGTGAAAGGATGGGGCATGCGTGGGGTGAGAGGATGGGGCAGGTGGAGGGTGAGAGGATGGGGCATGTGTGGGGTGAGAGCATGGGGCATGTTGAGTGTGAGAGGATGGGGCATGTTGAGGGTGAGAGGATGGGGCATGTGTGGGGTGAGAGGATGGGGCATGTTGAGTGTGAGAGGATGGGGCATGTTGAGTGTGAGAGGATGGGGCATGTTGAGGGTGAGAGGAGGGGCATGAATGGGGTAAGAGGATGGGGCATGTGGGGGGTGAGAGGATGGGGCATGTGGGAGGTTGAGAGGATGGGGCATGCATGGGGTGAGAGGATGGGGCATAAACTGGATTTGAGGGTGACTCGAAGGATAGAACCTGAGCCCCTTTACCAGGGATTTAGTGTAGAGACGTCAATGGCAGGGGTGGGGCAATTGATGCTATTAGCCAAGGAGAGGTTATATTAGGGGTGTGAGAAGTTAGCTTTACATAATGAATGGAGATGCCCCAGGGACTCCGAGCGCTGCCCCACACTCCAGGATACTCCTTCCAGCCCTGCTCCTTAGAAGACACTGCTGTGTAGAAGTCATTCTGTAGGAGGCTGCTGGAGGAAGAGGACGTCCCGACACTGCTGGATAGTGCTTTGTGCAGGATAACGCTTCATCACTACTGTAACTCACAGCCTGGGGACCGAAGAGGACACAAAGCACTCGCTGGGAGCACAGATCACCTTTATTTATTATTAATACTCACAGAACCGGCAGCCTTGCTCTGTGAATTGTGGCATTGAGGCTAGGATTGCTCAGCCATGTTAAGCTGTATGACGGTGGGAATGCTGTGCCTGCTCTTTGGATGTTTAATGCTAACAGGTAGGTGAATTTCTTTACTGGGAGTTTACAAGGTCAGGTATCCAGAAGAAGGTGCTAAAGGGTTCTAGAGCTCATCAATGATATATTTGATTGGAATTTCTAGAACTAGAGCAGTTATATGAAGTGAGCAGTGACATCATAAAATGCAGTGGCTGAGATTATACATTACCCCAGGTATAGGCAGTTCCAGATGATAGCCCTGTCAACAGTAGCCATAAGCATGATGGTGGTTTATTCGTGTGAGTTTATTGTACGTTTGTGATCCAGGATTTTATCACTAAGAGACGAAATAAGTTGTTAAAAAGAACCAACTCTCTGCATTTATTATCATTGTGGTACTGTGAGTAGTAGTAGTTATGAGATCCAACATATTCTGTAGCACTGATCAATGAGTTTGAAGCACATTGAGAGCCAACTGGGGTTACGTGAAACACAAAGTGTTAACTGAGCTGGCTCCTGAAAGGCTACCAGATTTAGATATGATTCATAACTAATTCAGGACCAGTGGGGGCATAAGTAACAAATTATCTTAAATAGATGATAGTGTTATCTATAGGGAGAGGGGTGTGTGGAGTCCAGAAATGATGTTAATTCTATAAGTATGCAGTTTCAAATGATTTAGTAAAAGTTAGATTTTGCACAGGAAAAAAATCATACAGAGAGATGTATTAGCCAATGACTACTGGTGTCGGACTAAAAACTTCTGGATTCCAATAATTTGTTTATTCATTTGTTGCTGCACAGTGTGTTTGATACAATTTAAAATGCTTTTTTTCATTATTTCTATTTTCCCATATATAGTTATCCTATTCAAATTTGTGTGCTTTTTACAGCAGTTGCAAGTGAAATACTTTTTTGGAGTCAGTGATTGATTTAAATGTAATGCAAATTCCTTAGCGCATTTTTTTACATAGGTGTGTGTATATATATATATATATATATATATATATATGTACCGTTCAAAAGTTTGGGGTCACAGCTTTCATGGAAAACAAGGAAATTTGTAGCTGTGACATAATTTCAGAATTAGCCTTTTAAACTTAAACTTGGATTAGCGAACACAAGGTGCCATTGGAACACAGGAGTGATGGGATATTCCATTAAAAAAACAGCTACATTAGTTATTAACAGCATTAACAACGTCTATTGTATTTCTGATGCATTTGATGTTATTTTAATGGCCAAAATGTATTTTTCTGTTAAAAACAAGGACCCCAAACTTTTGAACAGTAGTGTATATATTCACTTGGATACTCTGGAGGAGGCTGTTGGATTTCCCCTTTGCATGTACTCTGTTTCTCTGAAATCGCCTGTGTGGGTGAATTTAACAAGAGACTGGCGCTTTCTCAGAAATCCGGTGATTGATATAGTGATGGTGACACACAAATCTTTGTGTAGGTGGGATGGCACCCAGCAGTTAAATGGTGACATACATATAGTCTTACAGTATCTCTGTTAAAATGGTCATAGCTTATGTAATTCTCCATATCATGTGGGAGTGAGTGTGTGTGTGTGTGTGTGAGTGAGCGTGTGTGTGTGGGGATGGTACAGGTCTAATTTCTGGTTAGATGTCAGAATATCCACAAGGTAATTGTCAGATACTAAACTGGGATAAATTTTGAGCTACCAAAGATGCTTGGTTCCTCATTTTTGAGTGATAAAGCATTCTTCCTGTGTGCGAAAACATAGTCTAACGCCAGTGAAATGCTACTGAAATGTATCAAATGAAATACGATAATTGATTATTGAAGATGATGGACTTTGATATGAATTAAGTTGAGTACCAATAGTATGTACAGGACATGGAAACCTGTGCAAGCCTTTATTTATGGTTCATGTTTTATTTTATGGATTATTATCTAGTTAGCCTGTTATAAAATATTAACTGGTGTTATAATGTGAATGGATGGAACTCTGAAAGCATGTCCTTTGTCTCGTACCATACATTGTTTTTAAATCTTTTGAGCTGAAATTTGCTGAAACTAAGCCTCCATCCCACTCACATCCCACTAACATTAACCTCCCTGCTTGCCACTAGCAAAATAAAGAATCCTACTTCTGGGTCCCAGCATTTAAGAGATGTTCATGTTCATCCAGGGCACCCCTGCTCAATTATGTGTAAAGATTTAAAATTGAAATTTAAGTAGAACTTAGTAGTAACCTAATGTGGCTCTTTGATCTTGCCACAACTATCTCCTCTTCGAGTATGACATACCTGTATTATTTCTGCTACACCTAATCCAGGGTATTACTACACTAATGTGTAGTAATGTGCTACTAAAAAAAAATAGAACTTGCAAAATTTTGAAGAGGTCATCTGAGAAATATATCAAACTTTAAGTTTGAAATAGAAATAATAAGGACCTTTTATGACCTTAAAATGAGTCATATTTAATCGGTAAGTATCCCTTGATTTTAATTTAAGGGAAAAAACAATTTCTGCATTTATCTTCATCTGTAAGATGTACTTCTCCTTTCAATTTAAATGAATCATTTAATAGATTGATAAAGTATTATTGCAGTATTATAGCATACCCTGAGCAAACAAATGGTCCTCCAAAAGGTCCAGAAAAAAACATGACTTTGTTCAAGTACAGATTTGTGAGATGTACTGTGACATACTAGTGAGAAAAGCATCAGTCTGATTGTAAAGGAGTCAGCAACTCAACACCAGACTATGTGACCTTGAGAATTTGCCCATTCACCCCAAGACCCCGAGATAATCCTCGTGAAATTCCCACTTGCATTTTTGTACTTCCACCAGCAGGAACTCTGGATCAATAAATGTACATTTAGTAAACATGTTTATAAACAATTGGAAGTATTTATTTAGAGGTCTGTTGTAAAACTGATTATAGCTATTGCTGCCAACATTACATTAAGGAAAATGATTTAGAATTTGTATAACTAGTGATTAAATCTAATCTGTCCTGTTTCGTTAAATTACTGGCAAACTGATACGTGTTCATGCAGAAAGCTGCCAAAATAACTTTTCCAGTTAAGTACTTCACAGTGGATGCAACTTGTGCACAGTCTTAGATATTAAAGCACTTAAGACGTGATTATTAAACTGCTAAACATTGAGGAAATAATATGCTGGGAACCTTTCTTTAGAAGAAATGTACTAATTTATTATTAAAATAGTTTGGGTCAGTTTTGCTCATATTCACGCTTATACAATATACATCATGAAATGACACTGTATATTGGCCTTTTGCCTATGTGCTGGGGGGGAAGAATTTTCCTACAGCACATTTCTGGTCAGTCTCCCTCTTCCTGTGTGGTCAGGAAGTGCTCTCCTCCACCTTTAAGAAATGGTGTTCTAAGGAACCTTTCATATCTGTGGAAATGATACGCCAGTCACCTCCAACCTTTATCCCAATCTCCCAGCCACTCCATACCAGTTTACTCTTCCATGCTGCAGTCCGGCATGAATACAGACTACTCACAAGTGCAACTTACGTTCACACCAGTGGACATTCCTGTTTGTCCCACACTCCTTAAATAGACTTCTTCCTGATATTAAAGGAAATGACTTTCTCATATCCTCGGTTGTGTTCTTTCCAGCTACATTCCCTGAAATAGATCATTCGCTTCCTGTTACCTGAGTGCTTGCCTGCCTCTGCTATAAACACAGCCCTGCCTTTTTCACATTTGATTTCCTCTAACTCCCCATGATACTCTGTTATCATGGCTTATCTCGTGTCCTTTCCCCTCTTGTCTGCTCTCCCACTGAGCATCATAGACGTTGTGATGTCTCATGTCCTGCCTGGCTCTTAACCTAAATTTGGATAGACCACTTTTGTGCCAACTGCTGCTATTGTGGGACTTCAACTTCCATTCCACTCAACCTTTAGCATAAAATCTGTATACAACCTTGGTCTAGACATCTCGCAATGCAAAGTCCGATTTCCTTCTTCTTGCAGTTAATGTTATCTTTTGTCTACAGTGACCTGTCTGCTCTTTATTGCCTTCATTTGGTTTTCAGATATCAGAACCGTACTTAACGCCACTGGACCTGTTTTAATGGCAGCAAATAGGAGGGTGCTTTTCTTTCATCTATAGTTTTTATTGCTTAAAATAAAACCCTTCACATTTTCCTGCTGAGTAGTAACATTTAAGGTGTTGTTCTGCTGAATTTAAGACTGTTTTGACTAAATACAGCAATAGAAACATCACAGTGCTGCTGAATCATAAAACACTTATCAAAAATGATCTTACCCCATTCATAGTCATTTGACTCAAAATTAGCCACTCAGGGTAGAACTGGCGAGATTAAATCCATGGGGAAAGTCTAACACAGTGGACAAGTAACAGTGCAGCCCAAAAGACATTTTCTTGTCTTCTCCAAAACAGAAAGAAAGAAGAATAATTCATAGAAAAAACCCTAAATGTGTATTTAAAGCATACACAAGCGTCCCAGGGGGCAATGGGATTGCCAATTTATTTGGCCCAGTGTAATTGTACATTTTGTACAGGTCTTTGATGGAACTCAGCATCTCATCATGACAGAATAAACTTGGATTATATAATACATGCAATGCTTATTCTACTGTGAACTTCGTAGGAGTTTGTAACGATTATTATACTTGCAAGCTCTTGAAATCCAGTAATCAGACTTTGCACATAGCAGATTTTATAAGATTTTAGTTTTCTTATGCACAGTACATGATCTAATGCTGAGCCATGGAGATTCACTCCATTCTCAGTGTGAGTGAGCAGTTTTGTGGAACTGTAACATTTATTTGCCAGTTTGGGATTGAGTAAATAAACTGTGGGATAAATCAAACAGGAGGGGAAAGTCCAGCTTGGCACATGGAGCCATGAGCAGCTCATGCAAAAAGTCCCTTTCCACATGGGTAACATTGCATACAAATAACCGAACAATTCCTACCCTCCTCCAGTCTGTCTCCTCACTGACCTAACTTAGAACAGGACCACTTATCCGTCTGAGAAGTTATGGAGCAGGGGTGGCCATGCCTGTTCTCTGAGACTGGGAAACTCAATAGGTTAGGTAACACGTTGCTTATTTACACACATGGTGTTTACATGCTAATTATAGGAGGGGAGGTATTCCATACAACATTTCAACAAACAATAAAGAAATATCAAATTAGATGGACATAAGATACAAGACCAGATGACTGCTTTAGGTAACAAAGAAACCTGTATGCATTGATTATGGGGTCCAAGAACACAATGAGCACACAATTGCAGCAAGAGCACAACGTATAAAATTAGCCATCCTCAGGTTGATCTGTAACTTGCAGTTGCCTCAAATTTGTGGCAGGCCATCATGCATGACTGTGTTACCGGTGTTTATACAAGCATGTAACCAGCGTTTTAAATCAAATAATAGACTGGACTCGGTGGTAACTGAATAGCAATCCAGATTCATTAACTGAGACAAAATGTATCACTGGTTTTTATCTCATTTATTTTTGCATTTTATTACTTGTGATTGATTTAACTCCAGCATTGAATCAGGTCCCCCTTCAATGTTTTGGTAAACTCTAAGCCCCATATATTCATGCATCTATAATGTAAAACATATCTAACCAATGCGCTCCCCTCGACCGGCCACTGTAGAATGATGGAGGTCTGCAGACATAGCTAAAATGACTATAGAAAGCATTCAACCCCTGACTGGGTCCTTTCTGTATTCCTTTTATGTATTTATCTTATGTAAATGTGCACAGGACATGGATTTATTGTGCCTACTAAATATGATGAGTGTGTACCAAATGTTTTTTGGACACTATATTAATGGACCACTTGGCTGGAATATACCCCTGAGCTGAATTATGCTAATCCTCCCCTGTCTGTATGCGTGCGTCTTTTGCAATTTGCAGAAAAAAATAAAAAATTGTTATTCCTCCTGAGGATACATTTCACAATTGAATTCATTTACTTCAATTACTGGTTGTATTATTTTATAATTTATGCAGAATCCGCCAGTATAAACACATCCGCACTTGCATCAACAAACATGTTCACCATACTTCATCAAGTTCATTGCTCATGGTTGTTGTGCAATGAAGAAAAGTTACTAGAATGCTTAATGTTATTTAACCTACTTGGGACCCAATATTATTTTATAGTCAGTACTGCTTTAACAACTACATTTAATTTTCTATTAGCCAGTTGGCTACTCTAAAACTGACATCTGATGTCTCCAAGCATTGCATAGTTCATTATGTCGTATGGATAGTAGCAGCGGTATATGAATGTAGCTGTAATTTTATGCTGGCTTTGCATATACCCAAGGATGGACAACTGACAGGATACAGCATGGAAAATAATGAACACAAGGCAGAAGATATCCCTTTATAACATAATTGTGCCCGCATTATCAATTACTACTCTCAACATTTGGTCCTTATCAGCACATCCTGTTCTTTATCTCTTCTTTGTATCCTTAATGTCACTTAAAGATTCGTTCCAGACAATCAATCAATCTAGTCTCCTAAAGAAATATATTTCTATTAGGTGATAAATTATATCTCTATCTTTTGGTTTTGTTTGTTTTCCAAGCATCACATCCGTTATTTAGTCAAGAGTGTCAAGCCGCAGGATACAGATCTACCTGGTGTTCAGCATAGCACTTGGAGTGTTGGCCAGAGATACACAATTTTCATATGATGAGGAATATTCTAGTTAGTATCAGGTACTCCATGATGAGTTGCCTACACCACCTGATTTAACGCACCCTTTTCGAAAGAGTGTTTGTGGTCGATGACCATACCTGGGAACTTCCCATGGTACACTATCTGGAGCTCTTCTTCTAGGTAGTGGCTCCATGAATGGAGGCATGGCTAACCATTCAAAAGATGGAGCTAGCTACACATATAGGCATGGCTAGATTTAAGTGGGCAGGTGGGAAAGTACATGGGAGTGGACATGGCCAAAATGCTGCTCCCCTACCCAGAAAAGAAGGTGGGGGGGTCACCCGGAGAAATGGTGAAGGAGACTCCAGGTCTTCCATGGAAAATTATCAGGCATCTTGGGGATGGAATAAGGGCCTAGGGATTATTTTTCTGGTAGATTGCACGTTAGTCATATCTGTGTAATGTAAAATCTCGGAAATCAAAGCAAACACATGATTGGAATGTAGAAATTCCCATCAATTTATCTTTTCTGGTAAATATATTTTAAATAAACTGTCAAATGGTATTTGAAAATGGGTTGTGGTCTGAATTCAGAAAAAAACCTCAGTTTAGTATGGTTTAGAAACTGCTGTTTCACTTGATCCGGCTAATTTGACACATGCCGAGACGTTTATAAAGCAAAATGGGACATGATGTCACAAACCTGTGATGTGGTGCAAACAAAGCAATTTCTTAAATTGTTTTTCGCAGAAAGAATATTGATTAAGTAATGTGTTAACTACTTTTTGACATAAACCTCAATTGTAGAATTGATGGGGAAATGGAAATAATTTGTTTCATATGCAGATACTTCCAGGAATCGTAGGCAGCTTCGTGGTGCATCTGTACCAGGGGAGCTCCCCTCAGAGGTATAGCTATGTAAGAACCTAATGCTATCTATAATGCTCAAGGACCGGGCCTGCGTAACTCACATGCCTTTGGTGCATTTATGGGCTACCAGTAGACAGAAAAGTGTTACCGTGTTACTGAGAAGCGCTGCATGTGGGAGTATTTAAGCAACTAAGACATCTCTGCTGCTATTTATAAGTGAGCTAACCTTTTAGTATTCATGGAACCGTTTGTTTAGTCATACATACTTAGTTTCAAGACCTCAGAGATCCTTTCTTCAAATGTATACTTTTATCATACAAAGGGACCTCTGAGGTTTTGAAAGCTAACGTCACTCATTTTGTGACAAAAATATTAAACACATATAATATTTGTGTATTGTTATTATATGTGTATTGTAAATACGGTATATAGCATAGCATAAAACCTAGATTTAAATTTCCATAGGAAATGTATGTTTGTCCTCTAACTATATTTGTCATTGGACAAACAGGGTAAATGTCCGATGGCCAAGGCCCAAAGTTGCTTCCCATATACCATTATTCCAGTTTGTGCGGAAGGTACAGTCGGATATAGGTTTCAGCCTTAAGTGTGCGGCTGAATGCTGGTTACACGTGGCTGCACACTGTGTAAGAGTCTCATTTACTGTATCAGCCGCTGGCCTTAAAGTGCCAGAGCTGGTTTTAATTCCAGTCAGCTCCTGGTTGAGGTACTTGAATCAGAGGTGCAGTTTAACTTTCTTATTGGCTTTTTATATTAATGAATATTCCGTCTTAATCTAAGAAAATCAAGATCTACATAACTGTTGCTCAGCCTTCTATGAAATACCTCTCTGACAATATGCAATGTACCAGAGTCCCAATTACTGTTGTGTCACCAAGAAATATAAATACTGTTCTTGCGCTCGCAACTATCTGCCAAGAATGTTTTCTTCCAACAAAAAAAAAGCCCGAAGTTGCAAGCGTCTCTTGTTATGATTTGTGATGATATCAGTACTTGGTCATTTCCAGCTTTATGGCACAAGTGGCATGTAAGGACATAATCATGAGCCAGAGAGCTGAACTGCGATTGAGTTTCCTTTGACGTACATAGAGTTTCCCTCTATTTCTCATCATTTCAGTGCTTCCATTTGTGTTAGCAGGGAGCCATAGTGATAAAAGCTGCACGAGCATTTCTTAAAGATTTCACACATGTAGAGTTGTTGAGGATTGTGAGTCAGTTGCCACCCTGAAGAATTTCTCTAACGTTTCCATTCTACCTACGAAGCCTAATGGCTTCCAGCCAGTTAGGCATAATCCCAATGTCTGTAGACACAGATATATGTAACATTAGTGGAAGTCAGGACACTCAATTGCTCAGTGCTGAAGTCCTAGTAGCCGCAATAACCCCTTCATACTACATTGTTTATTAAATATTTTTCAGGGGGAACAGTTATACATATTACAATGATTACCTGTTGTTAAGTATTGTATTGGGAAGATGATGCTTTGGTGGTCACCAAGCTGTACATGTTTGTGAGACACAAGTAGTGTGAAACTTGATGTTCTAGATTAAACGGATCAACTCTGTGAGTTCACAATACAGTATGAGGGGCACTTCTGCTGAGCTTGCGTCTACAAGAAGAGCTGACCCATAGTAATGCAGGTATAAATTGGTGGGATAACCGTCAAGGAATGCTTTACTTTCTGTTGTGTAAAGATATTCCAGCAAGGTTCTCCTATACGTAAATGGGAGTATGACAAATAGACCTTACTTTGAGTTGACTTGAGCAACTGGCTTAACCAAGAAACTTTAATGAAATGCACCAGGACTGTGGATGCACTAAACCCAGTAAGCTTCCGTAGAGAAGGGCCAAATTTGCACTGCATAATTAAGGTGGCTTTGTCATGTTTTCCAAATCCTACAATATGCAATCTAGATTGTAAGCTTGTTTGAGCAGGGTCCTCTTTACCTATTGTTTCTGTAAGTCAGATTGTTATGTTATGTGCTACTTGTTACGCTGCGCTGCGGGATACGTTGGTGCTATATAAAACAATAAATAATAATACATATGAGAAACACATTTATTATACATTTACTTGTGCTAAAAGTTGTGAGAGTGTCAGTTTCTCTTTAATTTAGTGAAGTTACCTTTTTCAACAGGACTCTTATTTATATAATGTAACTCTAGAAAACATTTGTTTGTGCAGTGGCAGGAAAAAGGACCATGTTAAAGTATTATGGAATCTGTTGAAGTTATATGATGTAAACACGTAGCCATATTACAGTGGCGTCTTACACAATAAACAGCCACTTAATATTATTTCATAAATATATAGCTAATTTTTTTTTATCATTTTCCTCATTAGGTCATAGTTCTGCTTCCAGGGCACCCAAGCTCAATATAAAAGCAAAGGAGATAGTTATACACGCAGGCCAGCCGCTTCATCTCACGTGCAGGTAAGTGTTTCTTACTTTATCTGTAGTTGTAAAAGTTCTACATACCAAATGCATACCTGGCAACTCTCCAGGTTTGACGTGGAGTCTCTGGGTGAAGCACTGCTTCCTGGGGTCTCTGAGTCAGTTCCCCGTTTTGGCCACATCCACTTCCCCATCGTACAATCTATTTAAGGTTGTCTGCAGCTATTCCCACACCTGTCCACACCTTACCTTGTGAAGCCTCTCCCCAGAAGAATGTGCGCTCCAGATAACCATAGAAAGCTATGAGCTATGGTCACCATAGCAGTGATGTCTCCTAAAACTGGCTAACTCAATTTCTCATTAGATTAGGTTACCAGAATAACTACTCCTTCCATGATCGTATATATTTATTTGTGATCGCAATATTATGGCTAATGTTAAATGTCATTCTTTTACAGTGGTGAAGAAAATGTTTTTTGGAAATTCTCAGCCATTTTAGGCAAGGATAGTAAAAGACTGCATATTACACAGAACGTCTGTGAAGGGCATCCCAAGAAAGTGTGCCGAAGGCGCCTAACCTTGAGAAAGGCTCAGATAAACGATACAGGGTTTTACAGCTGTGAACTCTATTCATCATTCAAAAGACCAGCAAGGAGGGACCTGTCTACTAGTATATATGTATTTATTACAGGTAATGAGGTGTTGGGTTTTTATAAATACTTTAACATAAATTATATAAAATAACATAATGAAAGGAGTCTAAGTGGTCCGACTTTGTCATTGGGGTTTATTCAATAAGCTGAGGAATAGAGCAGTCCACTATCCCACTTTTGCTATTAATGGGGACCACAGGACAGTTGGGGAGTTCCTCTATTATCCTCCGACCAGAGGAGCTGTCAGATATGATGTCATGACATAGTAAAGCTGTGGGCTGGGAGATGATGTAAGGTAGGTAGATTGGTCTAGCTCTGCCCCACCCTGCCTCTTGACATACCACTTTGGACACCTGCAATCTTGGTGGGCATGATATATTACTTTGGAACTTAGCACCATAGTCAACTTCATCAACTTCATCAACATTCTATTGTGTAGAATGACGCTTTTATTAACTGTGTCTAATTATCAATGCGCACACAAAATTTTATTCAAACAGGGTGTTTCTCTTTTTCCAAGCGATAGTTTCCTTGTTTGCTTGTTGAATTGATGGCAAAGTTACAATCCTTGGCTGAACTCTTGCAGCCCTGGTTTATCCTTTTGGCATTCTTCACTTCCCCTGGGCCAGACATCCCCTATGGCAGTCTCTGGAAGTAAAGAGCTGGAGGAGGACACAGTTGAGAAATGTCTCTTTTAGCTTACACTCTCTAACCTCATGTCCAAACTGTGATGAACCCAAGGTAATAAAGGGGAGGAGATACATTGTTGGAAAACACAACTAACATTTGACAGTTTGGCTGTTTTAGTGGAAGGATGCAGGTTCTTCACATCCCTGCTCTTCATGGCGCCAGCCATTCCTGCTCCAATAATTAATTCCATGTTCTCCTGACACTGTTTGTAATAATAAATGTTATTGGGAAGGGGGGGGGGGTTGAATCTTCTTCTCCCTAGTTGGACTTTCTTAGCCTGTTGGTCAAAGGGTTAACAATATAGCAAATGATATTGGTATAGAAAGCGGGCTGTCATTGGAGGACCTGGCAGCCGTGTGTGGTGACATTGTGTCTGCGGACAGCCTCGAGAACGCTTCTTCCTCCACCTTGTAGTGATATCTGTGGTTTGAGTGCAGGAAATCACTGCTGCAAGTTTCCGAAATAGTTTTTTACTTCCAGGGCATGAATGAATATGTCCCGAGGGGCCGGTAATAATTAGTTCTACAGATGATTAAAAGTAAAGCGCTAGCGAACTTTTCACGCATCCATTAACTCTGAAAAACAACATCCTTATTTAAACTTTAATTTCTTCCAAGTAAAAGGTAGAGGAAATTATAGTAATTTACACATATTTTGGTCGTTACCATGGATACCATCCCTTTTGCTATGTGAAAAAGATGAATTACATATTTCCCTCAAGGACCTAACATTTGTCTTAGATTTTGTAATAAGCGAGGAATCTGCTGTTTGCACACGGAACCTCCTAAACTAATATATATATTTATTTGTACGGGTGGATTTATAATTACAAAATTCGCAATATAGTTAATTCAAAGAACTGTTACCAAGGCCTTTTATGTGCCATTATTATTATTATTATTTATTTATTTATTTATTTATTTATATTAGCCATTATACAGCCGCGACCAGGACTTAACAAGTCGTGCATCACAATATGGACCCAAAAGGAGAACCCTGCTCAAACCAGCTTTAGCCACATAAAATAAACTCTTTTGAGCCATTTGAAATGTTGAAAAATATGTAAAAATAATACATCCTTGTTTATTGGCAATCATGGTGATATCTTGTTTGTTTAACGATACGATCTGTTTTTTTTTTCTTCCAGAACCAAACACACCGTTTGTAGAGATGCACAGGAACATACCCGGGGTCGTACGCATGATTGAAGGAGAGGAGCTTGTTATTCCTTGTCGGACGACGTCTCCAAACATAACTGTCACCTTTAAGAAGGTCAGATTTACAGATTATGTGTTGCTGTATCCTAGATTGATAGGGTTAACTTTGGAGTAGTAGCTGGAATTTTTTAACAATGAAAGTAGGCGGCAGAACCGAGCTGTTCATTTTAAGGTTTATTCACTAAACTGTGAGTTTTTAGTAGATGCAAGTTGAAAAACTATGCATAGCGAAAGGTCAACATTATGAAGTTTATCCTAAGAGAAGAGTCGCACTGGCCCTGTATCATGTATAGTCCAATAAGTGAGATTTAGAAAATATGTCAACCATCTTATCTGTGAGAGCGTATATGATAAAAACATTTAAATAGATATTCAAGGAGATTAAGAGTGTGGTAGATCAGTAGATCAGTCTTCCAGAAGAGGTGGTAGAGGTTAATACAGTGAGGGAATTTAAGCATGCTTGAGATAGGCATCCTGAGATTAAGACTAGACCAAGGTTTGAGTTTCTCGCTGATTTAATGATGCATGATACAGGGCTAGCTTCGCCCTTCTTGCAAGTGCAACTAGAAAACTAGAAATTGGCCAGAATGAGTAGGATTTGGCAGTTAGAGCATTTTAGTTCGTTCTGTAGGAAAATTGTGGCCAGAGTAGCTGAGGTATTTTACCCAGAGTCAGCTGTTCAGATCTGCTGCGTATTATAGTCCTGTTAATGTATGTGAATCACACTTGCAATGGTCGCTGTCCTCCATCGTCATGTAGGTCCTGGGCCCAAAGGAGTTTTTTTGGGGGGGATTATCGGTACCTTATACACTATACTGTCTTTATTAATCTTTCCTACATGATACATCACTACTAGTCACAAAGCAATTCATCTTTCCATATGGTCACTTCAACTTAATGTAGAGCAATTTTGGAATGAACTGATTTGCAGAGAATTTCTTTAAATCATCCTATAGCAAAAAAAAACTAATTGTACTGGTTATCTGATGCCATTACATTTTCCCTGAAGCTATACAGCTATTTTAAGTTCCCTTTTTAATTTAACAAAGCACTCTTTTAAATTGCGTTACAGTTTCACCTGAAAGAACATCAGTAACAGAAACCTAATGATATTTGTGTAGGAAGGAATGTTATTTTGTGGACGATGTTCAAGGTTCATATTCTCATCTTCATTCACGTGGACAATCTGCATTGTCCTCAGAACTTTGAAGTAAGAAGTTAATGTCCCTGTTCCTCAAGTGTTGAACTTTGCAGCTGGCAGAACAGGCCAAAGTCATTAGGACCATATCCTGTGTTGACAGGATTTTACAAAGTTTTCATTTTCAGTCACGTTTCTCACATCCTTATCAGATCGTCTGTGCCTTCCAATGACTTGGGTCAGCCCTGCAGAATATTTCACGTTATGTAACCTTAGTAATGTATCTGTGATCGGGGGAAACCTTGGGAAAATAGAGAATCTGCTTCATAAAATAAATTGTAGAACAAAAGTGTATGATTTGAGGCTGGGTGAAGGACTTCTGGAGGACTCTACTGAGTTGAAGGACACCAGACCTATGATTGACTTTATTACTGGTACTACGAATTTGATATTATTATCACTTGAATTTGGGTTAGATATTTGTGGATACATTTAGGTCACAACAGTTTGGGCTTTCCATGTGCACTTGTTTTTAGAGCCAACTAGTTGTGTTGTATATGATGAGCTGGTATGCAGGATCTTTGGAAAGTTCTCCTGCAACTTTAATTCTGTATTAAAACTTGTATATAATACGTGGTTGCATAATATACCCAATATTTTTCATCTATTTAGTGCATATATATATATATATATATATAATAGAAAAGTTTATAAACATAAGTGATGTAATGTGGGAATAAATGATTGGTGTGTTATGTTCTGTATCACCATTTTCTATGGCTCTTGTGTATATATATATAGAAAGGCTGTCTGTCTTTTAAAAAGTTTTAAAAGTGCTCTTATCAGATTTTCCTCCTGATTGTTAAGGAATACCAAGTGTGCTGGTAGCCAGAATTGTGTTCCGGTTGGGGAGATCTCCTGATATCTGCTGGCAACCCAGCTGTAAAATCAATGGAGGTCTGTGTTTTTGCCCCCCCATGACTTTCTGTAGCTGAGCACTGCAAGGTGTCTCTTCGGGTAAGGTGGTCAGGGCCATGCATCTGGTTCTGCTTACTCCTACCTCTGCCCTTGCCCCACTCCTACCTCTGGGCACATCTCCCTACACAAGTATCCAGATTTGGACACATGAAATGGGGGAAGGTCCGGACTGGCCATCTGGCACACTGGCCAACTGCCCAGTCAGCTGCTGGCCAACAGTGCCCCATACTCACCAGATTGCAGATTATGTGCTGCTGTGTGCGTCTGCCGGCTGGATATACTTGGACACACTAGCTGAGCATAAAAATGTAATATAGGGCTTTGCTCCATAATTGCTCTTTATGAATCACCCCAATTGCATGTTATATGCTGAAAAAATCAGTATGCATATTAACTACAATAGTACATGTGCAGCCATATCACGTCCAAAGATTAAACTCTTTACAATTTTGATTTAGCGTCATTTCCAGTGTTAGTAATCATTAAGCGCTTTGTAGAGAATTCAGGATCCTATTTATAGGCAGACGAAAGCTCCAAAAATAGAGTTTGTTGCTTCTTTTTTGAGACACACAAGCAATTGTTTGCATGACACTTGTAACAACAACGAAGATTAGAGGCTGAGACAAATGTCGGTTCCCATTAAGGCGATGCATGTGTGTGTACGTATAGGAAGTCCAGTTCTTTTAGGATATTCTAAATTTATAGAAATATAATTAGATGTCTGCACAACTGTTATAGTGATTTAAAGCATCAATACGAGCCAAAAATAAAGCAAATCACTGTGCAAAGTTCCTTAACAGTAGTGCATTACGAGAGCGTGACCTTCAGTTTTTTCCCTTGTTTTCATTCATCTAATTTTCAAAATGACCAAAAAATAGTTTATGAGGTTACTCTGTATTTCCTACCTTTTGTACATTCAGAAAAAAGCAGTCTTACAGTCTTTATAGTAATAATAAAACAATATCCATGGCTAAAGTTTAGTCAGGTTTAGAATGGGTTGCCCAGTCTTGGGTAAACTTGCATTGGACAGTGAAATTTGGCCTTCTGAAAAACTCTGTCCTTCATGTCTAGCAGATGTTCCAGGTGACAACTTTTGTTTGTTTGTTTTATTCTCTGATATGCTTCTTGCATTCTAGATGTTTGTTGTTCTTGGTGGGCATGCAGTTCTTGTATGGTTTTAAAAGTAACAACGCCTATAACCAGTCCTGAAATGCGACCTTTATTATAATTTTGTTCTAATTTGATATTGCGTATCACTGCGCTTTATTTTTGTTTGTTATCTAACTATATGTGTTATTTATCTAGATGAATAGTGGTGTACTTAAGGCTGACGGACAGAACATTATTTGGGACAATAAAAGAGGATTCATAATCCCCAAACCAACATACAGATTTATTGATCTCCTGAGTTGCGAGGCGACAGTCAATGGATCTGTTCACAGTACAAAATATATTACAATCAGACTAAGTGAGTAATTTATTATTAGTATACGTTAATTATTCTTTCAATGTTATGGTGACTTAAAAAATTTATTTCCTATTAATTACTTACAGCCAGTGCAATTCACAGCATGCAGCTTAACGTGTCAAGCTCCATCAGGCTGTTGACGGGAAATTCTCTTTCCATTAACTGCACTGTTACAGCTGACTTAAACTCAAGACCTGAAATACAATGGGAATATCCCGGACTGGTAAGTGACTAAAATTCTATGCTTCTCAAGTATCTCTCATGTCAAGGGATAGTCCCTCTTTTCCGTTCCAAATGCCAATACGAGTGAAAAAAATGTTTAGATGGGGGTTTATTTCTCTGGAGCTCCCTGCTTCCTGCAAAGTCTATTTTGTTCCCCTCGGCTGCCGAATAATTAATTGTGATTATTTATTTTTATTGAAAGTATGCTTATGTCACACATGAATAAATGTGAGAAAAATACCGTTGTCTTTTAGAACATAATTAGTCTGTACACTATGAGCTTCGTGTTCTTATTTGTACATGATGTTTTGCACACACCATATTGACATACCAATTGAAAGTTAAGTGTCTCACTACTGATTAAACCACCAATGTTAAATGGGCAAAAAAATCTTATTTTGTAGAAGAAAAGAAAACTTGCTTTCATAATTAATCGGATGGACAGATCAAACCCCAAATCAATCACATTCTACAGCATATTATTTATTGATAAGGTCCAGAGAATTGATGAAGGACAATACATCTGCGCTGCAAAGAATGGTCAATTAACAAAATCAGTTAACACAACAGTACGCATTCATGGTAAGATATGTTACATAGTGCAAATGATGTAAGATGCAGTATTGGTTGAATTTGGACTTTAACAGAGTATTTTTCTGTCCAAAGAATTACAGTACAGATAGCTGTCAATGAGGTCTATTTACATAGATCATTGTGAGAAGATTGTTGAGACTCACTTTAGACTCATGCCCCAGGAGCATGCAGGCCAAACGATAATAGAGAGGGCATCTCCAGTGCAGTAGTATGAATGTGCTCCTGAAATATTAGATGGAGCATTTAACTGTTGGGAATGGCCACAGGTGGTGGACCACGATGCTGTTTTTGAAGGCACAGCTTCTGGTTGTCTTACAGCTAGATGACCAGAAGAACCTGGAATTAACTATCCATCTCTCATTTCTTTTCAGGGATCCAGGCTCCTCCAGAACGTCCCACCAATGACAGTAAATACTGTGTAGATAGGGGGAGCCTGATCCCTTATGGAGATACTTTAAGGGTGTGAAAACTTAGTGCTGCAAGTTACAAGCAGCACTACTGATATTTTGTAAATTAAGCATTTTCACTTTACTTTTAAAGGTATATTATTATTATTATTATTATTATTATTATCCTTTATTTATATAGCGCCAACAGTTTACGCAGCGCTTAATACAATACATAAATTCAAGGGATATGACAAGACAAGAATTGACAGACTAAGACAAACCGATACATTTGGTGGAGAGAGCCCTGCTCGCAAGCTATACAATAATTCCACGATACATAGATGGAGTTCAATATGTCAATGCATGCAGAAATAAGATCTGTATTCGCAGTTACAATAAGTTTCATTCATATTCATCTGCTGTTTGTATAACGCTTGTCAGCGTTAAGTCAATTCAAAGGACCATTGTTTTAACATTGTAGTTCATGGTTGTTCTTTTAAACTGTTTCTGAATAAGATGAGCGTAACCAGGGTCAATGGGATGTTTATGTGGTGACTCACGAACTGAGTCACTTAAATGAGTCAGTTTTTCAGAGGAACCAAAAAAAAGTATACAATTTATGCTGATAAGCCAAAGAGAATTCCAGAAGATAAACAGCCTTGTCTATTCTGTGCCATTACTGTTTTATATACAACTAGTTTATCTTTACTATAAGTGGGTCTATTTTATTGAATGGGTGTTATCATGCAAGGCCACAAGAAAAATCTGGTGTGTAGATTCCAAAGGGTTAAAGCCCAAATATTTCCTAGCATGACGTTCTTCCGCTTAATGTGCAATTTTTATTATATTCAAGCAATAAAACTTGTCTGTAACCGAATACGTTCCTTTAAGAAACAGATTGATGTAATAACCTGGTCCAACAATACTGGCTTTTGGTAGCTCTTACCTTGAGCATAGGTTAATCAAATTGACGTCCAACGTGGAATAAGCCTGATTACTGACCACCCACTGCTTGTCCACTCTCTGTTCTACTTTGTGGTTGCTAGCAAACTAAAACTGATATTTTAAAATTAAGTCTAAAATATAATAAAAATACCTTTTTTTTATTTTGTCTCCAGCAAAGCCATTCATTAATGCAAAACCCAAACATAAAGGCATTTTAGAAGCTGTTGCCGGCCAAAAGTCTTTCCGTATTTCGGTGAAAGTGAGAGCCTTCCCTTCACCAGAGGTTAGATGGTAAGTTCAACATTTCCTGTTGCCTTCTATTTCTAAGTGGTTTATAGCTGGAATATAAATCTGGAATATATATATATTACTACTACCTCCTTGGTTGATATCCACTTAAATTAACATGTTTTCTGAGATATTCCTTTGCTTAGGATTCCAACAATGTGAAAATCAGATTCTATTAATTTACCAAATGGGCAATATTGATTTCATATAGTGCTTATAATAGACTGATGTGAACCTCGTCACTTGCATTGTATTCTAATTCTCTTTGTGATTTACCTAAATTAACTATTGTTGTCGGTTCTTGGCAAGAATGTAAAATATTCTAAAATTAAAGGTTCAGAACACCTTAATTAAACAATGTTATCTATAGTTGATCTAAAAGTGCATTAAAATCCGTTTAATGTATTAACACGAAACAAAGGTTTGCGTGAGAAATGTAATTAGGAAAACAAATATTGAGGCTCCTTGTTTCCAAGCTTTCACTTCTTAAAATAGCAATGGAGAGACAATAAATAGCTGAACTTACTTGTCGCTTACGGTCAGAAATTAGGAATTTGCCTTTTACTCATATGCAGAGTCCATGTTTAGGTTCTGAGTCAATGACGTTACACAAAGTGCTATGCCCTCTGCAAGGTGTCTTGAGGATTCCGTCCTATTACATGTATCGGTTAATGTCTGAAAAGCTATATCTTAGAACATGCCATTATGAACTTATGGAATTCATAGTCACTGAAGAGCCAGGGCATGATAACATACACTTTATGTTAGTCTAGTAACAGATCTCAGTTGTGCCAGCTTTAGTTGTATATTAAGAAGCTCTAGGGCCTCTTATACCTTAGAACCCTTCTGCACCCTTGGCCTCCAGAGGTTTGCACCATGTCCCAGCTCTAAACCAATATCCTCGTCAAGACTGCTGTATTGGTGCCTTCACCACCGCTGCTGGATGACAATTCTGTGCATTTGCCAACTTTTCTCTAAATAGTATTCGCAGTTGATGCAGCTGTTCTATCATTTAACTTCCCAGCATGTAAACTTAGCCTTGTTGTAATTTGTCCATGATGGTAGGACTGGGCATGTCAATGCATCTCTTCATACCTAAAAGTCATTGTGCTGCATCTATTACATTATTGGGTGCAATATGAACAAGGACCACCATTCTCAACAAGCATCCTGTTCATATATGAAGCTGTTTATTATTTTTAATCTTTTAGTTATATAGCACCAGCAACTTACGCAGTGCTTCATACAATACATATATTCAACGGGTCTAACAAAACTAGACAGACTAAGAAAAACTGATACATTGATTATTTTATCAAATGCAAATGGTTTCAGATGTCCCATATTCATATCTTGTTCAATCCAACAGAATTAAATTAGTTGGCTCTTTTAAACATGTTTAAATCTATTTTCCTACACAATGCAGAGGCCATATTAATTAAAGGGTTACGAAAGGTACTTGAGGGGGAAAAAAATAACATATATATTGTTTCCATAAATGTTCTAAATTCCATTCTCTAAAATTATCTCAAGTTATTTTTACCAAAGCAATAGAGAGCATAAGTTCAACTTGCTGAACTTTCCATTTCCAATTCTTCTGAATTTAAATATTTATGGCAGGAAGCATAAAATATGCAATGTTAGTTGTATTTGACCAACTGCTTACATTTGGTTGGTGCAGAAGCCATGAAATATCCATAGAATATATATTTTTATATAATGGACTTTTTAGCTACTGGTGATAAATGTCCATCTAATGGCACAAGTCTCTCCTGCAAAACAATTCCAGATTCCTTTAAACTGAAAATACCAGAGAATGCTATCATTTTTCTGAAGCATGAACAGTGGAGCTTTGTGCGATAGAATTATAATGCAAAGGGCAGCTTCTTTGGCTAAAAAAAAAGATGAAATGCTCACGATGCCTTCTGATGTATCTTCTCCACCACCCTCTATAATAATATTGGCAGTACATGCGTCATATTCATGCAGGGCTTGACCATTAGTTTTTGGTGCCTTCTAATAAAAACATTTGAATTAAGCAAACCAGTCACATCTCCTATAGCTTGATGCCCTTCGCTTAAGCAGCAGCCTTGCTTGTCTATATGGTAGGATCAGCCCTGCGGTTGAGATCTGCAGTTGTTGTATTGCTAAAATAATATTACAAATAGTAAAATATAATTGTGGTTTTTTTTTTAACAGGTTGAAAGATGACTTACTGGCGGCAGACAAATGTGCTCGTTATATTGTAGGTGAGAACCACTTAATCATCAAGGATGTAGCTGGAGAAGATGCAGGAATTTACACCATCTCGCTGCATTTGAAAGAGGAGAATCTCACGAAAAATCTGAGCATGAGGCTCATTGTTAACGGTAAGCACATTTTATCGTGATCTCAGGTTTTTGTTTAGTTAAACCAACGTGTGCTTGCTTGTCTTTACCATTACTGATTTATAATTTTGTTTACCTTTTTGCAGTAAAGCCACAGATTTATGAAAAATCGGTGTCTTTTCAAGAATCCCATCTTTATCCACTTGGCAGCAAGCAAACACTAAGATGTACAGTCTTTGGAGTTCCTTCTCCTACTATAACATGGATGTGGCATCCGTGTCCACCCAACGATTCTAAAGCACAGTAAGTCTTGTTTTATGAATGAACAATTAAATCGGGTCTATTAGAATGATCTGTCACATATTATATTAATTATAATTTAAAGGCTGCTTACAGTATGTTTACAGTGAAGATGATTATTATACAATAGCTATTGTGTCTATGTAGATATAATCTACAAAGTAATGTATCAAAGTAAGAATGTAGCAGCTACGTAGGGTATTCGGTAGGTTGTGTGAAGAAAGGAAACATATGGGATAGGAAAGGAAAAAGAACCCTGTCTTGTTCTACTCCGAACAGATTGTAAATTCTAAAGATTGTGTGAGATGAAATATATTATTATTATTATTATTATTATTATTCACATGTGGACTTGTGAACACAACCTGTACGCAGTAAAAGTGTATCGGCCAACAAAAGTTTCTGTTTTTAACAATTTTCTACTAAAGAAAACTAAGCGAAAAAGAGATATACAGTATCAGCTTAGTTGTTTTATCTTTGTACTGTGCAAATAGAATATCAGTATAGATTCAGGTACATACATGGATGCCCTATTTATAAGGGGGTGAAATTATAAGACAGAGGCTGAAACGCTGGAATCTGTACTTAAATAAATGGAATGCATGAAACCAAGCATAATTGTCATTTGATGCGGGTTATTTAGAAATGTGGTTTTAATAGCTGTCTTATCACTAAAGAAACTAGTGAATTATACCAGCATATTGGACCGTCCCATTGGAAGAACACTTTTCAAACTTTGCTCTTTATAACTAACACTAAATGATTTACTGGGTACGCTCTAAACAATTTGATATATTCGTTCAACATAATTAAATGTCTTATGTTGTGGTTGTGTCGAATCCCTTTGAAATGTTATTTTATGTGATACAGATAAAGAATTTTACAATGTAATATGAAGAGCCTGCTACAGAGACTGGGCTTCACAACAGAATGTTTATTCCCACCATCTGGTTTTAATGTGGCTTCTTCTGCTGAGAAAAGAATTTCTAAAATAATTTGACTAATTTCTTCATTTTTCAGATATTTTGAGATATAAATATAACATACTAGCAGGAAACACTGCATTAAATATATCACACTGACATAGTGATCCCTGGGCAGAGATTCTGTGATAAAAGTACAAATGTTTTTCCCCAGCTTTCTTTAATTTTAGCTAAACGATGAATGACTTCAAGGGAGACATCACTGAAATGTAAAGGGACCTCTCAGCTTATATATAGAAAGTCCATGCGATGGCTGGAGTGTCCCATTAACAACACAGAAAATAGTAAACAACATTAAAGTAAATCGATAAACTTTAATTATGAAGATTAAAGGACAGATGAAGTAAGATTGTAATAAAAAGTAGCTATTTCTGGTCAAACAAGACAGGTAACTGTCTAAGGTGCTGAAACAGGACACAGTGAATAATCTTTGCCAATACCAACGTTAAACACTATTAAGTACTTTTACCGGATCCTAATACCAGTAGTTGGTTTATTAATCTGAAATAAAGACATGGTAGAGCGAACATTGATCCATTTTTATAGCTGTCACTGTATTGAACCATTACTTAAACTATTAGTGCAATTTATGCAAGCCTTTTAATATAAATAATTTAAAAGAAGTTTTTACGTTTACATTTTCATGAATTTGTTGTTTGAAAGCAGTTTTTCTCTAGGCATATGTTTTAGGAATATACAGATAAAAATGGTTCCAATCCATATTGTTGTGTTGATTCTAGAGAAAATAATCTAAGGAACCCTGGGTAAATAATAGGTTTTTTTTGTCTAAATGTTGCTTAAAGGTAATTAACCTAATATTTTTTTTACTTATCTATAAGTTTATTAAATCTTTTTGACGTACTAGCACACATAGAGCACGATATAGGGTTGTGTAAACTATCAAGACCTCAGAATTCTGTTCTTCGGGAGTGATACCGTGGTGTGGGGAGAAATAGAAGTCAATGGCCACTGTTTACCTAAGTGCCACAGCTTTATCATGAAAGTCATTTATAATACTGCACGAGCACGGTATACAAATGTCATACAGTACACGCTTTCCCCGGAAACGTTTTTCATTCAGGAGTTATAATTATAACATTCTATTGTGTTTGGCATGCCGTCTACAAATGGCGGCAGGGTCTTCAAATTTGCTTAAAACACACAAGGAGTGAGCGGAGTGGAGTAGTGGGAGATTAGTGTTAATGTGCAGGTTGATAACAGTGGCCTTATCCAGAATAGGCCATGGGAGCTTTCTTATCTTCCTCTGGCAGGAGGTGCTTTGAGCTTCCTGTGCGAAATCAGGAGCATATGCGGCTTTCCTCTTGTTGTTTGGCTTCCTCCACTATACAAGACTGTTCCCAGCACTGCTGTTATCTTTACATCTTCAAACATGGCACAATTTACTTCCTTAAAAGCTTTATGTATTCTTAAGGGCCAAGCTATATCCCACATTTAAAAAAAAAAAAAATTCCATGTTAACTCCTTGAGAGAGGAAACAATTATTTTGGAATTATCACATTAAGCTTTGATTTTTTTTATTTATAGAATAAAACTGGTTAAATTAATGAAACCATCTGAACATCAGGTTAATGCGAGTTTGTATATTGGCTGAACCTTTTAACTCACTGCCTTGACCATGCATAGTTAATATGGGGGAGTTGGATTGGGATTTTGATGATTTAATTATCCATTATGAGCGAGAATATCTCCCCTTTATAATGCATACTGAAACCAAAGAGATGGAACTTAAAACATTAATGTAAACTACTGTTTAGTGACCATACATTGGCTATTCACTACTTTGAAGAGTGCTACAATCCTTTTTACCAATATCGAATGATCTTCATGGGCCATATTGACCAAGGCAAGATTTTAGGCAATCAGACAGGAGATACCAAAGAAATATTTCTCGTTGATCAATCAAAGCCTAATTTATATATTGTACATAATCTTTGATGTATGCAGTGAAGTTCTCTTCTTTTTTAATAATAAATAATAATATTATATAAATAATACTATTATTAATCAATACAGCCAGAAATGCTCTAGAAAGGACAGGCTCAAAAGGGTTAAAGCAAGACACAAGAAATCTTGGTGGAAGTGTGGAATTGCTGTAAGACCTTTGAAAAAATAATTGCAGGAGCTCTCAACTTCCTGCTACTGTACACTGCCAGATTTATGACCGTCTTCCTCTTCTTCTGCTTCATTCTGGTATAAAATATTAAAATAGAAATGATGACTTTTGTTAAATTCTATTCCTCTTTTAATGTTAGGAGTAGGAAAAACACAAGTCTACAGTCAAGGACAGGCTGTCGGAAAGTCAAGAATAAATATTCCCAAATCCCAAATCATTTTTTTTTGTTAGCAACTTTTAACACAGTTTGAAGTCATAGTAACCGTAGTGGGGGAAATAATTTAGTCGCATTAATAAAGCCCTTTTGTTCTATTCATAGATCATGCTGAGACTGGTAGGTCAAGTGATCCTGAAATTTTGGTGGTAGAGAAATGATATATAGTAATAGTAATCTGATGTTAATCAGGACCACACAGTGTCCTTCTTCAGTATCGGACTGAAATTTAACACAGAAACCATAAATAAATGAATAATAATGCAATAAATAAAGTGCCATTGTACTTTTCCATTATATTGGAATGAACACATGGAATGACAAAAAAAGATTTGAGAGATGGCCCTCAGGAGCTTACAATCCAGTACAAAAAGGTGTTTGGAAACTCACCTTTAACAATCTTGCTCTCAATCATATTGAGGTCGATCAATATTAAGAGAGTTGGAGGATATATTTAGATTTTCATCAATAGTGCTATTTATTACACTTGGAATTGTAGAATTTTACCTGAATGTAGTTGACTAACTGTTGTTTCTACAGTTATACCCTAATTATGGTTATTTATTATTTAAAGGAGACATAAAATATAGGAACCCATCACACTCAAGGCATTGGTGGGGCCACCCTAAATTGTTTTACAGGCTTGTTACTTGTCAGTACCGAGTACCTACACCTCTTTTAACAGCAGATTATTGGAACCCAATAGCAAATGCCCCCGTACCCCAGGTGATGATAATCTGGAGAAAACCCATAAAGTCATGGGGAAGCCCCATTACATTGACGTGTTCCTATGAGTTTTCTTTTTTTTTCAGGTATAGTGGTCCAGTTAGATCATATTTTTTAAAAACTTAGTGATATCTAGAAGGCAATATTTTTTAGATACAATTACGTTTATAATTATGCTGAGGAATTTCAAAGTTAATTTTAGCAGACTCCATGGTGGAATTTTGGATTATAAAACAAATTGTATTTAATAGCTGCTGATTCATGGTTCAAGGCACTGGGAAGGACAACTCATCCCATTCATACGTGAATCCAGACTTGGACAAACCCTTCCTGGTAGCTCCATTGTGTTTCCACCTGAATCCCAAAGGAATCATTGGGGAATTTCCATATAATTTCCACTTCCACAAATTCCATTAGTTCTTTGTGCTGACTATGTGTATTTAACGAGAAAAGGCTCAGAAGAAGCTGTAGTATCAAGACAATGTTAGGACTGGGCAATACCATGAAGATTTGGAACTGTAGATTAACTTGCACGATGAATAAGTGCCATTTATGTAAGCAATACCACTACCTATTTAATAATCCCTCATTGGAACCAAGGAAGTTTATTTCTTTTTGATTTCAGTGTTGGATAATACAACGTGTAGGTGGTTTTAGATGCTTATGTAGGATACGCTTCTCTGACCTAGCAGCATTCCTTGAATTTTTCATGATTCACTTACTTATTAGTTAAAAATGTATGAATTACTAAATCATTTTATATCATATATCATTTGGGGGTAAAATGGTTTGAAAAGTGCCTTAAAAATGTACTCTCTTGTGCAGGTGTGACTTTACCAGCGATGGCACTAAAAATGATCTTCCTGTGATTCTTGGAAAGAACAGTAGCCACCTTGGAAATAAGATACAGAGCCTTACACAACGAACGCAGATTATCGAAGGGAAAAGCAAGGTAAAAATTCAAGTCTTATTATTTTGAGCAGAATAAGCACAAAGTTTTAGAGTATGATACAAATACAAATACATTAGTAATGTACAGTATATGTATTATGGAGTCTTTACCTTATAATGTCCTCCCCAAAGGACATGGAACAAGTAAAAATATATTTTTTAAGAATATATAATTTACTCTAGAGTATTGTACTCTAATACCCAGAAGAAGAGAGCATCCTTCATGATTTCATGGGCAGCCACAATCACCCGTTGATCAACAACTTTTGAATTACAATGTGTATCCCTTGAATACCATTCCTTGCAAAAAAACAGTCCACTCATTCTTAAAGTTTGCCACCTTTATAGGTAATACATTCCACACCTTTACACTTAATATGACATATTGTTGCATTATCTACACAGCCAAAGCGAGGAGACTCTAAAGGTGCATGTATGGTTCTATATATCCATCTGGGATAAGTCTAAGTCCTTTTGGGCATTAGCTGCCTTAAGATACTGGTCAGAAGTGAACATAAATGGTCTGATGGCACGTATGCTTCAAGCACCATTCTGTAGGGCTTGGACCATAGCAGAGGCTGGTGGCAGCTTCGTTGTTTTTTTTCAGTGCAGAACGTACAGGTGCTGGCAGTAATTGCTTTGTAAATTCACATATTTGTGACCTTTTTATTGTTTATCATATAAGCACACAATCCTTGAATTCGTATTGTTTGGAGTGCAGGAAGCACATTCTATTATTAAGAAGTCATTTAGACTATAGAGGAATGACAGTTATAGAGCTCCAGTGATGTTTCCGCTGAGTGCTGTCTGAACTTATATTAAGAAAACATTAAGGGCATTATTGAATGAGCCAGTGACACAAGTGTTGATACTTAGTCATATTATACTGACTTCCACTCTTCTTTAATAATTTAGTTCCCACACCCAAACCAGTTTTATTCTCACGTTTCAACTCGGCGTTACTCTTGTTACTCTTCTTACCCTTCGCACAAGCTAATTTTAGTGTCCTACCCTGTGATACGTGACTAAAAGTGTGTTGTCTGTTCTTCATACAATGAAATAAATATAATCGAGGTTTAACATTTACAAGTGACCATTACCTACATACACTTAAACCACCCACAGATATGTACCTTGTTTACACGATAAAACATTTGTTTACAGTGCATGCTGAGGTCCATGAACTTTTGCTGAATCCCTTTCCTTTGGTTCCAGAGAATATACCATATATTACATATAGTTCTTAAATATTGTTAACATTTCTATTTCTAAGGAAGGGGAATACAGGTTTTTCTTCAAATGTACTGTTGTAGCCTAATAATGTTTGTAGTTGACAATCCAGCTTCACTTCTTTGCCCTTACCTGCAAGCCACTTTAAGTATTAATCCAGCTCATCACATATTTAAGTACATTTTGATCGTAACTATTTATTAAAGCTACCTGATCAAAAGGTGTTTTGCACCCTTGAGCTAATGTAATATCTATATATTTTTTTCAGACAGCAAGTATTCTTGTTATAGAAGAGTCTAAGGCTTCCGGAGTTTACACCTGCGTGGCCACCAACAAAATTGGAAGTGAAAGGCGGCACATACGTTATTATGTAACAGGTAAGCTATAGGACTGAGTCCGTACTGCATATAAACCGATGTTTGTCCCCCTCCAGTTACACATGTGTAGTAGTTAGGTGGTCTCTTGTCACACTTTTGCAGTCGTGACCTTCTATTTGCCTCAATTATAATGCAATAATGGCTGGTTATTACATATGAACAACTCCTGTCTACTAGACAATTGAAGGACTATTGGCTCTTTAAAGCCTTAAAAATTGCCAAGTTATAAAAAAAATCGTACCAATGATATGACTGCAAATATAGTTAAGAGTTTGCATAAATTAGTTATTAAATAAACGACATTCTAATTTGTTAATTTGTAAGTAAGCTTCAAAATTTCTCAAGGGCCAGAAACATCTGGTGCGCTTGGATTTGTTGGTCTATAAGTCCCCCCTGGCAGGATGAAGAACATCCCAACGGGAGTCCAACAGTCTGACTAACCATGATATTCCAAAATTAAATATTCTAATCCCTGTTTTCCGCTTGTTATTGATGTTTTGACTGCTGAATCACAGCGTGGGATGAGACAAAGCCCAGTGGGTGTCCGAGACTATCTGTTTTGACATTGATTTTGAAATGGAAGACATCCTAAGTGTAATTTGGGCCTGAAGGCTCTTGTGGCCATTTCTTAGATGCTGAAACGCATGTACAAAACACTTCAGTCTTCTCAAGTCAAACTGGAGTAACCTATGTGAAGTTTTTTTGTTGCTTTATTGGCACGCAGCACGCCTGTGGGTGTGATTGTAATTACCAAGGGTGAAACAGGAACAGAACAACCTTATCTCTCTTGCTTCCCAATGTCACAAAACGCATTTTATTTTGAGATTCCTAGTGGTGCTTGGCAAAGATAAACAACATCTTCCATCAGGAAACCTGGGAGCTATTTCCACAGGAAGTTTCAAATCACTTGAGTAAATAAAACTCTTCCACATTACTGCAGCCGCGCCACTGAACGTTACAGTGATTTCAATAAATGGAGCTAGGTATAATAAACCAGGGGGACACCGTTATACGGTATTTGATTTCAATCCAGAAGGTTCGTAGCTCTTCCCTGAGATCTTCTACACAACCGAGAATCATTAACGACGCTAAGGAAACATAAAAAGATGAAAGCACAAGCACAAAAGTTCATCTTGATATCACATTAACCTCTCGAAAATATCCCTTGTTAATATCTTTGATTTCAGCTCCTTGTTTGCAAACATTTTTTAAGCCTTTATCTGCCATGAGAAATATTTGTATTCATCCATTGTAGAAATTGGAAAAAAATGCAAATGACTTTTAGAGAGGTGTTCCTCTACACCAGATGGTAAATGTCTTCTATGTGGTTTAATGCCATACTTAGTTTCTTCTATCTGGTTTAATGTGGGACAGGAGTCACTTGTAGAAGGATCTTGGTTTAGATTCCACGTGGGTGTAAGTTTTATTCAAGGACAGGTTAATAGGACAGGGTTTTGGAGCATAGTCTAAAATTATCCATATTTTCTAAATTGAAATTTGGGCCAATTTGTTTTGTAATTTTTTACAATTCCTCACTTTTCCAAAGTAGATAAAGTTATAGGACAGGGGTCTTATTGAGATTAACATTGTGAAAGTCCTGTGAATTATGTTGTAGTAGCATATATGCGGTTATTAGTCAATATATGCTTGTGTACTGTGGAAGCGCATGTCCAAAGTCCACTTGGCTACTGTAATCACTACTTGTCACAGATTTTATTGATGTTTTACATTTTGAGGTTCCTACTGGGTGACTTTTTGAAAATAGAAGTCCATGCGTTTGATAAATTATATGTTTAATAAATTATGTTATGATTATAGCAGTCAATGGGAAGCTTCTGCTTTTTGGACCATTCCATTTATTGTTGTGATAAAACCACTTCTCAAAATTTTACACAAAGATCACTTTTTAACATAACTTCCATTGTGATTCACAATTCCTTCCCTCTGTGTCAAAGAGTGTAATTTATGCAATATGCATCACAGGTGGCAATTAAGCTAATGAAGATACAATAATGCCCATAAGTAAGACTTTCTAACTCTTTGAGGTGAGGAGCCAAACTCAATACAAACATTAATAGGAAATGTATGGTTAAAGTAGGACATTGTATTTAAACATGCAACCCTGTAATTCTGTAGATACCATGGAAATATTAAATAACATTAGCATTTTTGGTTATTTGCAGACATACCTAATGGATTTCATGTAAGTTTAAACAAAGAGCCAGCCGAAGGAGAAGACTTAATATTATCATGTTCGGTTAACAAGTACCTGTACACAGATATTAGCTGGACTTTACTCAGGAAGACTGGGAATCGAACAATGCATCACAGCATCAGCAAACAGAGAGATGCCATTACAACAGAATACTCGACGACTCTGGTGGCACTCATCAAGAATGCCACCCATGCGGATTCAGGAACCTATTCTTGCAGGGGAAAGAACATATACACAGGGGAAGTAATTCAGCAGGGGAAAGAAATTGTTATCAAAGGGGACAACTGCAATAAAAAAACATCTTTCTCAAGGACCTCTAAATTGAAAAGAAGGAAGAGCAACTGTACAACAGAAAGCAGTGTGGCCCATTAAAAGACTCATGGAAACTTACAGCGGTCTCAAGGATTGTGATTAATTATTGAAGGTACTGAATATGCTTCATGGAAGTTTTGGAGAAGTGGCAGTGCATGTGTGGATTAGTGAGAGTGAAGCAAAGTAAACTGACCCAGCTGAATTGTCATATCTACTACGAGCAGGAGATTCAGTAGCAAGGAACTCCAAGCAACTCATTCTATGAAGGATAATGTTTCAAGGATCATCCACAATGTTACTCCTGTTCTAAAACCATCTAGTTTTATTTTCATGTATGAATGCACCTAATGGTAATTTCTATAGTTCAGAGATTGAAAACAGACCTGGAGATCATTAATCCTACATTGGAGTAATATAATCTATTTTTTGTGTGTGTGTATGACATTTGGGTGCGAGTGGAAGAAATAAGCTAAATGATAGAACTTGGAAACAGAGATAGTTCAGGCACTACAGCTGTGTGGATTACACATCTCATCACTATACCTGAGAATTTACCAGGATAGGCTACTTAGAGATCTCCCTCTTCTGGGTAGTGGCTTCATGGAGGAGGGTCTAGGCATTTATGGGGCTGGATGTAGTAGAAAGGGCGAGCAGGCATGGCCAAAAGTAACCAGGAGACCCAGGGAAAGCAGTGCTTCAACCAGAGACCCCGGGTCAAACCCAAAGAGTTCCCAGGTATGCTCATTACACAGTCAGGATGAGAGATGTAGTCCTTAGTAGCTGGAGTACTAAATGCTGCATATGTCTGGTTAAATCCAGGACCTTTTTGTTATTATAGGCAGCTCCAAATCTGGGTGCAAAGATATAATTTATTGAAAAAATGTCTTGTAAAATGAAAAGTACCATTTTTCTCTCGCTTTCTACTTTCTCAACATTTTACCCATTATACCAGTCATTAGTAGAAATCCCCCTGATGACATAGGACACCATATATGCATTGTGCTAGAATGTCCCCAGCACTAATTATATCAACACCAACCACCAAAAATTTTTTAGGTCATTATTTAACATCATTTTGTCCCTTTTCTGAAATCCTGCATGTTACAGTAAGCAGAATATATATACAAAAAACATACCTAACGTGTATACCAAAGGAGCAGCCATTTAATCTTCCCACCCTCAAAAATATGAATTATTCATCCTCAATATTAACTTTTCTTTCCCCTGTTAAGTTACCAACTTTCAGTATTCCTAAAGTGAAATAAATCTTCAAAACAATTACGCTGATTAAAGGAAAAATAGACCTTAGATCATTTTTAAAAAATGCCAGAATGCTTAACTTAAACGAAATCTGTGAATAAAAGCTTTGCAATGGGCCATTTTTGTGCTGTATTCTGTGTAAAATAGTAAAATGTCCCTTAAACCTTTGAAATGCGTTACGCATCTGCTGGCACACAAAGGGTTAAATGGATATAGTGGCCTCCAACATGAGTGTGTGCATGTTAAGTGATCACATGTGCATTGTATACATTGCATATGTATGTATGTGTGCGTGTGTGTGTACGTGTGTACGTGTGTGTGTGTGTGTGTGTGTGTGTGTATATATATACACATTTTGCTTGCTATATGTATAAATATGTATGAATGTTTGTATGTGTGAAAGAAAAAAATATTTTATTTGTAAAACTAAACCTTTTGTCTATACAATAAAAATCCAAAGAATATGTGTTCTATATGTAGAATAAAAAAATATAGATTATTAATATTTTAGGAAAATAACAGAATTTTAATACCACTGACATAATGTATGTTTTTATATCTTTACATCCCCGTACTTATGTCAAGATATAATGACACATATACGATTTTTTGTTTATAATGTACATAAACTGCTTTTTGTGCAATTATACATTATCTCCATTATTATAGTACTGTAAAAAAAAAATTAAAATTATGTATTTAAAACTGCCTATCCACTTTATGCAAAAATATCATGTACATAGTTTTTGTGTAATATTTAAAAAAAAATGAAAAGAATGTTCAAACATTTTACAGAAGGTAGCAATATGGCGCAAATATGCAACTCTTGGTGTAAAATGAATCTCGAAGTCTGCAGCAGATATTAAATCTAGCAACTTTCACAAATGCTGCGCTTTACAGCTCTCTATACCAAGATAACCCATGTAACGGAATTTGCTGATTTACATATGTGTTAGAAAGCCACTTTATGTATTTATCATTGGAGCAGTCATTTTTACTTCTGTATAATTTTTCCTCCTTTCTCTTTTTCCTCTTTCCTCTTCTCCTTTGGCGAAAGCTTTAGGAGTTAAGTAATTTCCAGTGATTTCGAATGCAAAACAGTAACTATATAAAAATACATACCGTAATTATATGATGAACTATTTTGGTATTGTAGCTGGTAGAATACGGTGGCCAGATAAGCGAGTGTTTGGGATAATTTGCCCACCATGGTAGTCTTGATGTTAATGCGGTTTAATAGTATGCTTGTTCTATTGCTGCCTTCTGTAAATAGGTTCAGGTCTCGTCTGCTGGCCACCTCTTAAATTGCCAGTCATAGCTTGATGAATATATATTTGTGTGTTCATGCCAGATAATCTTTTATTGCCTTTTACTGGAATTCTAGACCTTGTTACAGAAACCCACAATACCATACACTATCCTCTTAGCTACTATTCAGTGGTGCTTATTTTGCTTAATTCTAGGGGGAATGAAAACTAATTTATATATTTCTTTTATTGTGCTCGACTTTGGTATTTCTTACCTAGAGTCAATTGTTAGACCATCAAAGTATTTGTTAAAATGGGTAAAAATCCATTGGTCATGATTAAAATGAATGAGTGAACAAGCAGCATAAATATTAAATGTTCAACTTGAACGTTGAAATGGTAAAGTTAGCTTTTTTCATTGTAACCTATCCTTGAATGTTTCTTGCAGGGAAAATCAACTTAACATTAAAACCCTAGTACTGAATTCCAGGGAATCTATAAATATCACACGCATAGCTTGTTTTTTTTTTTTGGATTGATTTAGTTAGGGCAATGAACCAAAATAAACAACTCTTTAAATAGAATATTTGTGGAAAAGGGACAGGAAGAAAGGGATTGAGAGAAAACAGAAACAAAATGGAATTCTTCAAGAATTGCGGACTTTGGGCATGACTTAATCTTTTTCCCAGTCTAATAAAATAAACAATTTTGTCATCCAGCCATAAAAACATGCAGTATACATTAAAAGTATTGAATATTTGCACGTATGTGTTTGGCTTTGTGATCTTACTGACACGTTCATTGTTTTTACTGACTTGGTAATGTGGTCATCAAAAGTTCAATGCAGACAAAGCACCAACGAGAGACTTAATACTTTTGTAAGGCTTGTGTTAAAATGGTTGACATACATCATTAGAACAAGTAAGTTTCACCGCTAAAATAGGTAGTTCAATGTATGTGAACAATGTTTTTAGAAGCAGGTTTATGAAGGTAATTACTATGTTCTTGTTGCTGATGTCATGTGGTGACATAATGTCTTGCATGTTATGGCATAAGATTACATCATCATTTTATAAAGTAATGTTGGCTTCCTAAATCAACGGTGTGGGTTTGGTAATGTAGGTTAATTCTGAATCTCAGCAAATTGCTTAATTGACTTGTGCTTAATATTCAAAGTTTAATGTTTGAATGGAACCCATATGCCCCAAAGCATGTATTCTAAGGTTGATATCGCAACTGTGTATAAACAGGGTTCAACTTCTTTCATTTATGATGCAAGATGTTTAACTGCACTTTAGAAGGCAGAGCAATTTGTCCACAAATCTGTGCTAAGACAGGCGCGTTAGATAAGCAAATGCAAATGTATGTGATTAGTACAACTGCCAAAGGTGAGTTCCATACATCCATGGCAGAAAAAAAAAGGCACAAATGGCATTATCTTGTAATTTAATAAACATTTGTGTACTCCAGAACAATGTTTATTTTTAAATATTATTCTATTTGTAACTTGGTAAACACAAAACACAATGATACCAATAATTATGCCCCAAAATGGGGTTCTAAAGAACAGAACTCTTCAAGTTTTTACTTTAGGCTCAAATGAGCTCAGGAGGTCGCAGGTCTCAAACTAAGTCGCAGAGCCACCCATGTTCATCGATTTTTTTTGTTTTGTTCAAAATAAAAAAAATGTCACGCACAGATACTTTATCTATGGAGCCTGTTATTTTCCAGTTGCCTTTAATTTAACCAAATCTATCAAAAAGCCAGTTAATTACAAGACCAAACTTACAGTAACTCAGGTGCCCCTAACTTGCCATAGAAAAGTCTATGCAGATATTTTAGAAGTAGCAAATAATGCGTTTCGTGTTAAATCTGTTGCAAAATTTTGTGACGTTATTCTTTCTTTAAATACTTGAAATTATTCGCTAAATTATATTTTTCAAGAAAAAGTGAATGCAATTCACATTAAAATAACAAAAAAAAAAGATTATTCCACATGAAAAATACTCACTTGGACGCTACTAACTTCAGTGACCCACACAAATACACTGTGAACTGGAAGGAATCTTTCCATTAAATTAATGTAGGTGTTTATATTCATTACACATAAACTCATAAACCAATATAACTTATTTAATTTCAAGTGTCAGAATCTTATTTATAGTAACAACAGTCTAAAATATATTAACATATAAAAAAAATTAATATTAAATATACTTACGGGATCTTTTTTATTGCAATACAACATTTATTGGTATTTGATTGGTAACATATATTTTGTATATATTTTAAGGTTTCATTTTAATTAATATTGAATATTGTATTAACAGTTTATACAAATGTCCCTATTTTTGCAAATGTTTGTTATTTTGACATACTTATTGGTTTTGTAATCTGACTTCATTAAGAATAAATTTAAAATGTAATGAAAAATTCTGTGCTTTTGTGTAACTTGTTGGGGTGTTCTTTATTCAAGGCTCTTTGAACAATGGCTTCTGTATTCTTAGTGACTCAGTATTAGAGTATAGTTGTTTTGTTCCTTTGAAAAAGACATCACATAAAATGACCAGAATAGAAAAAACAAACATGTGTGAAGTTATACAAAGATACAATATGACAACAACATCTTCTGATTGAGAACCCAGTAAGCAGTTTCCTCTTCCAGATTTCTAGACTAAGGTCCCATGACAATGTTGGCCTTTCACGTGGGAATTGTTTTGTCAAGTGCGGAGAGTAAACAATAGCATTTCCTTCTAATACTAGACTTTTCAGGCTAAAAATGTTGGGAAACAATCAATAACCTGGAAGTTGTCAGATTAAAATGAATGATATTTACAAGTATTTCACCTATAATGTTGTAGATCGCTTTTTGTATAGTTCCCAGGTTTTGACTAGACAATAGCCCAAAATTAGCTTATTGTGTCTCCGGAAGCATTTATATAATGGATATGGTTTTTATGGGAAAACCATTTTCTTGAAAATTTATTTAAAATAATTGTAATAATGTTTGATATTTTAAGGTGCCTGAATCTTAATTCAAGAGACCTCCTGGAAGGTCACCTCCTGGTTAAGTGGTATGTTTATCACCATTATATGAGATCATTTTAGCAAGGTTACAAAATACATCACTATGCTTCATCTTTAAGGCCACTGACAAAGAAGTCATTCAAACGTGTTCAATTATTAAACATAGAAACATGGCTTTTAACGGCAGATGAAACCAATTTAGCCAATCTAGTCTCTCATTCACCCTTTTTTGCTGTACAAATTTTAGTCGGCCCTTGGTCTCGCCCTTTATTCAGGTATGCCCATCTCATGCATGGTTGAATTCCCTAAATGTATTCATCTCTACTTCTTCTGTTGCAAAGCTGTTCCGCATATCCACCACCATCTCAGAAAGATAAAACGTCATTACATTTAAGCCACTGACTCTTTGTTATATAAGCGTAAGTAATGCTCTTATATATATCTCCTGGCCCTGCTAATATCTTTCTTGACCACTTCTCCTCATGGCTTCTCCTCCTTTGAACTAAACCTCCTCCTGTACTTTCTTAAATGCCTTTATGTAGTTAAATGTTTTTATCAAATGATGTCATTCTTTATGACCTTCCTTCTGTTACTTGCTAATTCTTGGGATACCTCACGTTATAATGTCATTGGAATACATCATAAAGATGGGCTTTGAATACTCCTGGAGTTTACAGTGGTGAGAAAGGTAAGGAAGATATCATCTGGAGATATCATTCAGTTGCCCTACAAAAATAGAATGTAGTTCTAAATAAAACAGCTCATCAGTCTCCTGAGAAACAAATAGCAAATGTTCCGTGTTAATATTTCTGAAAATGTAGAGTTTTACAGAGGTCTCAAGTTAGGATATGTCCTGGTCTATTTTTGGGGACATGAATAATCCTCAGTAAATGCATCTGGTCACGTCTTGACACTGAGCGAGTTTGCATCATAGTCTCAGTTATGGGAATCTGTGTGAAACATCTGTGGAATTGTAATGGAATTCAGAAAGAAAATAACAAATTAAGTCCAAGCATCCCAAAAAGCTTTATAAAGGACATGAAGCGCTGTATTTGAATCTGTGACTGTCTGAACTATATTAGGGCATCTGACCAATAATAAAATTAGAATAAAAATGCAACCAAAAATATTTGTAATTAATATTGCTTAGTAGAATCAATTGAAAGGAACGTTCTCTCTATTAAGCTAGTTTTGTCTGCCTTCTTTATCTTTCAAATCATGTAGCTTTGTTACAAAAGGAGTATTAAATAAAAAAAGTAATGCTGCTCCACTACTAAAAATAAAATATAAAAATAAAAACAAATTGCTTATTCTAAAGCAGCCAAGCACAGAGAAAAACTTCCAGCAGGTGAAGCAAACGGAACAAATCCAAGATCAGAGGCCATGTGGAGTGACTGACCACTTCAATGAATAGCGAGTGTTAATCAAAATGGAAAACTTTATTCATCGCTGTAACAAAGGTCAAAAACATGAGTAAATTAAGTAATTAGGATTGTTACTGCCTGTCGTGTTTTATACACCAGTGACCAGGCACTGTGCAAAAGTCTTCTAAACTATGCCAGTTGCTTTTTGACTAATGCTACAGTGATGAATAAAGTTCCACGAGTCGGTCTGTAACTCCTTGTAGAGATCTATGCTCTAGGAGAATACCAAATTACCAAAAACGTAACAACTGACAATATAAAAAATTAACAATAACATGAACACACCTAAAACATACAGGTACAGATGGAAAAGAGGGCACCTTCTGGCACGGTGGGTAGATACAGCTGAGTGGTCCCCATTCCACCCCAGTAATAAACGTATACACAAGAAGACGCTTGGTCTGGTTCCATAGTGAGAATAGCTTAATATCTATCTAATGCATGTCTATCTCATTCCCTCACTGTATTCGTCTCCACCACTTCTGCTGGAAGTTCCATTTATCTACTACTCTTTCAGTAAAATATAACTTCCTTACATTACATCTAGGCCTCTGACCTTCTAGTTTTAGACTGTGGCCTCTTGTTCCTCCTCATTTCAAATGTTTGCTTCCTGTACTTTCTTTTTCGTTCCCCCAATATGTCAATATCCTCCTAGAGAGGGGATCTCCAGAACTGTACGCAATACTCTAGGTGAGGCCTGACCTGTAACCTGTAACGCCTCTCGCTATACAACCCAGCACCCTGCTTGCTTTTTTGACACTTTATTGCAGGGGCGTCCAACATGCGGCCCGCGAGACCTGGAGGTGCGGCCCGCGTAAGATCAGCAGCCAGGGCAACCGATCTTATGCGGGCCGCACCTCGAGCCCTGCTACAACAAGAGCCCTGCTACTTACCTGTGGGAGGGTCTTTTGTAGTGCACAGAGGAAGCGGAACCCAGCAGAGTTCACGTGACATCACATGACTCTGCTCCAGTCCTGCTTCCTCTGTACAGTAGCAGAGAACGCAGAGGTAGGCCGCGCCCCCTGCTGAAGTCTGTGAGCCACATCGAGGGAGCTGCAGTGCAGGTAAGGAGGTGGGAAGGGTGTTTGAATGAGTATGTGTGATTGAGGGAATGAATCTGTGAATGAATGAGTATATGAATGAATGAGTGTGTGTGTGTGATAGCATGGATGTGTAAGTGCTGGAACCTAGGCATGATGGGACTGTGATTGCTGTTAGCAATCACACTCCTATCATGCCAAGTCAGCCAGTACATGCTGAAACCTAGCTAGCTGCCCCCCTTGTGTATTGATGCTGCCAGCAGTATGGGGTCTGCACATCACTTACAGCCACCCTGTACCAGCATGTACTGGCTGACTTGGCATGATAGGAGTGTGATTGCTAATAGCAAGCACAGTCCTATCATGCCAAGTCATATTGCTAATTTTTTTTGTCCAATTATGGTGTGTTACCTACTTTTATTAAAAATGTGAGTTTTTATTATTATTTTTAAAGGTGGGGGGTTATTTTCGGTTTTGGTGAATCCCTAGAATAAATAGAACTATTTCATTTTTAATTATCCTGAATCCTGAATTTGTAGTCACAAAACTTTTTAGGCCCAGAAATCCGTGAGAGGAAACGTAAAGGTTTTGTGTCATTTACTTTATTTTAATCTGCATATTTTATTAAAGGCCATATTTTCTCACAGTGAAAAATGAGTGTGGCCCGTGCACGTATACAATTCTGATGAAGTGGCCCACTGAAGAAAAAACTTGGACGCCCCTGCTTTATTGCATTGTCTGATTAGCTTTATGCGATAAGAAATAATTACTCCTAAGTCCCTCTCTTCCGTTGTCGCTGACAGAACAGTGTCCCCAATGCTAAATTCTGCCTTGGAATTTTTATGCCCCAAGTGCATTATTTTACATTTATCAATATTTAACTACTGCTGTCACACTCTTTAATTAATCCTGGTTTATGTTTTCTTCCTTCACTTATCCTGTATCTTAAAAAGATTTTATCACCCGTTTTGTTCAATTGGCAAATTTCTCCTCAACTAGCAGAAGGCCAGGCTCTTCTATGTTTTCAGGGGGTCTATATATCCCACCAATAAGAACAATCACTTTGTTACCAAGTTCTATGTAATACGCCGATAAATACGGTATATATCATGATTCAAAATTGTAATCCAAGAGAGAGCTCAGAGCAGGTAATGAGACAATCTGAGGTAAGTAGTGCGGAGATCAGCGAAATCAGACTCAAAGCCTGAAGTCAGGAGCCAGAAGCCGGGTCATACACTGAATAGCAGAAAATGCACTTGGTAGCCAGAAACAAAGCAGGGGCAAGGAGGTAATGAGCCTTGATGCTAAAATAGCCTGGACTGAGTAGGAAAGGGGCTGGCCCCACATATGTATTAGAAAATACCATCTCTATCTGTGAATAGTATGGGAACAGACATGATACAATAGTCTTTGTTTCTCTTCCCGTAGTACCTTTGTAGCTTTTGTTCCATCTCACCCATGTTTCCTTCCAGTTGTGTATTGGGTGTACTGGCTTCTTCTTGTACTGTTGTTTCATGGTCCTAGTAAACCACAATGAGGTGGTTCCATAGACTTTCTGAGGTCCTGTTCCCAGAATTCTTGTGCATACCCGCTATTGTATGTACCCGGTATCGGGTTCGACACAGTGAGGCCTTTTGGGATGAGGTTTTCCTTTTTACATTTTGTTAGAAAGAAGATCACTTTCTACATCGAGTTAAGTTGATGATTATTGTTGATTGGTTCAGGCAGCCTTTGTAAAGGTGAATGAGGAGAAGGGAGTTAATTTCCATAGATAACTTTACTTAATCAACTCCAAAGGTTACGGAGAAAAGGTGAGAGAGGGACAAATTGATACAATTGGTAGCGTCAGTTTATTTTATTTTCTATGGGTTTTCCTCAGTAGTCAACTCGAATTTGCTCTGCAATGCGTCGAAAAAGTTTATTATTATTTGTTTCCACTCCCGCAAACATTCCTTTGTACATCATAACGCCGTGTCTAAGAGCATTCTCTGAAGACATCTTCCCATAGATGGGAAAGATATCAGCACAATTCCAATAAACATAATTAAAATACTCCCACTCCATGTATTAGTCAAATAAATATTTTTTAAAGAATTGTTTTCTTTTCCAAGAACTGCGTGATTTCAGGAATCCCATTATTTGTGGTCAAAAATTCTTAATGATTGACTACCTAACTTTAAATATCAAACTTCTACTTAGCAGTAGGATGTAAAATTAATGTGGATTTCCAAAAAATAAATATAAATTAGGATGCTTGTACATAGTGCTATATTTTATCTAAGTATAGGCTGCAGATATTTTAGAAAAGATCTAATCTAAGTCTCTTTTTTTTCCAGAAATTGATATTGATATTTTTCCTAATCCCTTTTTTTTAACCACTTGACTGCCAAGATATTTTTTCACCAAATTTTTTCTATAGTTTTTACATATTGTGGTAAAACATTCCCCCAAACACCCCAAAACATATTTTTTCCAATACCTTTTCATTCCCATCACCACCAAGTACCATGTCCACAATCCTTTTATTGCTATTCTCCATTTCCACTATTATCAATAGAATTATTCCCTCTCGACCACCACATTATATTTCTATTGCTCCTCTCATTCTAGGCACTTTTTAACTTATCCAACTTTCTTTCCCCTACTTCCTTTTGCTCTCAACAACCTCTCCACTGAAACCTGAATAATCATATCTATATACCCTGCCACTTACCCTGCCCTCCTTTTATCATTGATGTCTGCAATGCATGGATTGTGTGTAACAAACTAACAGCCATACATTACCACTTCACCTCTAGTACCCTGCACCTTCTCACTGTAACTGAAACTTGGCTAACCTAATTTAACGCTGCCTTTCCTGCTGCTGTCTCCTATGGTGGCCACCACCTCACTTACACTCCCAGACCTGATCACAGGAATAGTGGTGGCGTAGGCTTCCTATTCTTCCTAATGTGCACCTTTTAACCCATTCCTTCTGCTACATCACTCTTGTTCTTCTCATTTGAGGATCATGCTATCCTGCTATTTAATCCCCGAAGACACCCCTTTGAGCCCATTGGCTTCGAAATTCCTTTTCATTACCTCCTCTTTTGATCTCATGCAGCATACTAACTCCCCTGCTCATGATGATGGTCGCACCCTGAACCTTATTTTTTCCTTTCCTGCTTTCTCACCTTGCCTCTTAAGTATTCCCAACAACCTTGTCTAACCAGAGACTTTAGCTCTCTATTATCTTCATAAATTCTCAATCGATTTACTTCCCTCAACTCCCCCAACTTAACCATGTCATGTCATAACCTTGCTACCTCTCTCTACAACGCCACCCTCACATCTGCTCTTGAGGATGTAGCCTCAACTACAATTGCTCTTCATGACACTCGCACACCTTTGAAGCTGTTCCTGCACTGCTGAATGTAGTTGTTGGAAGTCTTTGTCTTTGTCTGATTTCCTGCAGTTTAAATTCATGCTATGTTCCTACTACTCTGCTCTCACCCTTGCTAAGAAAACCTACTTCACCTAACTTATCTCTTCCCTGTCTTCTAACCTTTAATGCCTCCTCAGTAGTTTCAATTCCTTCCTTTGCCCTATCACAACTACCCTTTCCACTAACCTTACTGCCTCTGACTATGCCACATACTTCAATAATCAAATTGCAACTATCAGATGTTAAATATCTAGACAGTCCTTCTGCTGCTTTTGCCCTCTGACTTTGCACCCATACGCTGAACTCTCCTTCCACTTCTTCATGAAACCAATTCTCTCGTCATTGAAGAAGAAGTTCTTGCTCTTCTGCGTTCCTCTTGTCCAACCACATGTCCCCTGGAACCTATCCCTTCTCATCTTATGCAGTCTCTCTCTCATCTAGTCATGTGCTTACACTTGCTCATATCTTCAACCTTTCTCTCTCTACTGGATCTGTCACATTCTCCTTGAAGCATGCCTCCATATGTCCAATCTTATAAAAGCCCTCCCAGGCCCCAACTGATCCGGCCAACTATCCTTCCATTTCTCTACTTCCCTGTCTTTTACTTTTGGCTTTCAATACCACCTATATGTGATTTGTCAGGCCCTGGGTCCCAATTCCTGTAAGCGCCAAGCACCCTTACCTGGCATTGTTGGTGGTTCCAGCGGTCGTGAGGTAGGCTGCGTTCCCGGGTTCAGTTGTTGGTTTTGCGCTTCAACATGCTTGTGGGGGAGAGGCTACGTCAAAAGCATACTGGGGGAATAGTATGCCCCTTGAAGCAATATCACACAAAAAATGCTTCACAGGTGTGGCGGAGAGGAGCGTCTACCTGCAGCACTATATAAGCCCATGTTATTCTCAGGCCAGTGCTTGATTGCCTTCCAAGCTGTGGTGTGAGCTCCATTCCTGCACCATTTTCCCTGCCTCCACTAGCTGTGCTGTTGCCTTATTACCTCACTTGTCTCCTTGCTACCAACCCCCGCTTGTTTAATTGACTACCCCGCTTGTCTCCTGGCTACTGACCTCAAGTATATTGTTATTATTTTAGCCATATTTTTATTGTAATTATTTGTTTCCACTTTTTAAGCACTGACCTCGCCTTTTTGCTTCTATTAGATTGTGTAACTACCTTACCTCGCTAACTCGATGTCTACATAATTCCCAAAACTCAATTTCCCCAAAACCAAACTTATTTTCTTCCCCCCTAACTTTTCTAACCCCTCTACCATCTTCCTTTAGCTCACCTTTCCTAGTACTTTTCCTTTAATACTTTTACTTATAAACTCATTCTAGATGGTAAGCTCATTTGAGCAAGGTCTTCCTCACCTCTAATTTCTGTAAATCAAAGTGTTATGTCCTTTTTACAATAAATAATAGCAATATAACTGTGCTTTGAGGTAAAACCCACATTTGGGGCCTTGTGTTATTTTGCGGGTGAGAACATAGCTGTCCAACTAGTTAGCTAAAACTATTGCTCAGTTAGTGGTCTGAGTGGGAGCTGGAACTTTGTTTTGGTTTATGCTTTGTTTGTATGAAATGGGCCCTATAACATAAAGGCACCTGCCTGCCTGTGCCATCTCTGCCCCTAAACAGCCCCCCTGTGCCATTTCTTCCCCTTAAACAGTCTGCCTGTGCCACCTTTGCCCCTTAAACAACCTACCTGAGCGACCTCTGCTCCTTAAACAGCCTGCTTGAGCCACCTCTGCTCCTTAAACAGCCTGAGGGTGTCATCTCTGCCCCTAAACTGCCTGCCTGTGTCAACTCTGCCCCATAAACAGCCTTCCTGTGTCATCTCTACCCCTTAAAAAGCATTTTCACTATTACATCATTTATTTAAACAAGGTCATTATGGATAGTGGATAAAAATGGATAATACACCCCTAATTGAAAGAAAAAAGCATAAGCACACTTTTAAAATGACACCATTAAACCTCTGATGGATGATTCTCTGCCTGCCATTGTTTCAAAGTGCAATGTGTTTTGTGAACATCTAACAAATATATTGTTATCGTCTCCTTTATTATCCAAAGTGTTTATAGATATCTTGATCAGCATTTTTGAAGTTGTCTTGTATATGTGTGTGTCCGACCTACAGCATCTCACTCTATCATGCCAAGTAATCAAATAACTTGCATAAAACATCTGAAAAAAATAAATGATTTACGGACCCATCAGGAAGGAAGCTGTCTGCCGTCTATTTCCCCCCACTGAAAAGTTTTTCAGTGTTGTACCATAGATAAAAGATTGTTATTTTAACGGCATATAATGATTGGTTGTTAGTGTATAATGGTATCTTAAGATAATAGTTTGTGCCAAAGATTTAATAATGTATACATCCGAGCCAAAATTGATCGGCTTTGTGATGGCACGCGTACATTTAAATCTAAATTATCCTGCCATTCTTCAAGAGGGTGTGTGCATTAACACTGAATTCCTTTGTGTAGAAAGTGTATGTAATTCTTCATTTATCAACCAACTTGGAAGACGATCATAGATGTTGTTTAAAAATGTCCTCGTTATCCTGGGAGTACCAATGTGGATGACCAGTATCCACCTGTTTGAGGTTTAATGGCCAAACATCTTGTATCCGGAGAATGATACGTACTGAAATAGGTCTCATACATTAATCTAATGGTACGGAAAGCTGACCCCTAACTGGGTCATGTGATTGTCTCTCGGGCTTCACTTGTGCTTTCATCCTGTCTCTGATTCCCATAATGTCACCCCTCTTCCCAGTGGGAATCGCTTTATGATCTACAAAAAGGGGCTATAGAAAAGAAAAACAAGGAGGATGCTGGAATGACTCATGGAATAGACATATCCTCTCTTGTACCAAACATGAGCAGATGGTAAGATGTGGGAACAGAGACAATAAAATGCAGTATAATGTACAACAATTTATTAATGAAAAACATCTGATTTCATCAGGTTAAAAATATGTTTAAAAAATATTTTGCTTTAAACTGTTTTTACATAATATAATGTTTTCAGGCAGATCCATATTAGTATGGGTTCTATTTCTGTTATCTTAGCCCAATCTATCAGACAAAACCCTGACTCCTTATCATGCAGCTTGTGGTAAACAATACAATGGCTCATTGTTAGGCACCCAGGCCGACATTCTGACTTCATTTGCATTGCCATAAAGAATCATCTCAGTGCAGTGAATGCACAGGGAAAGTCAACCGAAACATCACACGACTGTGTCTGAACATATAGGAAGCTTATTGGAACAAAGTAGATCAAACCAAATGTTTGTCGATGCTGTGGTTGAAAAATATTTGTTTCCATGGGACTTCAGATTTAGCAAATACATTGTGGACCTTCAGGGATATTTCCAAACCAAACATTTCTCTCCTGAGCTGTAGTGTGTCTTGCTATTATCAATCTCCAATTTATTTTGCAACAAACATGAAACACATAAGGATAACAATCATTCCCTTATCAATGAAATCAAGAAAACCCAAAAAGTTGGATTCCTACCTTAAATAGGAGCAAAACACTGCTCCAGTGTAAGTGTCCTTTTTGGCGTTCTTCCCACGTTAGGAGCTTGTGTCTCTCCCCACAACCACCATAACGAGACATGTTTAGTGTAATTGCAGCACCTTAACATACAGTTTAAAGTTGGTTGATTACATTACTCATGGTGTGAACCCCAGTTATATGGAATACGCTTTTATACACCAATTTTGCCATTTTTTTTTTTTTTTTCTACATTGCCATAATGATTTATCTGGCAGAGTCTAAAGAAAAATTCCAGAATGAATAAACTGATTGATCATGTCAAAAAATTACGCTTGCTTCTTATGGAACCGAAAGGCACAAGGTAGATGCAGTAGATGTGGGCTGCTTGGCCACGTTGTAAATTAAAAGGTTTTAGATAAAATATTTACACTTAGATGGAGAACTGGTTAAAAGACACAATCCAGCAGGCTGTTGTTTTTTTACTTTCTTTGGAGATGACACTAAATTGTATGAGGTCATTAAATCAGAATTTAATGTAATCTCACTCCTGAGAGATTTGTACAAAACAGATAAATGGCAGATAGAAAAGAAAAACAAGCATGGTAGAGCTACAACTAGGGCTCTTGGTGCCTGGGGCAGGGGTGGAGGTCCAACCACTTGCTGGTGACACATCTGCTTCTAAAAGTATTAGGAAGTTTAAGGGTGTCCTGGAGCATTGCTCCTAGGCAGCTGAACATGTGCCCCTCACTTTATGGCACCTGGGGCAGATACTCCTCTCACCCCAAGGAAGTAAAAGCCCTAAAGCGTGCTAATTATAGGTTTGATGGCTCTATATTGTAGGAGAAATCCTCTACAGATAAATTCTGGGAGTCAATATTAGACATTTCAGCCGTGCACAATTTGTTGCACAAACTAAAAGGTTATTGTGTATTAAAAAAGGTATGAAGCGTGATATCCCCTCGTTAAAATGCAGTACGATTTGGGGGGGGTTCAGAGACTGCCAACAAAATTAATCAGCTATGAAGACAAACTTTACAAATTGGAAAGGTGATGATATGATTATCACAAGGATATTCAAGGATAATACACGGGCTGTCTAGGGATCTTTTCATTTATAGAACTTTACAGACCTGTGGATACAATTTTCAATATGTTGCTTAATTATTGAAAGCATATTATTTGTTTCCTGCTAATACTTATTGCATTTATATTCTATCTAATTAATCTGAGGCTAATATAGACTATTCTTACACTCTAAGGTTAGGTACAGTACTCAGTTCTCACTAGCAGAGAAAAGAGTTTGTGTTAAGTGATCTCTGGGGTAAGTGCAAAAGTTTCAACGACTGATCAGACTTTCAGTGCATGCACACATTTCAGCTGGTGAGGTCAAGCAGCCTGTAATTGTAAAAGTACATGCTGCTTTCTCAAAATGTCTTAATTTTTTTTAACACCATAAATATTTTTTATTCTGGGCATTTTTATTAGCATTATATGCACAGTGAAGTTAATGTTCATGTTTTAATGTAAAATTGGAATGTGAATCGAAATACTATGCATCATTGTTCAACTTCTTACGTTATCTATCTGTACTTGATAGAAATAACCCTTTAATAGTGCCCTCTTTTTAACGCAGTGTTTATTTTGTTACAATTGAATAACCTCACTATCACATAAGGAATTAATATATAGAATTTCTATTTAATGAAAACCCCTCTTGACACTGTAACAATATATTTTCACATGTGTTTCCGTGTAGTAATAAACAATAAATCAATGTGAAATAAAACATATAACACAAAGAAAACATTAGAAATTTGTCACACATAGATAAAAGAAAGCAACGTTTCTGTTTAATTCAAACGGAATTCAGAGCTAGTCAGTTCTTCAAAAAATACTTTCAGTGTCTATAGACAAATAAAGCAAACATATTCTTCCAAACCTCAGATTTTATTGTATTTTTTAAATAAGACACTGCGTGTGCATGTTGCAAGAGTAACCAACCTGGAAATATTGAAGTTTCCCTTGTGGCCACACAAGGATAAATGATTGCCAATAATTATGTTTTTCTCAGCTGTTAGATATTAGAAAATCAAAACCACCCAAGTGTCTGCGCACCCAAATAATAAGTGAATAAATTATATGTGCAACGTAAAATATGTACAAAGATACCCTTTTAGCGAGAGTTCCCACACACAGTATCCAAAAGGTTCATATATAAAAAGAAAGGGATACATTTATGGTGTAGTATATCAAAGTAGGTCTCAAAAATCGCTAATAAGCAAATCAGATCCTTACAATTTAAAGGGCATAAATATCCCGATATATATCTCCTTAGGAGTTTCTTTATCCCACACCGTTACTTGTAGATAAAGAAGGTAGGCAGAGGAGGGGAGTAGATAAAAACGACAATTTTAATGTATAAAAGAAAGGCAAACTTGTTGTCCTCCGTTTCGGATGTGCAGAGTCCAGGCTTTAAACTTTGTAGCAGCGCTACCACAAAGAGACGCCGTCTTAGTCCTCTGATCCACTGTAATTCTAACTCGCAATTACGGAAGTGGATTAGAGGACTAAGACGGCGTCTCTACAACAATGAATATTCCTCTTTACGCATGTATTCTTGGCTACTGCTATCCTACTGTGCAGAATGTTTCTACCTTCAACTTGGCTGGAGATCCAGCAATAATCAGACCATTAATGATCATGGGGTATCAGTGACCAAGCCCCATATTAAGGGTTGAATGGGTGAGGCAAATGAAATGCTTGCTCTTTCTTATCACAGTTAAATAGTATTGAATCCCAGCCATTTTCTCTTGGTTTAGTGACACTGTATTCCAGTTAGGTCTCATCTCTCATGGGGCTCCTTGACGTGGCTGGTGAGCTTATCTGCTTTGGCCAAAATACAGCTCTAAAGCTTTATGTTTTTTTAAATTTAAGAATTAAGAAATTTAAGAATTTATGAGTGTTGGTAATTTGTAGACTTGGGCACCAGGGGGCTCTTCGTGTTCGTCTTCGTGCTCGTCTTCGGGGGGAAAAAAATCTTCGTATTCCGCGAATATTCACCTGTTCCTGTCTTCTCTTCGGGCGAATATTCGTGGACATTCTTCGTGTTCGGTTAAGGGGTTAATACGGGGTTAACACGTAGCAGCTCTGGTGCCAGGAGTTTAAATGTCCGTATGAGCAACTCTATTGGTCGTCAGCAAGGGGCTCGTCTGCCAATGGTACCAATAGGGTCGCTCGTACAGACTGTTAAACTCCTGGTGCCGTAACTTGTCCGGCAGATGCCATTGGTCTCCCTGTTCTATCAGTTAAATGTCCGTACAAGCCACTTTATTGGTCGTTCGTACAGGCATTTAACTGATAGAACAGGGAGACCAGTGGGATCTGCAGGGTAAGTTGCAGCATTGGGGTTTTTAAAGTCTGTACGAGCGACTCTGTTGGTCGCTCGTACAGACTTTTAGTCCTGGTGCACTTGTTGCACCTTAAGGGGTTAAGGGGCCTTGCGAGTGAGCCTACTGGTCACTTGCACGGCTCTTTAACCTATGGATTTCGCTGTCCATAGGTTCGCTGTCAGGGTTACAAAGGCCGTGCGAGTGAGCCTATTGGTCACCTGCAGGGTCTTCCTCTTGCATCAACCAATTGGTTGATGCCAGAGGAGGTCCCTGTAGGCGACCAATAGGCTCATTCGCACTGCCCTGTAACCCGTGACGGCGAACCTGCGGATTTCCACTTCCGTGAACTGCCCGATGCCGCGGTAAGTTAGAAGAGGGGGGGGGATTAGTAGAGGAAGACGATCACGAAGATCTTCGTGGTGTGTGTCTTCATCTTCGCCTACGTTTTACCGCCGCTGTCTTCTCTTTGGCGTGTCTTCGGAACGAACACGAAAACGCACTCTTCGTGTTCGTTTTCATGTTCGCTCGAAGACGAATGCACAAGTCTAGTAATTTGTTCTTCTTTGTTTCTAAGACTGAACAATTAGATAACCTAATACAAACCACTTCTGGCCTGAAAAACAACTGTCACGATAAATGTATGAAAAAGATACTAAAAAAATAACAAATCCTCCTGAAGCTTCTTCTCTATTGAATGATCATGAGTTTGTACGCATGTGAAAACCTGCAAAAATATTGTATCTTGCACACTTACATTTTTTAACTAATCTCTTGTTTTAAACTATAGGATACTGTATGACGATCAGAAATATCATTGCTTTAATTCCAGTATTTAATGGTCAAGCAGCTAAAACAATAAAATGCACCAGTGAAGCTCTTTCTGTTATTTTCCATCGTTTGCTACACATTCAATTACAATAATTATTCATTATAAAACAAATATGACTGTATGTTTGGTTATAATGATTTGCCAGTGGAGTTTCACCTTAAAGGTTAAGGAATGGTCAACTCCAACATAAAAGGGAAAGCGGTATATTCAACGGATAAACACGATATTAATTTCCTTGTGACAGCAAAATGGTTCTGAACACATGTTTAGCGTTTGTGAAAATCCCAGCATTGTGTTAGGTCTTGGGTCTTATATTGTCTGCAAAGAAAACCTACAAAAAAAGTGAATTTTTTATGAATGAGTCACTCAGCATGAAGCATAACATTGCAATGTCTAGACATCAACTTGGTGGCTTTGATGATCCTCAAGAGATTGTCTCCTGGTTCCCCTTATGTAGAGCTGTGTAGTGCACTGTGTACATTGCCAGTAGGTGGTTACAGATGACAATAATTATTAACATATGTAGGAAAATTATAGGGGCATTCTCATTTGCGTTTTTAAAGACAAAAAACACACATTTTTGTGTTAGCTCGGCGATCCGAAAGAACTGATTACTGCAGTATGTAATAATATTGGCTGGACTGACATCCATGGACATGTCACCATTTAAATGATAAAATGTCAATATTAGAAATATCATAAGATGTCTAAATGATAACGTATGTCTTTTTGCAGATGATACAAAGGTCTACAACAGAGTGGATATTCCTGGTAGAACCAGCCAAATGGCAAATGAGTTAAGTAAATTAGAAGAATGGTCGGGTGTAGCCACTGCAGTTTAATGATACATTTGGGATGTAGAAATTGAGGCATTGAGGACAATGTTCTGTCAACCACAACAGACTTCGAGAGTTCATTTGGAATCATGCAAACTTTAATTTTAACAAATGTTACCTTATTCGTCCACTGAAAAAGATTAAGGACCCCCAAGGAAACAAACAAAAACAAATCAGAAGGAACAGAATATTTGTTATACATTCATTAATTTATTTGTCTCTTTGGGTAACTTTACCCTTCCTTTCCTTATCTCAATTATCTGGAACCTTGACCAGAATTTCTGGGAACTCATCCAACAGTTAATTTCCACTTATTGGAGTCATACAATGTAAGGTAATTGGCTGTTGAGCGAATGGTCAGGAAACCAAATTCATTGTCTGAAAATGAATGCGGCAAAAAAAAAAAAAAAAAAAAAAAAAAAAAAAAAAAAAAAAAAGGGGTCCAAAATAATTTTGGTCACCGTGCACAAGTCTACTTGGGAATAATTATTTCTCATACACCTACCAGTGAATAGTGAACAAGGGAGTTGAAACCGCAACTCTGCTGCTAACCCTCCTGATAGATCCCTCTCTTTAGTGAATATACCTCAATGTGTAAACTAATGGCAGAAAACAAAATTAGGGTATATAAATACCGTAATAAAAAAATCACTGTCTAAATGCCTTAGCCTGCTACCCAGGTAGATATCAATGGATCACAAAGTCCCACAAAAAGAATTGGTAAAGCCTCCTCCATCAAACGCACTTAAAACAAGTGTTTTTAGGTCATTGGAAATCTTGTTGGGTACAGATTTATTATGTGTTGTGTCATTTTCTCACACCAAAGGAGGCACAGGCAACACCAGGTAAAGTGTCATTTTTTTGACTGCAACACACAAAACTTGGTAAGGAGGAATACATCAACAATCACATATAGGTGGGTAAGTAATATCATAATGTTGAATAGAAAAAAATGATTCAATATTATTTCAATTCTCTACCATTTAAACTTAAATTGTATTTGTATAGTATACTTTGTAATGTCTAGACTTGCATAAAGATTAATTACAATTTAAATATAGTTTAAAAGCATGATTGCTGTTTTTGTATGCATCACGTTAAACATAATAATCACATTGTTTGAGATGTAATCAGAAAATAATTTCTTTCTTCAATTTTATCAAGTAATTATTCTTTTGGCTTCAGCAAAAGACTTTTAAATGTATTTCCAACCTCTGTTTGAACTATATTGCAAATTGAAAGGGACAATAACAATAATTTCAACTTTAACTGCATTTTTTCTTCTGAAAATGAATGTGATGTATAGGATCCTGCCCTGGCCTGCTTGGGTCTGCAAGCCACAACAAACTCAGAAACTTTAAAGATGTTGTTTCATTTTCTATGGCAGCAACCTATCACATGTTAAATGTTCCTGGTGCAAATTAGTAATGAGGTGAAATAATGAAATAATTACTCACGGTAAAGGTTTTGCATGCGACAGCAGGGCTATAACTTCCATGGGGCAAGTGAGGCAGCTGCTCCTGGAGACACAAGGTGGAGGATGTCCTTCAGCCACCCATCTGCAATGTCTCTGCATCAACTTCTGCGTCTTTCCGCTTCCTAGAGTGCAACCGATGTCAGTGAGACGTGGGTCCTCCGACCTTCCCACTGACACCGAGATACTAGTTAGCGAGCTAGTTACGGCTCTGTTCTAAGACTAAAGTTATTTATAAGGGGTAAATTCTCCACCAAAAGAGGTGGAACGGCACCTTAAATAAAATGTGAATACAAATGGTACTATCTATCTATCAAAGGGTGGTATTAACTCTGCTAACATGTTTCTATGGAAGAGATTAAAAGCCAAGCTGCAGGGGAGGGCTGACAGAGGAGGGGGTCACTTGTCCCTTAGGCGACTTGTCCCTTAGGCCACTTTGAAGATTTGGGGCCACTGCCCAAAGCCTGTTTGTTTTACTTTCAGTTCCACATATAGCCACTAGGGTGTCATGAATTACGGCGACTTTAGGCAAAATTTACACTTGAACTGGCTCCTTTCTAGCTATGATAGTTCTCATGGACATCTGTGATGGTGCTTGCTGGGGATTTCATGTGTTTCGGACCAATCCAGTTTGGTTTTTGGCATAGCTCAGTCAGCCAAACTTGGCCACAGCTTAGTTTTTGTCGTCCCACAAACGAACATTTGATATTTGCTCTTAGTTGAGTCAGCACAAATGTTTACTGCCCGCTTAAGACCAATTACCATTTGGAGAGTAAATTCTATGGTATACTTGGACCAAACGACAAAACGACAAAACGACTCTATAATTCCAACCCATTGTTCTGTAGAACCCATGTCCGATTTATGAACGGCTCCTTTCACTTGATACTCATACTGCTGTGTCCAATGTTCAGAAGTGCGTGAAGTCACAATGTAATTGTATTATTCTATTCTTACCTTGGACTGTTATGTCTGAACATTCATCCCGTTAGAAACCTCTGTTCGCAGAAGATGCTTACAGGGAAACGCTCACAGTCAGTTTAAAACATGCTTTGTTTGGGGCCCACTTCCCTGTTGTTACTGAATCTAAATATAACAGTAGATTGTATAGGGAATACTCCATGTCTGCTGACTGACACACAATAAATAGTTTGTGGTTACGTGACAGCTATAAATGGTATAGCTTAAATTAGTAGATTTATAAATCATTTAAAAAAAATGGGAGGGAAATTGAATGCGCATGTACAGTGCAACCAGTTTTTTACTCTGAGTGGATCCTTCACAAAATACATAAATATTAAACAAATGTACGGATATCAGCATAGGAGTTGGCAATATCGGTTACATATTCCACAGATACGTGCGATCGGGGTTTAAAAATGTAACAGTTTTCAGGCTTTCATGCCGGAAGCTGTTACGTCTGATTGGACAGCAGAAAGCCGCGATGCCGGCTTCTGCTGTCAGGGGGGAGTCCAGGCTGTCAAAAGACAGCCTGATCTCCCGTGCAGCAGCAGGGATGTGTCCCTGCAAGAAGGGCAGGACATACCAGTATGTCCATAGGGGATTCTTGGGATGCGTTTTTTGAACATACACATCCATAGGGGACTGAAGGGGTTAAACCGTTTTAAACACAATTTTAAGGAGTTTTAGATTGAGACTGGAGAAATGTACATTGGGAAGCATTAGGACTTTACTGGAGCTTAATGCCGGAATGCAAGAAGTCATGTTTAACATCAATGTTAAGGGTCTATGAGTGGGGGGAGAGCATGGCGACTTCCCGAGATGATCCGGCCAGAGTCGCTCCTAGACCAAATGGCACCATAAGCAAAGATGCTCTCCGGTGCCTGCCCAATATGGGAGCGTACAACAGGTATGAATACTTAATGAAAGGATGTCCCCCCTGCCAAAAAGCTTACCGTCTACAGAATAGTAATGAATGGATGGACATACAGAAACAATTGGGAGGAGGTGGTTAAGTGAATTTTACATCAGTGCATATACAGTCAAGGTTCTTATTGTAATTAAAAGGTCTTGGTTTAGTTTGCATTGGACGTTGAGGGGAGTTGAAGCTTTGAAAATGTTGGGGGTGTAGGGATTTCCAGGGATACGAAGCAGGATGCGACATTGAAGGCACTTAGGCATATTGTAAGATATTGCAGATGAAATATAGAATGGGTGATGAATGCCGATATTAGAGACAAAATATAGGAAGGAAAATGAACAATCAGGGGAAACCGGCAGCTGTGTATGGGTCCCTTATGAGGTTTGTGTTCTGGGCATCTGCCCCTTTTGCCCTGTGATAAAAAGGCAGCACAGTACACTACTAGAAATATTAGACAGGAATATAGTAAGTAATTTGATATCTGGAGATTGTACACATTAAAGAATTGAAACTGCCAGAGCAAAACATTTTCTCCCTGTGGTAAGATGTAGAGATTTCTCTATCAAGGTTTGTTTATTAAATTACTTGTTACTGGGACTGTTATAAGATATTTATATAAAATAAAATAGACACATACTGTTACATGATGGCGAGTTACGAGTACGACCTCAGGCCATCTTAAGGTCACTGGATTCTCCCAACCATTGTGTGGGATAGGAAGCTCTATGAAGTCAGGGAAATATCTGTCATGTAATGCTCATGCTGCGTCCAGAATGTTAACTCACAGTTGGGTTTATGGAATTCTTGAAAATGTACTTTATTCTTTCCAGGTGTTCAACCTACAACACAAGCAGTAGTAACAAGCGTGTGCACCTTTATCTCTGTCAGGACATACCTGAACGGATACACATAAAGTTTTCTCTGCCGTATAGTTAATTTCCCGATTGATGTTGATGTTGGTTATGGCAGCCTTTGTAGGAATCGGATGAGGAAAAATAAAAATTCCAGGACAGAAAATTGAATATATATATATACTTTTGTAAGCATTTCCAAAACAATTGGTGTTTTTTAAATTCAAATTGGATGAAACATATAGATGAATAAATATAAATTTATACACACACAGGCCACTTTGATAGGTACACCTGTTCAATTGTCAACACAAATCGCTAATCACATGACAGCAACTCAAGACATTTAAGCATGTAGATGTGCCCAAGACAACTTGCTGACATTCAAAACGAGCATCAGAATGGGGAAGAAAGGGGATTTAAGTGACTTTTACGTGGCATGGTTGTTGGTGCCAGACTGGCTGGTCTGAGTATTTCAGAAACGGCTGATCTACTGGGATTTTCACGCACAACCATCTCTAGGGTTTACAGAGAATGGTCCAAAAAAAGAGAAAATATCAGCGAGCGGCAGTTGTGTCAGAGGAGAATGGGCAGACTGGTTGGAGACCACACCAGGTTCCACTCCTGTCAGCTAAGAACAGGAAACCGAGGCTACAATTCACACAGGCTCACCAAAATTGTACAATGGAAGACTGGAAGAACGTTGCCTGGTCTGATGAGTTTTGTTTCCAGCTGTGACATTTAGAAGACTCATCATGTCCATATGGACCAAAGTCTCTGAGAAACCTTTCCAGTAGCTTGTAGAAAGTATGCCACGAAGAATGAAGGCAGTTCTGAAGGCAAAAGGGGGTCTAACCCAGCACTAGCAAGGTTTACCTAATAAAGTGGCCAGTGAGATATCTATCAGGAAAATGCAGCCTGCAGTAACATAGTAACATAGTTCATAAGGTTGAAAAAAGACCAAAGTCCATCAAGTTCAACCCATATACATATTGTGTCCCTACTGTGTTGATCCAGAGGAAGGCAAAAAACCCTTATGAAGCAGATGCCAATTGCCCCATACCAGGGGGAAAATTCCTTCCCGACTCCAAATATGGCAATCAGAATAAATCCCTGGATCAACGTTCTGTCCCTATTAATCTAATATCCATAACTTGTAATATTATTGCTTTCAAGAAACACGTCCAGGCTCCTTTTGAACTCTTTTATTGAGTTTACCATTACCACTTCCTCTGGCAGAGAGTTCCATAATCTCACCGCTCTTACTGTAAAGAACCCCCGTCTGTGCTGGTGTAGAAACCTTCTTTCCTCCAGCCGTAGAGGATGTCCCCTTGTTATAGATACATTCCTGGGTATAAATAGGTCCTGGGAGTGATCTCTGTACTGCCCCCTTATATATTTATACATAGTTATTAAGTCCCCTCTAAACCGTCTTTTTTCCAAACTAAATAACCCTAATTCTGATAATCTTTCTGGGTACTGTAGTCCTCCCATTCCCCTTATTACTCTGGTTGCCCGTCTTTGAACCCTCTCCAGCTCCACTATATCTTTCTTGTACACTGGTGCCCAGTACTGTACACAGTATTCCATGTGTGGTCTGACTAGTGACTTGTACAGTGGTAGAATTATTTCCTTGTCGTGGGCATCTATGCCGCTTTTGATGCACCCCATAATTTTATTTGCCTTAGCAGCAGCTGCCTGACACTGGTCGCTACAGGTAAATTTACTGTTAACTAAAACGCCTAAATCCTTTTCCATGTCAGTCGTCCCCAGTGTTTTCCCATTTAATACATATTCCCAGCCTGGATTTTTCTTCCCCATGTGCATAACCTTACATTTATCTGTGTTGAACCTCATCTGCCACATCCCAGCCCAAGCCTCCAACCTATGCAGATCCATTTGTAATCGTGCACTGTCCTCTATTGTGTTAACCACGTTACAGAGCTTAGTATCATCTGCAAAGATTGATACTTTACTATACAATCCCTCTACAAGGTCATTAATAAATATATTAAAAAGAATAGGACCTAAAACTGACCCTTGTGGTACCCCACTAGTAACAGTAACCCACTCAGAGTATGTACCATTAATAACCACCCTCTGTTTCCTATCCAGTTACTTACCCACAAACACACATTCTCCCCCAGCCCAAGCATTCTCATTTTATGTACCAGCCTCTTATATGGCACCGTATCAAATACTTTGGAAAAATCAAGATATACGACATCCAGCGATTCACCCCGATCCAGTCTTGAGCTCACCTGATCAGGTTAGTTTAACAGGACCGATCACTTGTAAACCCATCCTGATATGGAGTCATACACTTATTTTCATTGAGATACTCCAAAATAGCATCTCTTAGGAAACCCTCAAACAGTTTACACACAACAGAAGTTAAACTAACAGGCCTATAATTCCCCGGGTCACTTTTTGTCCCCTTTTTGAATATTGGCACAACATTTGCTATGCGCCAGTCCTGGGGAACAGACCCTGTCACTATAGAGTCCTTGAATATTAGAAATAGGGGTCTGTCTATTACATTACTTAACTCCCTTAGAACGCGGGGGTGAATGCCATCTGGACCTGGTGATTTGTCTATTTTGATTTTTTTTAGGCGGCACTGCACTTCTTCCTGGATTAGACAGGCGACATGTACTTGGGCATGTATCTCATCCTGCTGTATATTACCTGGCATTTCATTTTCCTCTGTGAATACAGCAGAGAAGAATATATTTAATAGATTAGCTTTTTCCTGATCCCCGTCTATAACTTCTCCCTCATTACTTTTTAAGGGGCCAACACTTTCATTTTTAACCTTTTTACTATTTATATAGTTAAAGAACATTTTGGGGTTTGTTTTACTCTCTTTTGCAATAAGTCTTTCTGTCTCCGCTTTTGCTGCTTTTATCTGAGTTTTACATATTTTATTTTTTTCCCCGATAGCTTTTTAGTGCTTCCTCACTGCCTTTTAGTAGCTTAAATGCCTTCTTTTTGCCATTTATTGCCCCCTTTACATTTTTATTTAGCCACAATGGTTTTCTCTTGTTCCTGACTCTTTTATTCCCATACGGTATGTACCTTTCACAGTGAGAATTTAAGATATTCTTAAAAATCTCCCATTGAGTGTCTGTACTCTTGTTTTTAAGGACATTTACAGTGTTAAGGGCTTCTGTTAGTTGATCAAACTTTGCCTTCCTAAAGTTCACAGTTCTTGTGGCTCCTCTAAGAGTTCCCTTATTGAAGGAAAAGTTATAATGTATCATATTGTGATCCCTATTTCCTAGGTGCCCCCTGACCTGCACATTAGTTACTCTGTCAGGTCTGTTGGTTAATATTAAGTCCAGTAGGGCGCCCCCTCTGGTCGGGTCCTGTACCATTTGGGACGGATAATTATCCTTACTTATAGTCAGAAACCGGTTTCCTTTATGAGATTCACAGGTCTCGGTTTCCCAGTTTATGTCGGGATAGTTAAAGTCCCCCATAATAACCACCTCATTGTGATTTGCTGCCTTGTTTATTTGCTTTAATAATTGATCTTCTGCTGCTTCCATTATATTTGGTGGCTTATAGCAAACCCCGATCAGTATTTTATTATTTTTCTTTCCATATATTTCTACCCATAATGACTCCACATTATCATTTCCCTCACATATATTCTCCCGCAGTGTGGCATTTACATAAAGGCAAACTCCTCCCCTTTTTGTTTTTTTTCGATCCTTCCTGAATAGACTATAACCCTATATGTTAACCGCCCAGTCATAGCTATCATCCAACCATGTCTCTGTTATACCCACTACGTCATAATTTTCTTCAGACATTAACTCCAGTTCGTCAGTTTTATTGGTCAGACTTCTGGCATTAGTAAGCATACAATTTAGAGGTGTATGTTTTTGTTTTTTTTCCTATGAAGCCTATCCCTATTAACTATTCTAACCCCTCCCTCCGCTCCACCCCCAGGTACATTTATAAGCCCCAGCTCTCTATCTACACTATCTTCCCCTTTTATATTGTAGTTTCCCTCCCCCCTTTCCCTAGTTTAAACACTCCTCCACCCTTCTGGCCATCTTCTCCCCGAGCACAGCTGCACCCTCCCCATTGAGGTGCAGCCCGTCCCTACCGTAGAGCCTGTATCCGACAGAGAAGTCGGCCCAGTTCTCCATGAACCCAAACCCCTCCTTCCTACACCAGCTTCTGAGCCACTTGTTTAGCTCCCTAATCTCCCGCTGCCTCTCTGGTGTGGCACATGGTACAGGTAATATTTCAGAAAATACTACCTTGGAGGTCCTTGCCTTAAGCTTGCTACCTAAGTCCCTGAAATCATTTTTTAAGGACACTCCGCCTACCTCTCACTTTGTCATTGGTGCCAATGTTCACCATGACTTAAGTCGAAGTAGAACTCTACCAAGGACATGACATCAGGAAGGGGCAGATACTTGCCATTTATCCTAATCCCTTTTAGCTGGGTGACAATGTAAAGGCTGGAAAAACTGCCTAAGGTCAAAAAAGCAATTTCCACAGAAAGGCTAAAACGCCAGAAAAAAAAAACGCCAAACCGCAGGTAAATGCAGTGGCAGTTTTCCTGGCGTTTTTCATCAAGAAAATAATGCAGGACAAAAACCCAAGTGGAAACCTAGCCTTAGGGCAGTTTTTCCTACGGGGAAGGGGAGCAGCTTTTTGCCATGCTCTCTACCCCTCCCACACACACACACAAAAAGCTGCCCTGCCAAGTGTTACAGCTTTTGGCACAGTTCCTGTCCATTGACTAGAAGGAGCTACAGTCTATCTCCACCATGTATAGTTTTACAAGGACATTCCAAGATGAAAGATGCAAGAACAAGTACACAACTTACATCTGGTAACGTTTATTAAAAATACTGCTGTACAAGTGGAAAAAAAAAAATAAGTAACATTTGGGGGCATGACACAAGAATTCAACATACATGTGCATATAAAAGGAGTTGATAATACAGAATGCACTGAAAGGTGGAAAACAAAATTAAGTACCCTTACAGTAATATTTACAGAGCAGAAAATAAAAGTTAAAACATGTACCAAAATTTTAAAAAAGTGTATCATGATTTTAAACTTTCTTCTGTGCTTTTATTAAAGAATTATGGTGTCCAGGTATTGCCATGTTAATAACTGTTTAACATATTTACATGGATCACACTTAATTAGCACATTTAATGTTTCAACGAACTTGAATTAAAATAGGGTTCTGATAGACCCGCAAAGAGATGGGGATCAAACTGTAAAGGCGTCAAGGTATGACCCAACTCAATAAAAGTGCATGCATGTACTGTATTACCAAATATGAAATTTTTCACTATTTTAAATTAAATCCTGAGATTAGCATATGGCCAGAAGCAAACTGATCGCAGTAGGCAAATGCTTTAAATTGGGTAATAGAGGGCTGAATGCTGATCAATTAATATTGAGAGCCATGTTGCAGGTTGGCCATTTTTGCTTTTACAAAAGCATTGGTCCCCCAGAAAACAAAAAACCCATGCAACCCAAAAACAAAAAATGTAATATAACTCGAAATAATCCCCCTTTTGCCCTATACAATGCTTGAGAGGTCTTCAATGATTTGTAGCACTATCAGGCCCTTCTAACAGCCATAGTCATGCAAACCCAGGGGGAGTTTAGACGGAGAAATAAAAATTAAGAAAAAAAACAAAACAGGTAGCCTGCTTATAAAATTAAGCATTTCTTCTACGATACAAGTACTTAGGTTTTGTAGCAGAAAAAAAAATGCAATATGATTTATAAAAAACAAAAAAATAAAAAGACATCTGCTTTCTTTTATAATAAGCTAGTGATAAAATGACAGTTCCTGCTTGGTTGCTCTCCGGGTTAAACATGGTGTTCCATACATAAAACAATATTGTGGCAAGGTCAATTCTGAAGGACATATTTTCTTTATTTTTTGTAATCCTGTTAAAAAATGTTGTTGGAGCAAAAGAAATTTAAGTTCTGCCTTCAGATTCAACTGTTGGTGCCAAACTGAACTCTTCCACATTTTATGAATGTAAAAAAGCCAAAGCTTTCAAATCCAAAAGATCTGCACCTCAACTTACTTCACCGGATGGAGACTTACATAAAGCTTTATACATAAACATAAAAAAAGTACTTCTCTGCAATCAACATGCTGAGAATCATTAAAATTTAGGTCAGTAGAAATTTTTAAACACCAAGTCTTTTCTTATCACCAAGCAGCCCCATGGTAAAAGTAGGGGAAAATGGGTATTTTATCATATATAAAATACAGTGCCAGTGATGTTATAGACGCTAAACTATCATAAGTCAAATATTTGGCAGTTTTAGATGATTTATTTTAATCCACTGAATACTGCACAGAGCTCCTGAACATTTTGTAAACCAAAACCTACTCAAAGTGAGGTTTGTGGCTTTTGCTGTAATTGCAGAAGGCATACCAGATACGCTTTCCCTTTGTAAGCTGAAGCTCTCAATGCAAGGGCTCTAATAAAAAGAAAAAAAATATATATTTATATATAAAAAGGTATTCAGCAGTGTTTCAGTATCCAGTGTAAAGTACAACAACAAAGCTGTTTATTGATGAAAAAGGTTTGTAGATCTTGGCGTAAAAAAATATATATATCAATAGGTTGTTGAAACTTATCAGGCAAGCAAGGGAAACTATAGAAAATGTCACAAATGTCAAAAAAAAGTTTTACGTCCATGTACAGCTCATTACGGTGTTCAAATGGTGCAGTGTGGCGAGGCCGACCTTGACACTCGAAACACCAGAAAATGTATCCTCTTGATTGGTTCCTATATATTTTACAATTCGTTACAATTGATAGAACGTGGACAAAAAAAAAAAAATCTAAGAAAGTTAAAAAACTGCAGTTTATGGAAATTGATCCACTTTGTGGTCCTTGTACACAAGTTATATACATAGTATTCTGCAATATTTGTAAAGACAGTGCCCCCGAAATGTCCTTGAAAATGTTTCCCTTAAATGTCCGTTCACGGTGGCGATACTCCGAAGATCATAAAGGCGGAAAAATTAAAAAATTTAGTGCATACATAAGTAGAGAAAATAAAAGCAAGAACACCATTCACTTGATGGTGTCCTAATATTTAAAATAAAATTTCTTCACAGATAAATCCTCCGTTGGCAGCCATAGCTCAGAGATCAATGAAAACATTCTTCTCTTCCAAGTATCAGTGTACCTGACTGAGTGCAAGCAGCTTCGCTCATCTCCGGTTTGATTCCACGTGAAATGAGATGACAATGACTATTTCAGCTGTAGTGCAATTTGCCGTCGGTTTAGTTCTTCGTCAATGTCCTTTCAGCAAATACTACAACTGGCCATTTGAGGCTGCCACAAGTTCCTGAAACGTATTTTCAAAGCAGCGTTTAAGATCACTGTATGTTACCACAAGTACACTCTTCTCATCCCTGGAAATGAGGCTTATTTTTTCAGGCATGCCAGCATCTAACTAAAATAAAAATAAAAAAAATTATTAAATAAGCTTTGAAATATACCAGGTTTTACGGTTAGATGGGAAAGCCACACACAAAGAGAACCTTTATCGTATATATTACCTTGTTAAGACAAGAGACAATGTGGCCAAGGTCGATCCATGGAGTTCCTGCTTCTGTCACCTGATGGAAGAGATGATCCCTAAAAAGTTTAAGCAAGTATCTGTCCCCAGTCTCTGACCAGGCAGGGTCTTTCTGAAACCTAGTTTAGGGAAAAGGACAAATCGTTAAAAAAAAAAAAAAAAAAAAAAGGCAGCATTCTATTTCATGGAACCAATATCGCCGACTGCATGCCGACAGTTTCCCTTGTATTTAACCATCATGGGGACATTTTTCCCTGAGGTAGGCCTGACCCATTTTCATGCTTTTGAAACAGTTGCATATAGGCTACAACCTTAAAAACTTTTCCTGAAAAATCAAAAAAGCAAGCTATGCTATTCACAGTTGGCACCGACCTAGAAATAAAATTGGATAGCAGATCTGCCCCATTTGGCTCATCAAGTCAGTCCATTGTTTTTAGCCTGCTGTAAATACTTATAACATTACCCTTAGTCTGGATAGCCATATGTCTACGCCATGCCTGGCAGGACTTATTTGTGCATATTTGGGCAGCTTGCTATGGGACTTTTAAACCTTTGGAATAAAAGTTCTATTTTATACCATGCCCCTGTGCAACGCGACTTTCTACCAGGTAATCCCTGCTATGTACGGGCTTTCTTATTTGTCGTTTCGTATGAGCCGTTAATGGTTGGGCTCGGGACCCACGCCTGCAGCGTGGTCACACATCTGATATATGCGTGCTTCGTTCCCTCCTTGCTGTGTAACGTCAATATAGGCTTAGTCCCTATACCTATATGCCATGCCTGTTTAAATTTCCTTACAGACCATGCAAAACATGATATAGCAGTAAAACATGCACATACATACATACACTGCACGCAACCCCCATGAAGGTCACAGTTTACAAATCACAAGGTAGGAATACATAGGAAGGTGTTAAATAATTGCTAAAGAAAAATAGTATACAGGGCACACTTTTGTGCGCTACAACTAATACCACTCAGCAATAAGCCCATTTTTCTACAAGTTTTATAGAAATATTTTTAGGCACCTGTCACAATCCCCGTCAGTACAATAGATCAGCTGGCATCAATGGTACCATGGTGGCCAAAAACCCATGTTATATGCCATTTGCCAGTCAGCAGGCATTACTTCTCCCCAGAGAGAAGCCTCGTGTTTCGAAGTAAATCCAAGGCATTTAGTAGCTGGTTGTGTGAGCCCAACTTTGCCTGCAACGCATCTCCTAGGTTGCTGGCACTCAAGGGGTTAATAGTCCACAAATCTACTTTAGACATATTCAAACCCACCACAGACACGCCAGGGTTTCTGGAAATCACTGCTCGAGTACAGATGGCTCACTAATGGATTTGAACTAACCGTCTTACCTGCATCTAAAGCGGTTATTATCCATAGAGATTGTGGTGTGTTTGCAGCACTTCAAGCTGGGGTTACACTCCAGAGACCCTTAAGGTAAGTCTGAAATTAGCTTATTATTAAAAAAATGTCAAAATCAACCCGATGCCTGAAATTTCTCACTTCGGTTCGAAGGAGCTAGTTTTACCAGGACACTGATCAGAGGTGTACCAACATGTTACGCGACCCTCTCATGGGTAATTTTTATGAGCTAAGTGTGAAGTTTCTTACTCTGGCCTTTCGTTAATAGTTCCCAATTTTGCCAACAGCCTGAACAACCTTCCATTCTGCACCTCCTGCAGGGAAAAATAGAGATAAAATAAGAGGAAAACACCAATTTGCTTGGAAGAATTTTCCCTGCAATAAGTACATGAAACTTGAGCTACAGCAATTAGATTCAGGGAGCGCGGGTTTTATCTGTAATGGAAAGCTAATACGTACCTAAGGTGATACGCAATTTGCTTTACCACTACAAGATATATAATCATATTATTCATGGTTGTATCTTGAACCCTGCTCACCATAATCACTACCAATACAAGAGAGGGTTCCAGAATAAAAACAGGACTTCTAGTAGTCGTCGTCTTAAAGGACATATTTCGACAAGCAGGTAGGCCACTGACAAGCTTCCAAATATACAACTACGTTCATCGACTACTACAGCATGTAGAAGTATCCGATCTCTTTCAATCTCTGCCTTTGTAGATTAGTCGAACATTTGCATTCATTAGTCTGCCTAAGTAATTATGTAGAAGTCATATGGAAAGCTAAACGAAAGGTGCCTTTTTTTTTTTTTTTATTAAGTACAGTACTGTGTACAGTAATAGTTTAGCACTGGCTGGTTTTATTTAAGTTTTGCAGGCCTGTAGAGTGACTTGGTATTTAACATGACTATCCCTGATCAACCACCACACTGAGCATTGTAGCAGCGTTTCTATGTGAAATACTAGGTTTTTAAACCAAGAGATTTACATTCAAAAACGGACGAGATTACCTTTGCAAGGTCCTCCTCTATGACATCATTACGCATTTGCGCAGAGTCTAACTGAGTGTAAAACCTGGCACCAATCATTGGCATGATGTCATTCACACTACGCAGCCGGTTTTGGTCAGTCAGCAAGTACCTGTAGATGTTACATTTTGGAATTATTTGTAGTATCTTAAGCTAAGCCATAACATTCAACTACAACACAGAATTCTACAGAATGAAAGCCGCCACAAGTTCAGATCCTATACACACACGTGCATGAATATATTTTATCTATACACACACACATATATATAATAAGTCCTTACAAAATGAGATTTTTTAAGTCTGAAGAGTAGTTTATGGTCACGAGCTCCATTGCTTTTTGAAGATTCTCACGCTGAATTCCTGCCAGAGAATTGCAAGCCAATGCCAAGACAACTTTTCCTAAAGAGATCAGGTCTGCTTGCTGAAAAGAATACAAAAACATACTATTTGTGGCATGAAAACAGCACCTCGAAGCAAGTGATGCACCGCAGTTCTCTTTTTTTTTTTTGACATGTTTAAAGAATGTATTAAAATACTGCTTTAATGAATGTATGTATGTATGTATGTATGTATGTATGTATGTATGTATATGTACTTTAATATATCGCCTTTGTTGGAGTGGCTACACGAGACATTAAACCGCCACTTGAAAAAGAAAGAAAAAAAAAATGTGCAAACGGCCCATCAGAATCTTTCTAAAAGCAGAAGCCATATAATAAAAATAAAACACAACTTACCTGGTACTGGGGTATAAGAGCCACAGGATTCTGACTTCCATCATATGTTAAAACATCAAAAATCCCAACGCAATTCACACGCAGTCTATAATAAAAACGGTACTTTTAAAAACCAGATCACCAGAGTATGTTTAAGGTTGATGTGTTACATTTGAAAAATGGTCATTTACGGGTATACCTGTACAATATCACAAAATATAACAACGTACAGTATTTACACCTTTAAGACACTGGTATTTAGATGTACATGTTATAGGGTCTTCATATAGGCAATAGAAATAGGAAAACCACTCAAGAATGTTAGCTGACCAGGAATCACATCAGACTGATTGAAAATAAAAATCCTCAATCTCAGGAGCATTGATAATGTATGGCACATCAAACTTGAGCCATGCGGTCTATCTAAAAAAAAGCAGATTTATTAAAATCCTATGTTTCAAAATAATGTTTTTTTCTCCTATGGGGGCGTTTGCTAAACAGACGTAGTGAAAGCCATTTTTTGTTCATCAAAAACCACCATTAGCGGATAGACTAGGCTAGGTACCGGCCCATCCACAGACGGAAATAAAATAGCAGGCTGTAATGAACTTGCCAGGGAAGCAAAAATTTAAGAACTACATATATAAATCAGTATATTGTAGACGAATTGAGAGATAACTGCTGTAGGTAATTTGTATGCATGTGTGTTCAAAGGACATGCTGTTAACCAAGCACATATTATAGGGCAAAACAGACAAAGTCCTGCTTTACAAACACCCAACATCAAAGCTTTTCACATTTGCGTTAGATCTGGGTCACATTGGAGATGCTACCTGGTTTTTCCAGTAATGAGAATTTTCGAAGGATCCATGACACGACATGCTAAGCCAGCTGTGTGAATGGTTCGCAGAGCGGAGCTTAACTGGACGATATAAGCCCAGATTAGGGATTCAGGAAGCAGCCCTGCATGCTGGCGAGGCAGAGGACCATCATGTTGGCCTACAAAAAATATATACAAAAATTTTACAGCCCATGTATTGGCAGTAATACAAGCAAACAGTAACCACAGTGTCCAAAACAGAATACCCTGGCTAATTCTTACCTACACCCACGAACTCTCCAATGAGATATATAAACAAACAAACAAAAAAAAATAAAATAAAAAAAAGCGCACACAATAGAATATAAAAAAAAAAAAAATACTAATTATGAGAGGGCTGGTGTAATCATCATCAGCAATATCACAAACAAGAGTACAGTGGATTTATTTTGTGTGGTATGAGAGCCATCTAAGGTTGGGATTCTACAATTCCATAGGCTGCCAATTCAAAATCTTTATGGCAATATAGGTTAATTAGGCATACTAACAATAAATTATACAGATAGAGAGCACAACTTACCCCACTTTCTTTTAGTGAAATATGCATCAGCGCTTGGGTCATTAAAATGTCTGCTCATCATGGTCTCCCCGCCAGCATGAAAGTCATATGCGAACACAAGGGCTTTAGTAGGGGAATAGAAAAAGTAAACAGAAGCGTCAATAGCGATTAAAACTATACTCCCAAAAGTTAACATGGGGACCACTAACTTCTGCCGGTGCATTTTGTACTTTGAAAATCCCAGCGCTACATGTTAACAAATAAAAAGTCTAACATGTCTATAATGGAGTGAAAGGATAAAGCCAGTGGCCTTTTACATCCAACATACACCAGGAAGGTTTACCAGGGATAACATTTACTGAGACGGCAGGCTGGCCTTTAAAACCGTTGGCCCGTCCGGAGTTAAGTGATGCCAGTTTGGGGAAATACATTTATCAGCTTTGGAAAGTAGCCAAGTATAACTTTATAGGAGTTTTGCTTTAAAAAGCCCACGCCGGCTGAGAACTTACAATGTTCTCCAAAAGCTTTGGTTGTAAACACTTCTCGCAAGGATACAACATTTGAATGCTGAACTTTTTTCCACGTGTCAACCAGAGACATACACTTTGTGTTTACAAGACGAAAACCTGCAAGGAAACAAAAAACACAAAACCCAGGAACGTTTAACATAAGTCTTATTGCTGTAAAGTGATAAAGTTATCTGTTAAGACACATTGCAACTTCTACAGCAAAGTATATTTTAAGTCTTTCATTTTTTTTTTTAAACAATAATGAAGACATTTTAACCTACAGAGAGTTTGATGTCATAACCTTTGCTATTACATCACTATTCACAGGTGTTTAGATACCTGTAAAGAGACAGCATCAAACGTGAATTCTTCTGAGAGCGGTCATCTGCTAAAACCTTACAGACTCTACCCCCCTCCAAATGTTTTAGTGCACTCCACATAAGCACTTTAGTAAGCCTGAAGAAATGTACTTCCACACACAACAGTCTAGCTATAAGTACAGAGGAAATGGTCTTGCCCATTGGAGATATTGAGTAACATGTAGGTCCTTACCGTGAACCGATATTCTACTCACCATGCACCCTGCGCAGGCAGTACGGCAGATCATCCTTGCCATTTACAGCTTTGTAGCATGATGTGATGTACCCAAAGTTGCTTGACTTGTGGATTCTGTTTGGAGGTGGCAGCGGCTCCAGAGGAAAGAGGCTGTGGTAGCTATCAACCTCTGCAGGTACTGCTATGCAACATACAGCAAGCATGAGTTACCCATTAGGGAGGAGGAAAACACGCATATTGAAAAACACATCTGCTAAGCCAGTAAGAACCTATTTGTATTCATACTAAACTACATATATGTAGTTTTAGTTTAAGTGTAATAGATTCAAATGTGAACTTCCTGCACACAAATCAACTAAAATTGTTATTCACGCTTACCTGGCATATCAGCTTGATCAATCTGCGCCATTGTTATTAAATGCCTGTTTATCAACTCCTAGGGAAATAAAAAGGCAGAATAGTAAACATAAGTTTACTGCATATATATAGAGAGAGAGAGAGAGAGAGAGAGAGAGAGAGAGAGAGAGAGAGAGAGAGAGGCACGTGCGGTGTTTAAGCAGCCGATTACATGGTTATTTTAAAGGCGATTGCTCAACATCACATCTAAAGGAGACAAACGGTCAAGGCCTTCGTACTTTTAAATTACGAAAGGGTACAATCTGTGTGCCAAGCTAACCTTATACACAGTGCACATAGTGTTAAATGGGGGGCATAAGGCATTTCTGTAGGCAGAGTGCTCTATGATCTGCCTTTTAACCCCCTTAATGCCACTGCCTCCAGAAATGCCTTTTAACCCTCTATATGCCACTCTGGCATTTAGGGGGTTAAAAGGCATTTATGGGGCAGAGTGACAAGCCTGGGGGCAGATGTGCATAACTGGGGGGGGGGGCAGGTTGGAAAATAAAAGGAACAAAATATTTTTCTCAATCATAGCTTTTATTGAAAATAGTTTACATGAATTAGCATTTACTGGTAAAGCTTTTTTCCTATAGGGTCATCTCATATTCAGGCTCTCTTTTTTCCCCAAATGTATATTTAGATTTTGGGGGGTCGTCTTATAATCGAGCAAATACGGTAAATACCTTGAGCCTGACTAAGAGCCAAAGCTGGAAAATAAATTCTTTAGCTGTGTTTTAATTAATTACATACCTGCCTCAGCTCATCAGTCATGAAGAACGAAGGAGCATTTGCTTTTGGCTGCATGTAGGCAACATGAGGAGCTGTTGGAGGGTAGATGTGATAGTTCGGAAAAACCTTCAGTGAAGTAAAAAAGAAAAGTATTGAAGCAGGGTGCAGTTTGTTAGACTGTCGGAGATTGGGCAGACGTGTAAATAACACATGGCTCTTACCATTCCCGTGAGGGGTGCTGGAGTGGAGTCTGTGTAGAAATAGGTTGTTCCACCTACGGTCTCTTTCTGTATAACTTGTCCTGCAGATGGGGGCTGCGAAACAGAGTTTGTGACTGGTGTTGAGGCACTAGTGGGAACCATGTAGTTTGCTGGGTTTGGTGTGTGGCTCCGCCTCCGAGGAGCAGGAGATGTGTGGGGTGTAATTTTAGGAGAGTGAAGTGGTGAAGATCCAGCTGATAAAGACATCCCTATGGATAAGGAAAGGCAGGAGAGTTAAGAATGCATGAAGAGCAAGTATTCAATGCAATCCACGATTCAGAAGGCTTTGTAAAAATGCAATATTCAGACCGATTGAAAGATGCTCTAGAGCAGTACTGTATCTTATCAGAAACCGTCAGTTATTTATTATTGTACAAATCTAGGGTTCCAAATGCATGTGCATCCATACATGCAGAATATATTTCCTTGTTTAGGCATCCTAAAACACAACATACATGACAATTTACAGTACATACATGCTTACCTGGAGCAAGACCGGCTGCTGTGGGAGCACCCATGGAAGGATGGGAGAACAAAGCTTGAGAGAAGGCAGGCATGCTGGACTGTGACATATTACTCAGCCGAGAAGTTGATCCTCCCTTTGGAATAAACTCGCTAGCAGTCGGATTAGGAGTCTAAAAAGGGAAGATGCAGCCAGAAGAGACAGGGCAGAATAGTCAGTGTTTGTGTATTAGGATTACAGCCCCAGCTCTAAATCCGCTGCCAAGTGAATTTAGCTGCCATTGCAAAATGAGTCTGCTGTAAAGACGAGAACAGCGAAGGACCTCAGATGGATGTGTCACGGAGACACACGCTGTTCATTTCTATACTGACAGTCTACACAGAGGGAGTTTACTGTGAAATTGAACGGTAAAGTGGCTAGGACTGGATGTCACTGACTAATTGTTACTAGATCTGAGTTTTGGCCAAAATTCAAATATGTTAAAGGTGTATTTAGGGCATGAAACACATGCGGGGTTTCTGAGGGATAATAGGTACAGATGCATATATAGCACCTGAACTATATGGCAAATGTAAATGCCTTTCTGACAGATTATTCAGAAATCCACTAAATAGACTGAGTAATCTGTAGTAAATTCAGTGAGCTCCAAAAATGTGTATTCCATGTCCCATTTACCCAGAAATTATTTTCACATATCTTCTGCATGTCTCCTTTCAAACTACGGTACATTTCTCAGTTTTCAAACCAATACATTGGTCACGTTGGTAACCTTTTTTTTTTCCTCTTTCAGGGAGCTTTATGCACGCCATATCCTACTCTTTATGAAGATACCTTTACAGTCTAGTGCAGACACCCGTTTTATAGAAATCATTAACACATCCTGGGTTAGGGCAGCGAAACCCCTGCAGCCAAACTGCGAGTCTTTGATCTCATCGGCCCAATTACACCAAGGAGGCTGTGCTGGCTCCTTTAAAATACGGATGGCCAGGATATAATGAGTTATTAAAATGGCACGAAGTGGCTTTTTAATACAGCGTAGACGCCGGCCATTGAGGTGGCTGCTGAGGGCTCTGCAGAGGTCTTGAACAACTAAACACATGCATAACACTAAGATCATATTACTTCTGTTGATCAAATATAAATTGGGACGGATAGTTTCACGTTTGAAATCTTTTTTATATTTTTACTCCCCAAGACACTTCCGCTTTAAAATGACGCTCCAGATGCTATATGCGCTTTAATGGATACGATAGGTGCCTAGTGCTTTTAAATTCAGTGTTAATATAATGTCTAGCACTGAAAAGAACTATTCTGTCTTATTGTTCCAGTTAACCGTTTAGTTAGCAGATCTGGAGGTCGGCATCCATGCCATTTTAGTTACATTCCAAATAGATTCCATTCAGTGTGGTGGCTCTATCATAATACCGACGAAGTCCTCCCCACCAGACTCGTATGTGTCAGAGGACCCGTGTGATTAATTATTGAACGTTAATACTAGAGAACGTCAATAAGAAAAGCAGGCAATTTCAAACAGACAAAATACATTGTCATTGCTGGTGGAGTGAAGGCATCGCCTTAGTGTTACTCTAGATTTTCTCTATCCATAAGTCTTTAGTGTTGAATTTGGTCACCACAGAATCTTCCCGTTTATATTTTATACATATTACTTGCCTATATAGACATGACAGACTAAGGCACTACCTACCTTTCGCCTTTGAGACATACTGAGGCCAGAAAAGTCATTAAAAAGTGTGGAAGCCGGAGAACCTAAAGGATCTGTACAGAAAGAAAGCACAAAAAACGTTCAGATCACAATACAGAGACCTAAAAATAGATATCAGCAGCAAGGGTTCAATAAAATCGTGTAATTCCATGCAAAAGGCTATGAAATCCGCAGCTGTAAAGTTTTGAAGCAAGTAGGGCCGCAGATAACGAGCAAGCTATTTCCATTGGTCTTGCCCAAGACAAGAATATATATTCAATGTAAAGTTATGCTGCAATAATACATTGTCAGGTTTGTGTATATGGCGACACTACGGGATAGGTTGGAATGGGTGGCCTGCATCATGAAACATGTATCTGCTGAACAGCGCCCTGTCACTAACATACAAAATGAGTATATTAAGGAATTTTCCACACCTAGAACTTGGTCTTTGATCTAAAGAATGGAAACACTGAATGATTTGTATTGCTGCTAGCATCCATACACTGTTTTAATATGATGCATTCATTTGGTACACAAGAAACCGTTTGGGTAATAAAAGTAAGCTTTTTAGGCTGCAACACTGACCGTTAAAGCAGCACAGCATTCTTTTAAGATACAAGATTCATATGGCTTAAGCCACAAATAGATTACAGACGGTCCCCATTTACATGGGATGCAGATTTCCATGTACCGGCGAGCCTCCGACCAGAAAGTCGCATGAATGAAGACTGGTATTTGTAGGATCGCACATACCGTGTGTGTAGGCCTTGGCACTGTCGTTGAGAAGGCTTGGGGAACTGCTGCTGTTCGTCATTCGCTGCAACCAAAAGTATGCGTTAATACCATTACAAAACGGTTTCTTTAGAGGACTGGTCCATCCAAGGGCTAAGAGATGTTTGTACAAATACCCCCCACACACAATCTTCATACATACCCGAAATTGTGCTGGATAACTATATTCCCATTTGGACTCAGAGTGGTGGTGGTGGGGGGGGGGGGTTCAAGGAGGTTTGTGATAATTTTTAGCGGATCATTGCACACAGCACTAAGATTAGTCCCTTACAGAAGTCTCTTCTTCACTTGTAAGGGACATACAATATCTTGACGGCTTTGTGACTATATCAATCTGAAAATGACTCCACTAAGAATGACTCACAAACCTTACTGGGCTATAGTCAAAACGTTCTGCAAACTACTCATGCAGCATTAAAAAAAATAAAAAAATAAATTCAGGTTGACTTATCACAAAGCCACGTTTTACCTGCATCCTTGGATAACTTGCTTCAGCCGGGCTCCCAAACCCATTCATTCCAATAAAGCTGGAGCTGAAGTAGGAGTCTGTGATACTCGTATCGGATAAAGCACCGTCTATCCCAGGAACTGAAAAGGAATGGACTGAAATGAGATGTCGTACCGAGTGCTGAAAGCACGCACACATTTCAATAAGTAGCATGCTCTGCTCTGGACAGGTATACTTGAAAACGATGTTTCTACAAACACACATGTGCATGGCTGTGAGATGCAGAACATGTAAGTGAAGCGGTATGTAGTCTAGAACACGTTGTCTCTGCCAATGACCGGGACAAACTAGTCATGGATTTCATTTAAAATCTAATAAATTAAGTTGAGGGTCGGCTATAGTGTGCATTACCTTTCTAGGGCACGGCTATACCATAAAGCAAGTATACATTCTAATTCTAAAGAACAGGTAACGTTTCCATTAGATGATAGAGCATATGGTATGCAGCGATGTCCCTTCAAGACAAATGGTTCACACACACCTGCAGGACGCGCATCAAAATCTGTAGCAGAATGCAAGCTCCAAGTTGGACCTTTTAAACAAACAAACAGAAAAGTAATAATAAAGTGGGTGCCGGGAAAGAAAATATTCCCTTCAATCAGACGGCAGTTCATAGAACACTGATTAAGAACAAGGCTGGTGGAATATCTTCTCAAAAGAAGAACCTGCTTGAAGTAACCAGCGGTGTTCTGTACCTTAAATAGTTAAATTGCACAGCTGCTATTTACGTTGGCTAAGAATGCAGATCTTCTCTTTCCTTCATTGTGCGATTTTCAAACGTCCTAAAGCAGATCTCAAAATTATACCCTGAAACTGTATAACCCTACACTTGTGCTGGAGCTGAGCTCCCACCAAAATCAACGGCAGTCCATCGTGCATGTTCAGTGATCATAGGAGGGATGGCCCCTCAGCTGGAATGGGCTTAAATTTGAACAAACAGATTTCGGGGGGGGGGGGCACAAGCTCTCAGAACTAGAACATATGAGCAGATCTGTACAATGCCACTGGAGTCCACACAATATAGACTCAAATCGCTTGTAACCGGGACACTCGTTACCCAATATATCAGTTTGTCAGTCTGTCACTTTAATGCATGTGCAAAACCAAACATAACATGCAGACTAGATAGGCCAAATGGTTCTGGTTTGCTGTCACTTTCTATGTTTCTGTGTATATATACACCGATCAGCCATAACATTATGACCATCTGCCTAATATAGTGTAGGTACCCCTTCTGTTGTCCAAACAAGTATGGACTTGTGAGGCGAGGTGGGGCCTCCATGGTTGGATGCCATGTGTTCTCTGGCTAAGTGGCGCACCCGACTATCCACGTGATGTAAAGGAAAACGGGATTCATCAGACCAGGCCACCTTCTTCCATTGCTCAGTGGTCCAGTTCTTATGCTCATGTGCCCACGGTAGGAGCTTCCAGCAGTGGATCGGTTAACCTGGGCACCCTGAGTGGTCTGCAGCTACACAGCCCCATCCGCGACAAACTGCGATGCTGTGCGTGTTCTGACTTTTTCAGCAATTTGAGCTACAGTCGCTCGTCCAGTTGGATGATGGTCAGATACTCACGCTTGCCCATTTTTCCTGCTTTGAGGATGAAACGTTCACTTGCCGTCTAATATATCCCATACTGACAGGTGCCATCATAACAAGATCACATTGACCTGTCATTGGTCATAATGATAAGGCCGATCCGTGTGTGTGGGATACCATACAACGCAATAAACAAAAGCCTCAGCCGGCAGTGAATTTCAATAATTGAAGTCAACTACTAATTCCGTTCACGTATCTACGTCCTGCACGACATGACAATATCATTGCAACAGGGAAAACACAAAAAAGCCACAAACTTGCTCGTAGCCAACGGAAAACAGATCTGACTTCACTACCCTTTAGAAAACCCATAGAATACTGAGCAGTTATGTTAAGCAAAAATGCTTTAAAAAATGGACATGTTCTTAGTTTATTTTTATCATATAACAAAATTGTAGGGTGGGGTTCAACGTACATATTAAATTAATGCTCATTGGCACCTGTTTGGTATAATCATACATTTAACTATATGCCTACAACATCTTCGGTTCACTCACTTTGCATTTTGTTAATAGTTTAGTATTTTTTTTTTATTGCTTAACAAGTTTTTTAAAGCATTCTTACACACCTGCTTAAAATGTTCACACAGTACTATATGTTTGCGAAAATATATAGTGTATATATGAAGTGTTTTACATTGAGATTTCTCTTGTTTTCAAATATATGTCCCAGGGAGCCAAGTCCAGAAACGGGTCTTACATACAAAGTATACATATTAACCCCTTGACAATTGACATGCCAGACACGTCCCGGAAATGCATCCCCTTAACGACAATTGACGTTTCTGGCATGTCATGGGGTTAAAAGAGCATAGAAAGCTATCAGCGATGGCCTAAGTCAGTTGGATAATACTTTGACTCACTACTTTGTTTCTAAGGACACGGAGGTCCACATTGCTTTATAATCTTTGGCCACTATTGGGCATTTTCACTGCGTTGTGTCATGATGTGCAGGGTTAACTCGCCTCACACAACTCTGAAGGACAGTAACCAAAACACCGAATGTTTTCACAATTTATTACTCTGCCTATTTTATTTGATACGTTTGCTTCTACATATTAAGGTTAGATTATAGAAAACACAACTAAACATAGTTTAAGATCACTTTGGACTAGAATTATCTGCCGCCTGTATAGCATACACTAGAAAAAATCCAGTTTAAATCCTTGTTCTGTGTAAGTGTTTGATGGCAGATAAGAGCTTATTTTATCATTGGCCTCCTCTTACATTCAGGATAGCCTTATACCAAGCTCATGCATGCTTTTAACGCCCTCAGTGTAATAAGCTCTACCACACCTGGAAGAGTGTTGCAGCGATTCACCACCCTTTTAAGGATGTAAAACACGCTTACATTCAGGGCCCCCTTTAATATTAATTGGACTCTAGGCACCCCACGCTCCCTAGCATGCAATCACGCCACCCCAACACCAAAAACCAACAGATAATAATGGGCTTGTCTGAATCAGTGCAGTCCTCCCTCCTTCTGACTCTAGCATGACTCCGCGTGAGCAGTCCTCGCGCCACACGCATGCACAATTCTATGCCGATCGCATAGCAAATGGTGCAGGTCCAGCAAGTGACCCAAAACAGACATGCGAGTCGTGATCAGGGTTGGCATTAGATGTTCAGGCACTCTGTGCGAGTCCCTTCATTTGCTGTAAACCACCTCTTTACCTCCCTCATGCGGTTCAGGTAGAGATCAACTAAATACATGAACACCGTTGCAAGTATAGATCAACTAAATAAGACATAAAAACCCTGCATTTCCGGGTATTTAAAAAAAAAAACAAAACACTTAAAAACCCAGCCTAGCAAGTATAGATTAACTGAAAATCATGTGCAAACCCAGCATCGAAAGTATAGATCAAATACCCTATTTGCTCGATTATAAGACGACCCCCCCAAAATCTGAATATTAATTTAGGAAAAAAACAAAAAGCCTGAATATAAGACTACTCCATTGGAAAAAAAGTTTTACTAATAAATATTAACATGTAAACTATTTTTTCATATTTAATAAAATCTGATTGAGAAAAGTGTTTCTCTTTTTTTTTGCCAACCAGTTATGCACACCTGCCCCCAGGCTTGCCACTCTACCCCAGGATATGCCTTATACCCCCCTATATGCCACTCTGCCTCCAGAGATGTCTTATAACCCCTATATACCACAGTGCCCCAGGATATGCTTTTTAACCCCCTATATGCCACCCTGCCTGCAGAAACGCCTTATAACCCCTATATGCCACAGTGCCCCATGATTTGCCTTTTAACCCCCTATATGCCACTAGGCCTGCAAAAATGCCTTATACTCCTAAATGCCACAATGGCATTTAGGGGGTTAAAACACATTTCATGGGTCAGAGTGGCATATAGGGGCTATAAGGCATTTCTGGAGGTATAGTGACATAAAGGGGGTTAAAAGGCATATCATGGTGCACTCTGCCTCCAGAAAAGCATATGTCATGTGACGCCAGCACTCCCATCATAGACGCCCTGGCAGAAGTGCCAGCAGCAGCGGGGATTGTCTGAGTCCATCGGGCAGATGTTCGCCGGCTGCCAGCCAGGAAAGGTCTGCGCGATGCGCGTAGACAACGTCCTCTGCTCCCCGCGCTTTCGCGAGCACTCTGACAGAAGCCATGGTGGAAGTGCCGGCAGCAGTGGATCCAGGTCCCCTGCAGTGCTGAGGGGGATCAGGATCTTAGTCAGACCTCTATTTGACGGACTCGATTATAATTGAGCAAATACGGTAGATCATACATGGAAGCCCTAAAAGTCAGACGTGTCCTCGCACATATAGGACTGGCTCCAGCACATAGACTGCATCCAAAGGACCCGCTCAGCACTTTTATCGGACTCCTAGGACTTGTCATATTTATCCCCAAACAGCCTCCCTGTGCCATCTCCCCACCACCACTTATACATTCATGCTATTGCACACACAAATATATACTCATACACACACTCATCCTTACATATGTGCTCCCTGGCTGCCACTACTAAAGACAGGAAGCAGCAGTGTGTACACTTCTGGCACATGCTAGCACTACCTTCGAGATAGCAGCCAATCACATGTATGCTATCAAGAACATTCATAGCATTCATTTGATTGGCTACTAACCCCTCCCCCCAGCAGCTCATTAGAATTATATAGTGAAGTCACGTCAGGAAGTATTCAACCTGTCTACAAAACTCAACATTCAAAAGGAGGGCAAAGCCCATCAGCCTTCATCATTAAGATGGACAAAAGTGATTGCATGCCAGGTTCATCAGATTAAAGGGGCCGTTCCACTTACACTTGTATACCTACCTCTCAGTTCTACAACTATGTGTTCAACAGAAAGTTAACCCAAAATTAACCTAACTTCTAAGAACCCTTTTTAGTTTCTATGGGAACAACCTACAGTGGGAGGCCGTTACATCACATGCCCAGAGTCCCGGATAAGAATTAAGCAAAATAAAATGGCACATGCTTAAATAATTATTCCAGGAAAAGGTTCCAAAGAACTAGGAACGTTTTGAACGCTGCATTTCCTTACAGAAAAGTGTTGCATTGTCAGAGTCGGTGAGAACACAGGAGGGTGCAAAGAATTCAACTACAAACGGGGTCCATCTGATACAATAAGTTACTTCCGTTTCTGATTACTTCAGTTACAATAAAGTTACATCCACGAAAGGGGGAGGGGGGTTGGTTGAAACAATAAGAACACTGCAGGGATGAGCTTTAGGAGACAGATCTGCAACGGCGATACGAATCTCTACAAACTCACGAAGTGAGTGGGAACAAGCAGCACCTTTATACCGACTGAAAAGCCCGGAAAAGCCGCCTTCCCGTGTGCACAGAGGGACCGCCCCCAATGGAGGATAACAGCAGTCCCCGTGTAGTGTGTCAACATCTGTATGTTACATAAAGCACTACAGATAGGGACTGTCCCCTCCAGCAGAGTCCCCCCCCCCCCCGTAGGGTCAGAAGCCCATCCCCCCTAGTATTGCAGCCATGTATTACTCACTAGCTAAACGCTGGGCATCCAGGGGGTGCCCCGCAAGTTCCACCTTTTTGCCACCTGGGCCTCCCCCCGGCGGTCCTGGTAGTCCCGGTTGCGGGTAGCCGGTGGGGCCGCCCCCAACTCCTCCTGGAAGGCCAAGCGGGCCGCTGTTGCCATGGATGCCAAGCGGGTCTTCGTGCAAGAACTGGCACTCGTCGCCGTAAAAGCACGTCTTATCCTTAGCGTAGTAACGACAGAACTTGAGCTTCACGCCCGGGACTCCCACGGCACCCAGCGGGGCTCCTGCCGCCGCTACCACCCCGGTGGAGGGGGACGGGGTCAGTCCGCTGTTCATGGCCTCTCTGCTGCTACTGCTCCACCCTTGGCATACGGCACCACCATGGGGGGCTATAACGGGGCCAAACCGGTGAATGGAAAGCAGAGGGGCCCCTGCTCTGGGCCTGTACGAACTCCCTATGGCTTTATCCAAAAGGGCCTTCCGCCTGAAAAGTCCGCTTGACTGTGCGCGGGTCCCTGGTAATCCCGGGATGGGTGTAACGGGAGCCGTTCCGCCCCCTCCGACGTCTCCCCTTTTTGTTTTTTTCGCTCGTCTCTCTTCTGTTTTCCTCTTCCTGAGCTGACACCCTTACTGCGCAGGCGCGACGCGGGGATTCCTGGGAGCTGCTGGGCCTTACAATCGGTTACCCCATGAACTGAGCGCCCTCCCGCTCCCTCCATTTATCTGCTCTGCACACTCATTGCAGCAAATGTGCGCCACATGTGAGCCGGCGAGCTCTCCGGAGCGCCCCTTACCTATTGGGGTTTATTCCACCGAAAAGTAGGGTTTGTTTTTTTTACACCGAAGAGTGAAAGATAAACCTATTTTGACAAAATTTCGCAATTCCAACAGAAATACATGCTTTTACTTTAAAAGATTAAAACACAAACGCCTTATCAGCTAACAGGCCCCAGAAGGGGGTTGAGGCCTCTGGCTTTGCATTCATAAACAAAGACATTCTTTAAAGTATTTTACAGGGTTGTGAGCAAATATTTGATTATTATTTTAATATAATTTTTATTATTTTGAATCTTTTATTTATTAAGCACCAACCAATTCTGCAGCGGATTTTAAGTGGGGCAGCTAACACATACATAACAAATACACTTTAATACATATGGACACATCAGGAGAAAAGAACCCTGCCTGTGAGCTGCCATATGGTACTTAAACAAAAAGTTCCAGTCAGGAAAGGTGGGCTTTTGAGGGCCCCACTCAAGAGCTTACAATCTAAAGGAATAGTATGGGTAATCGAGGCTAAAGGAGGGGACTTTTTGGTCTGAGACTGCTTGGTTTTCTACGTTACATTTGGAGTCTTTAGTAGACGTTTATACTCTTTGGGCCATAGAAGAAGAAAATGTAACGTTATATAAGCTTTTGGGACATCAGAGTAGGGACTGCACGGTACTGTTTTTTTAAACCCTGCTCCCGCTGATTTTGTGATCAATACCGCTCGCTCCCGCAATGTGTGTGTTCCGCTCCCGTCCACTTCTGCCACATATGTGGTCAATCCCGCCACATATGTGTCCAATCCCGCCCGCTACTGACACATATGTGTCCAATCCTGCCCGCTCCCGCCACATATGTGGTCAATCTGCCGCTGCGGAATCTGCTGGCACTTTATAAATAAATGTAATGTAATCACGCCCACCTCCTTACCTGAACTGTAGATTTCCCGTGCAGTCCCACAAGGCTGCCTTCGCGTTGCTCCCTCACAGCGTCTCTTCTCTTAATTCGCCCCGCGGAGTCACGGGAAGTGACGTAACATCACGTGACTCCATTGGGTTTCTGGGCGGAACAAGAGAAGAGACGCTGTGAGGGAGCAACGCCAAAACAGGCTTGTGGGATTAGCGGGACCCGCAGGTACAGTGTCTGACCGCCCGTAACACCCGAAAGACCGCCCGTGCCTGCAGGCCTCTACATCAGAGTAGTTTTCTGCCAGGATCCCAAAAGCCTACGTAACTTTAATTCCTTTGTCCCAATAAGAGGTATCAACTTCGACTATTATTTATTGTTTTATATAGCGCCATCATACTCCACAGTGCTGTACAATGGGTAGACAGGACATAACAGGTGGTGCATCACATTAGACTCAAAAGGGGGGCCCTATTCAAATGATCTTACCATCTAGAAAGGCTTCCTTTTCTTCTGGGCTAATGCTAATGACCTCTTTGGACCGACAGAAGGCCCGCAGCAGCAACAGGCTCAATTTTATTCAATATTTGGATTGGTTTATTCCTAATTGGAAGCCAATTAGGTTATGAAAAATCTGCAAAACTTGTGTTTGTTAAAAATATTCAACAGCTCTGAAATATTATTTTCTAGTTATTTTGGATATTATATCTTATATTAGACTTGTGCATTCAAATTTATGCGAATTGGAAATGCAGCGAATTTAGGCAAATTTATCAATTTGTAGGAGCCCATTGTACCGCATTATGGAATTTGATGGCACTATATAAAACAATCAATAAAAATAATCCACTAAAACAAGGCCAGACCCCACACAAAGTGAATGAAAACTAAGCAAAACGCTCACAATTTAAGTCTGACATTTCTGGGCCCTTTCATTCATACTCTCTCATTTGCTGTTTCACATTCTCATTCTGTTTCACTCTCTCACGCTCTCTTAATGTTTCCCTACCACTTCCACATCTTATTATTATCTTTTATTTATATAGAGCCAACAATTTATGCAGCCCTTCGCTCATCTTTTGAGATCCTGGCAGAAAAGTACTCTTCATCTTCTCTCTTTCATCTTCTATCTTTGTCCGCATCTCCACAGACATAACCTGGTGCAAATCTGCCAAAGTGGTGGTGCATCCATTGGCGTCATCCCCCTGTCCCCAATCAGAGGAGAGGACGTCACCAAACGAGTGGATGCAGAAGTGGTCAGAGAAACATTAAGAGAGCCTGAGGAAGAGAGTGAATGCGGATGCCAGGCAGCAAATTTAATTCTCAAATTAAAAATTTCCCCCTCATGTTCATCCGGGCGGGGAACAAATTTGTTGCCTGAAAATGAATAGCCCAAAATGAACCGAAAAATTCATCCGAATCCTTTTTCGCCCATTTTTTCCCATTGGCTCATGTCTCATATCTATGCAGATGCATTTATATATGTATATCTTTTATATTGGGAACTAAATCTTTAGCAGTGATAAAGCAGTGTGTTTTGTCATTTTCGAATGTTTGTATTATTAATATATTTGTAAAATTTGCGTATTTCATTTTAGATGGTTTGTGCAATTTGTCATACAATTTTAGAGGCAAATGTAGTTAATCCCAAATATTGCAATTTTGTAGGTTTGCAAGCAGTAAGATTATAATAAGATAATGCAAACTGCTGAATGTGTTATCGTTTTATATTTAGTTGTAAATGGCTGTAAAAAAATGTGATTTCAATAAAATAAACTGATTTATTTTTTTTAATTATGATTTTTGTACACTAGTGTTGTAAATATATCTCAAATGATAAACCATATCATAGAGCTCACTTACTAGACAGCTGTTCACTTGATAAACTGTACTTATTACATCTCTCATTCAGCACACAAATTGGTTGGCCACATGTCAACAGAGTAAATCAACGAACTGTGGCAACATAGACTTTGACGAGCAGTAGATTTATTGAACTGACATAACCTCGGTGAGATGTTTTGCATGCCAACTCCCTGCACGTAGTAAGGTATTTCTCGAAGTCTGTGATAAATAAATGTGGTTACAGCATTGGGGAAACTTGCTGCCAATCAAACATAAATTCAAAAACCATTTGTCATGAGACTGAATTGTTAATGTTAAATTATAGGTGGTAGAGTTAAAGAAACCGAGTATTTTTTTTCAGTTACAAATGGTAATCATCACCCCAAATCCATCAATAAATCATAAATAAAGCTACCATACCAAATAATGTTTTCACAAATTATTGAAATCTCCAAATCGACTAAAATCTCCAAAGACAAAAGACCTTTTGCGTAGACCCATATACAAGCTAGCATATGATGGGCCAAACTTAGCCCCCATGGCAGTCCCTTGTTTTTAGAGAAAAACAAAAATAAATGAAAAAGACTGCAGCACTAAATCAACCAATGCTGGAGAATATTGACTGAGCTGTCAAAAACATTCTATAGGCTGTATGCCCTTATTGTGTGAAATGGTTTCCAAACAATAGAGGAAAGATATATCTTTTGTATCTTTGACATGAACCTGAAGCTAAAGAACGATTGGTTGCAAATGGAAACGTAGAAAGACCTTCATCTAAACTACCTATTACTGGCACACTGAGGCACAGGGGATTAACCAGAGACTTATGAACTTTAGGCCGAAAATGAAAAACAGGTATTTTAGGTTTGATCTAAAAATATATGCCCGTCTTTTACATCTAATATTTCAATATGGAAACCAGTAGCTAATAAACTTCTAAATTGTGACTGGAAAGCAGTAGTAGGATCACAATCCAATTTTTGATATGTCCTGATATGACTCTTGTAGATAATAAGAACAGTCATGTATTGTATTTTAATGACATGCACTTTTTTCATGATGTAAATAACAAAAGTTGCATGGAAACTGAAAGAAGATTTAATATTAATAAATATGGCTTGTTAAACAAGTTAAGAAAACCGTTCTGGTACAAGTTTGCCAACAACTGCATTGACAACTGCCATTATAGTTATTAATATATTAACATTCTGTCTTAAACATATAAATATGACTGGTGCCTGCTCGAAGCAGACCTTTCACTTTCACATTTGGCAACCTAGTAGTATGCTCGGCATATCAGAGGAGACACTGATGTAGGGTAGAACACTGTGTCCCCTCAAGGGAATGCCTGTCGGTCTCAGAAGACTTCACTCTCGGGTTGAGCCTTTTGGGTTTAAGCAGTGGTGGGACTTTGTGATGATCTTCCAAGACTGAGGACAAACTCTAAGGGTGCACACGCAGGATACTAAAGACAAGCGTAGTCAGGGAGTTGGGGTTCAGGGTAATCATACATCAGATGTGCTCAAAGAAACCAGAGTTGGAGGGATCCTGGCAGTCTATGCATGTACTTATGTGGGAGCAACCAACACTGGGTCTTCCAATTTCCTGCACCGAACTGAAAGTGTCAGTCAAATGCTTGTAAGCCATTGTACAGCGCTACGGAATATGATATATAAAACAATAAATATTAATAAGCGTTTCATCACATCCACATGGAGCAAAACACACCACAGCAGAACAAGAACGATTGCTTGATGCGTTTCGCACTTGCGTGCTGAGTCATAATATGTCTGTGACGGAAGCCTCCATCACTGGGGCCACTGGAGAAGCCTGACTGCCAGCCTCCTCCCTATTGACTATGGGCCCTGGGTTTGTAAAGACTTCTGTGGCTACCCCCAGCAGTATCATCTCATCACTGGCTGAGGGGATTATCTCCAGCAGACAGCCAGGATCTGCCACCAGGGAGTGACCACCATTCTTTGATGTTTAATGTTGTATAAATCAGTCTTCATTTGGTTTTACCCTACACTGAGTCTCGGCGAGTGACTGGGGAACCGGGGAAAGTGTTGTCCCAGACTAAGGGAGCACAAGACAGCGGAGATAGTCGGTCGGACTAGCCAGCTCCGTGACATTGGTGGCAAGCGGTGGGATTTCTTCTTAGTCTGAGGGACACTTACTTTCTACCGGGATTGACCGACAGGACGGCAGACTTCGGTCGCCTTGACAAGGACATGGATGTGGTATCCGAATTCCAGGGACTGCTGCGGGTCATCCTCTCCTGCTACACCACTGCTTTGCCTACAGAACAATACCAGAACCTGAGGCAAGTGGTTCGACGGTCAGTATGGCAGAGGGCTGTTATACGCCGGGGTCGGTGTCTTCCAAGCTCCGAACAAAAGATTAGAGACCAGCGGGAACTACGGATGTCATTCCTGGGACAGCAACCCCAGGAGCAATGGGTATCCGAATTGGACAAGCTGGTCCAACAGGAGGTAGAGCTGGAAGATCACTATAGGGCTCTGCAGTGGTATACAGAGCAAGCATATTGGGGAACTGCGAAAGATTGTTCTCCAGAGGGCTATGACTTTGGTGGCCCTGGATTATTATGGGATAGTCTTCAGGAGGATCCGGACTTCGGCAGCACAGCGGAGTGGCGGATTGAGGACATCCGGGATTTCAGGGAGTGGGACCTCCCAGATGCGCTAGGACTTAAAGGTGATTTAGACTTTTTAATTACGCAGGAGTGGGAACTGGAGAAGGCGTATAAAAAACTGTTCGAACGCGTTCAACAGAATGCCCCAGTGTCCAGGGATTGTGTGGATTTTGTGGATGTTATTGAGTGGTCACCTGAGGATGTTGACCCAGGCGGGGTGGATGGGACTGCGGTCTCCACCCCTGAGTCACAGGGATACTGGGCAGCTAATCCAGATCCGATACTGGAGCTGTGCGACTGTGCTCCACAACCAGATCCAGAGATTGTGGATCTAACTGATTTTACATCTGAGGATGTTAACCCAAGAGGGGTGGATAACACTGCGGTCTCCACACCGGGGGCCTCAGAATGCTGGGCAGTCTGCCCAGATCTCTTAGTCCCAGCTGAAGAGCTGGCAACAGGGCAGAGCGCTGCTGGCTTCTGCCCCACATCTGCAATGACTACAGGGATCCAGGGAGATGTGGCAGCCGGCCCTTCTCCCCAGCGGCAGCTCACATGTCCGGGAGCGGAGGAACTTGTTTTTCCTCCCCAGCGGCAGTGGGAGGAACCGAGAGATGTGACAGCAGGTCCATCTTCCCAGCGGCAGCTCACATGTCCGGGAGCAGAGGAACCGGCCCTCCCTCCCCAGCGGCAGGCCGACCCACAAGATTCCCTAACCCCAGCTGAAGTGCTGGCAACCAGGCAGAGCATCGCTGGCCTCTGCCCAGCACCTACCAAAGCTGCAGGAGTTCAGGGAGATACAGCGGCCGACCCGCCCCCCCAGCAGCAGAACCTAACTCCAGGACCGGATCAACCGGAACTCCCTCCTCAACGGCAACAGGAGCACCAGGGAGGGGATGCAGGAGGCATCCCTCCCCAGCGGTACCCGGGAGATGGCGCAGCCGGCCCATCTCCCCAGCAGCAGCAGGAGCATCAATTTTGGGAGGGAATTAATGGGCCAAATAAACTGACTGACTACGGAGTCAACCCGTTTGGGGTCTCATCCTATGTCAGTCCAATTCGAAGGGGGGAGAATTGTGACGGAAGCCTCCATCACTGGGGCCACTGGAGAAGCCTGACTGCCAGCCTCCTCCCTATTGACTATGGGCCCTGGGTTTGTAAAGACTTCTGTGGCTACCCCCAGCAGTATCATCTCATCACTGGCTGAGGGGATTATCTCCAGCAGACAGCCAGGATCTGCCACCAGGGAGTGACCACCATTCTTTGATGTTTAATGTTGTATAAATCAGTCTTCATTTGGTTTTACCCTACACTGAGTCTCGGCGAGTGACTGGGGAACCGGGGAAAGTGTTGTCCCAGACTAAGGGAGCACAAGACAGCGGAGATAGTCGGTCGGACTAGCCAGCTCCGTGACAATGTCAATAAAATAAAATATTAGAGCCGATGTCTGAAAGCTGGAGTTCAGCTAGTTAGAAATGTGATAGCAAGAAGCACTATGACAAGAATAGGTACGACCATCAGAGGGTAAGGTGTAACAGACTCTGGGCCCTTATATAGGGCTAGATGAGAAGAAAGACGGCAAAGTCAGAGTTGGTGTCAAAATTCTTAAAGGAGTGACATCATTCCATAATGGTCGTACACCTGTGGCCATCTTGAGTGTGTCGCTGTTGCGTGCAAGGCTGCAACTGGTCGCTGTAGCTGAAGAGACCTGGAGCAGCAGCAACAGGGAGGGGGCTGTGAGGGACACCGGTCGATGGATGACCATGTTGACATAAAGCCTGTTGGCAAAGCTGGAGGTCTACCCAAGTGGCCAACTGGTGTAAAGGTGACACCTAGCACAAAAATGTAATTGTGTGGTAAAATGTTTTGCCTCATACTCGAGCCACATAAACCACACAGTTTATTTATCCCAATCCAAGACCATCAGTTATATTGGTAGCCATTGGATATCCATGACATAAAAGTTTTACATGTCATAAATCTCACATTCATTCATCTGACAATTTGAAACATTTAATTCTAATCTAAACCAATTTCTAAAGAAATTGTATAAAAAGTACTTATTTCTAGTTTCTACAATGTGGGTGTGAGTTCCGTCTTCAACCAAGTTAAATTTCAATAGCCGTTAGTCTATATAACCTGCCAGATGAAGTCACACGCTGTGCTAACACTTTCATAAATACATAGAGCATTACAAACGTTTTTCCTATTACTTTAAAAAAAAAGTCATGTGGCACAAAGAGCTTGTGAGTTGGTTTCTTGAGGTTTTCGCTAATTCCACCCAAAATCAATTGTTTTAGAATTAGTTTCAAATACATCAATACAGAAATCTGTTTTTTTTTTAAACAGTTTAAAATATCCCATTCCTGAGGGATAAATCCAGTGCTGTTCACAGTAATGTAGGTTAGCATTGACAAAACCCTGTTTTATCTAATTTAATTCCAATAAACTTCCTTTATCTACAAACCTGGAGGCTGCCGTTGTTGTCAGTCATGTCATATTTTGGGTGACTTTTTTTTCCAACACTTACCTGATTTTTTATGGCATAGACTTTCATTAGTCAGAATGTCTGGCTGGATGATTAATAATGAGCCATACTGCTATTTACCACAAGAAGTCAGTTTGTTTGTCCATGGGAGCAACTAAAAAATGCAGGGTTTTGGTGCAAATATTGCCCCAGGCCCTCCACCGACTGCACCAAGCAACATATCCCAAAGTGCCAGCTTTGCATCCAAACAGTATTTCAGTGCCACATTGTCCACAAACAGCTTGCCAGTGCCAACTTCATTCCCAAGCAACTTGTGCCATTTTGGTGATCCTGTGCGAATTGTAGCCTCAGTTTGCTGTTCTTAGCTGACAGGAGTGGCACCCGGTGGGGTCTTCTGCTGCTGTAGCCCACCTGCTTCAAGGTTCGATGCGTTCGGAGATGGTATTCTGCATACCTTGGTTGTAATTAGTGATTATTTGAGTTACTGTCATCTTGAACCAGTCTGCCCATTCTCCTCAGACCTCTGACATCAAGAAGGGATTTATCGTCCACACGCCTGCCGCTCACTGGATATTTTCTCTTTTTTTAGACCATTCTCTGTAAGCCCTAGAGATGGTCGTGCGTGAAAATCCCAGTAGATCAGCATTTTCAGAAATACTCAGACCAGCCCATCTGGCACCAACAACCATGCCACATTCAAAGTCACTAAAATACCCTTTCTTCCCCATTCTGAAGCTCGATTTGAATGTCAGCAAGTTGTCTTGACCATGTCTACCTGCCTAAAAGCATTGAGTTGCTGCCATGTGATTTGCTGATTAGCTATCTGTGTTAACAGTTGAACAGGTGTACCTAATAATGTGGGCAGTGAGTGTATATCAAATATTAAGTATTCCGAAAACTAAAACAACTTATCCAAATGATGCCATATGTCCCGAAGCAGTGGAGCAGGATATGATTTCATAATGCTGTGCTGAGCAGTGAGGATGGTGGGCACAGAGGTAGGTGTTGAGACTGTCCTGGAAACTGTTCCAATACTGTAACTGTAATTGTTGAATGCTTGGATTTGGCAGTGAGAGCTATGGACTACATCCCAGGGATTCGGGTTCAGTTTTAATAATGCAGCTGTTACAGGTATCGCTTTTTCTTATTTAGCAATGTGTAGATGCCCACTGAGATAATTAGACATTTTCCAAAATTGTCAGCAGATTAAATGCTTCCTGCTGCATATTGTTAGCAGACAGACATAAGCAAAATCATTGTTTCAGAAAATTTTATAGGCTGTAATTGAGATCATATGCTTGCATGGCCACAAACTAGCCTTCTCATCCGAATAATTCATTTATTTAGGGATAATATTTCACATAATTTCATTTTTTTTCTAATTTCACAAGTGTGAAATTATAGGCAGCGATAGGTGTTTTTCTGGGGGGGAGCATAAATACCCTGCTTCCCTAGATAATAATCCGAAATATCTAGGTGGATATTCCTAACACTATTTAATTCAAGAATATTGCACTTTTGCTTAATTGTTTGCAATAAAATATATAGACAACACTACAGTAAACATGTATCAAATTTCCATGGGTTTCTGCTCTAATATTTCATGGGTGCTCCATAGATAGAGGCCCTAAACTTTATCTGTGGATATGGTAGCACTTCTTACTCATGCGCAGATAAACTACTCTGCTCTTTTTCTTATGTGATCCTCTTTCCAGTGAAGATGATTTGGTAACCATTAGAATCAAATATAAATATAATACTCAGGGAAATTAATGGAGGGGAACAACAATCAATTAGCATTATTCTGGGTCTTTATTTTTCTTATGGGTCAGTTAGCAAATTATGAATGGTCTAATTATCTATATCAAATAAAAACAGATCATGGCAACATATCTTCCTCTTAACTTTTCATTTTCCATGCCCTTCATAATGTATACCTTATGCAGTGAGATGAGGCTTTTCGTCTCATTCCAGTTAACTCACAACTCACTCTTATGTATAAATACATTGATGTATTTTGGTGTAGAAAAAAATATATATATAAATATATATATATATATATCTCATACAGGCAGACCCCAGAGGCTTAGAAATAGAGAAGTTTGTTTGTGGTTTTGGAAGGAGGACTTAAGGTAAGCAGCTGTGACTGCACACATAGCATTAGTACTTGTTAGGGGTAATAATACCGCACTTCTTCAAAGCTCCTGAAAACATTATCTGGATAACGAGGTTCTGACGACATGCAAGGACAGAAGAAATCTCCCAACAGTTGGGTTTGGCTGCAAGGTAGGAAATATATTTGCCCCTTGCCTCTCTCTCAGGCCTCAAGTATCTCATATAGCCCATCTTTAGGAGACATGGTGTTCATATTATATGAGTCAACCCATGAGGTGTCCACGGATGACAATTACATTAATGAGACACGGGGATTTTGTTTATATGAGCTGCATTAAGTTCTGCTTCATATTCATTAGTCATTGTTGCCCTCTAGGACAATAGATCTTTGGATAAAATATGAGCAGTCCTACATTCAGGGCTGTTGGTTGTCCCTGAAGACCAGTGTAAGAATCCCAGCTCTAATCTGTAAGAGTTTTGTGATCATAGCATGTGATGAGTCTACAATTTACAAAGTTTTTTTTTGGAATACAAATGACGCCTCATAACAGTTGTTAAACAACTATCAATAAGAACTAGCTTCTTGAAGAAGGGAAAAAAGTAATAAAAAAGACTAGTTTTGACCTGTCTAAGCAATATTATTTGACAAAGCATCAAAGCGAGTTATGGTGACAGGCAATAATGTCTTCCATAACATAACTTCCTTATTTCTACCTTCTGGTTTCTCAGAACAATAATCCCATACTTTGGAAGCATTATGTTTACGGGGTTTTAAAGAGGAAGCTGCACTTCACAAAATAGGTTTTACTTCTGTGAACACACGGCCAGGTCTTATGATGACCACATAAGCCGTTAAGACTAGGACTTCATAGAGCTCATGTAAAGTGCTGTCCTGCAATATATGTGATGTATAATCTTGTAGAACATGGTGACCGCACATGTCATGTTTTCAAGGACACGTATAATTTTTACATGTCGATGCTATCATAGAAGGAAATCAGTTATGCACCCAACATACTGAAGAATAGCATTTTACATGCATTGGCCAGCAGCATGTAATATGTTTATGTGTCCATGGACAGAAATGGCCAATATAGTCCATACTTCTCAATATTTCAAATGGTCAATTGAGAGTTTTTAGGGGATGTGGTTAGAGATGTATAGGGCAGGCTTTTACTAAAACTTTTTGTTACATACCCATAGCTATTAAAGTAATTTCATAAGATATTTAGAATAAAATGTATTTACTTTATAAACAGATTTTCTGTTTTCAAGTTGTAGAGCACAGTGATATACTTATAATCAGCAAACATTCCATCTGGGGAGGAGAGAGAACATCTGCCCCATCCAGATTAGGGTCCCAAAACGGGACATTTGTGGAAGTATACTACCTGGTCCAGCTGGACAAATCCAGAGGAATGTTGCTTGGAGTGACACTGGTCCAAACGTCTTCTTACTTAGAATTTAGTCCTCCATGAGCTGTCATCAGGGTCTGGAAAATAGCTTTAAGCCCATGATTGCCAAAAAGAACTGTACGACATTGCATATCCTTCTATATGGGTCTTAAGAGGGTTCATTGTATTTTTATGGTTAGCCTTCTATGTGTAATTAACACGTATGTTTTAAAAATTGACCAGTCTACGGATGTCTTTAAGTCCACTGATCTCTCTGTCCTGTATGGTTATTCTTGTGGTAGCCTCGCTATCTGTGCAGTTCAGAACTGAAGCAGGCAGTCCTAGTTGGGGATTGCAGGTACTGTGTGGCAGGAGATTATTTGCAAGGGACAAACCAGCAGGGTCAGGCATTATGTTGGGGGTCTGTTGCTTTGCCTAGAGATACTCCTTTGTGCAACCTTTAAGGACTGACGTTTGAAACACCTACCATAGTGCATATTGAGTGTGTATGAGCTGAATTTAGGAACAGGGGTGGGCTCTCCCAGGGAGCGAGTGTGTATGTGTAAGTGCGTGTCAGTGGTTTTGTGAGTGTACGTGTTAGATTAAATATGTGTGCTAGTGCATATGTTTGTTACTGGGGGAGGGCAAGGGGCTTGGGCTTTACTTACCCTCCTGGGCCAGAAGGTACCAGCTTTCACTTGCTTATCAAAACCTTGAAGCTTACCATAAAGCAGATATGGACAAGCTTTTAACATTCCAGACAAGAACTCCTATGAATATACAGAACTATCAGAGAGAACATGTTCACTCCCAGGGTGAAAGAGTCTGAAACTCATATATATATAACAGTTGAAATACCTACTTGATTACAGTAACAGCGCAGGAAATCAACCTGAGATGGTTGTTAGGTCCATTTGGATACCACCATTATAGAGTTGCTAAAATAAAATCTTTGTGATGGATTATTAAGGGGTTAGTATTTGAAGAGTCACACAAGCACCCATAAAGCGGTGGCTAGGTATCATGGGAGTTGTGGTTTGCAGAAACTGGAGAGTAAAAGGTTTGTCCATTCCCGATAGCTTTTTATTTTACATTTCACTTAATAAAGGACCCTTCCAGAAAAATGCTCAGGTATTGCGGAACTACAATTAAGTTCCATAATACATGATTTAAATGGTTGGCAAAGTTTCAAACTTTGCCCCAGAACCACTTTTTATAGATAACAAACTGTTATTAAGTTACCTATATAAAATACGCTTACGTTAATCACAAACAAAAAGAGAAACAAGTAGAAGGGGATCCAGTTAGAATTGGTCAGAATTAAATGTATTGAATAAATTCATTGCTTGTCATTTCTGCTTTTGAAAGGACACTGCCATCTTGTGGAGTGTTCATGCATTACATTAAGTTGTAATGTTCGATAGTAAAGAGCGAATATGCAAAAGTATTAAAACATTAAAAAAGTACCCAAACATCACGTTATTTTTAAAAAGTAGTTGATTGCGGAAATATTAACATGGTGACCGACCTCAGCAGGCATTAGAATCAGTGACATCACACATACCCCTCTCCATAATAAGGAAGAAGACCTTAACAATGCTGGGTGACAAACCAGTACAATCGACCTAGTAAGCTTTTATTTGGAAAATTACCACTGAAGACCTATTTACAAATTATACAATTTTTTTTAAAGTGTTTTATAAATTTATATTTGTTTTCACTTTTTTTTTAAAAGAACAGGAAATTTTACCCATACAACGTGCCGGCTACATTTGTAACAAAGCAACACATTTAATTATACTTTTTTTTCTGAAGTGTAGTTGACCTCAACTACTAACCAGATGAAAAAGTGTTATGAAGAAATGTTGTGCATACCACCCATGTGTACCAATTTTCCACCCCTGTCCCAGGCTTTCCATCTATTAACCCCCTTCTGCCTCTAGCCCCATCACCCAACTAGGTTGTCCCATATTTAGAGACCTAAAATGTTTGGTTGGTATGGTTGTGTGTCGAAGATGTCCTAGACGAGATATGCATAAACCGATCCTTAATCAATTCTATGTTTCTATGTGCAATGACTGCCTCTGCAATAATACCTTAAAATGACTTTGTTATTTATAAAAATTGAATTTGCTTAGGTAAAATGTCAAATGCTAAAGACATTGGCATGGTTCTAGGAGAATGAAAAGTGGTAGGTAACTGGAAATGATTCATTCCACTAAACAGACCTCCTTGTTTCCTTCCTGTCTTATTCCAGTCTAGAACTAAATATAATCTTTGCCATCAAGTAAGGAAGTTAGTTTATTTTCATTTCTTCTTGGCTTATGCGTTCCTTCTCCTTTCCAAAAAACAAAACACCTGTCACATTTTAGGTATTTTTTAAAATGTGTTCTTCAAGTTTAAGCTTATATTTTACTTTATGGTTTTGTCAGATCTGTGTGTACCATAAAAAGATGGTCTCACCACAGCAACGCATACATCAGTCTATATTAATGAAAAAAAATAGTTTAAGAGATTATCCTATTCATTTCAAGTACAATAAAAAAGTTATTGTGGGCCAGAGAAGAAAAAAAGGCAAACTTTCATTCCAATAGCACAACACCAGAAACAACCAATGAATCTATCTATCTATCTGATAGAAACATATAATTTAATGATAGAATCTGTTTTTCTTGATGTAGAGACTCAGACCTTAATCAGTCCTTGGTCTTGTCTTAGATTCAAGATAGATGCTATGAGATGCCTATCTCGGGCATATTTAAATGCATTAGCCTCTGTTGTGTTAGGTACCGGCCTTTGTATTCCATACCGTAGGCCTCTTCCTCACTCCTTTAGCAGAAACATGGAGTTGCTCTTGTCATAGGGCTAGAACTGCTCGCATGCATGATTCCGCAAGTCCCCCGATCTACATGGCTTGTATGTCACACATGCACATGGGAGGATAGTGGATATTGTGTGCACTTGGTTTATCCTGCCTTAGGTTCTGGTTTCTAGATTATCCCCAAATTGTTTCCCTTTGACTTGGACAGATATCCTGGCTGACCTGATTCTTGACTTCCATTATGTTTATGGGTAACTGTTTCACCTGACACTTGATTCTGACTGGTTCTCAGCTTGACTCAGCTTGCTCCTGATACCGGACTCCGCCACCTTGACAAGTAAGGCTGACATTATCAGAGCTTATAAACCAGGTTAATCTCAGCAGACGTACAGTTGTAGGCAGTGCCTTCTTGTTTTTTCCTCGAATGACAGAGGATCCTGGGCTAGTCCTATCTGCCCTGGTTCTTCCAGGACCTCTTCTGCTGTCTTTTTAGTCTTCCATGGAGTCTGGAATTCCTACTTGTGCCAATTCATCCTTAATTGATTCAAGTAAGCCTAGGCAAATTGATGCCAGAGACCAGGTTCATTCCATGTGATCTCTATCACTGTGTGACGAAATTTGAACACAGTCTTCATTGGGTTTCTGGCCTTGTCTGAGAGTTTGAAGAGTCATTTCAGTGGATGACTCATACAAGGTATCCGTGGCCTGAAGAGAGACAGACCAAGAATCAAAACAGATCTGTTTGAATATATCAGATGTTGAGCCTAGGTCATGGGTTCACCTCCCAGTAGGGATATGACATTATGAACATTTACAACATCTGAAACACTTGTAGTATAAGTATAAAACATCATCATAATACAGTTACAGTAGATTCTTAAATAATGCCATGATTCAAAGTTGGAACATTAAAGCCCAACAGAATTAGCAGTTTAGCAACAAGTGAGCCAACAACCTATACAACAAACAAAAGCGGATTGTGCCCTTAACAAAACTTATGTGTAAATAAATGTATCTTAAATCTCTTGCATAATATTCAACATAAATGTTGACATAAGTGTCAACATAAAAAACATAAAAGAAAAAAAACATATAGTGTAGTATGCTTAAATAAGCCATAAAAAGAAGCCAGATCTTTCATGGGATCCATTAATTTAGTGATAGTCTTTTTCCCAAAGAAGCAATACATTTTTGCCTTATTGGGGTTGAACGTTAGAGGCTTCACTTGAAGAGGTATTACATTTTATTTTTCACCCCTAGGAACAAAATAAGCAATCCTTTATTGTAAGTGTTTGAGTAAAACATTTTCATTGCTTCCCATATTGCAGATCACCTCCTACTGCCTGCTCCATGCAAGAAAGCAGGTAGTCAATCAGCTCTGACCATTAGAGAGGAAAGTATAAAACATTGGTTTTATACGTTATACACGGTGTCTGTCTGCCGGTGCTACTGTTGCTGCTCTATCAGCGTCCTTACTCTAGGGAACCAATTCATCACAATGGTCAATTTTGGGGGGAAATTCAGTCTATTCATTAGTGTAGTGTTGCTGGTGGTTCTGCAATGCAAAATCTAGTGTTTCTTCCTAAGCCCTGAAATGCTGCTGTTGCTGTAAGTGAATGAAACATCGATGAAAAAACTCGCAAAATTTCATCTAAACTGAAAGGTCAGGAAACAAAATTTGTTGTCAAGCGAAGTCAAAAAACAAAGTGAAAAATTAGTTTAAACCAACTTTGCTCACCGTGCACAAGTCTATTATCTAGACATACCTACCGAACATTTAATCCCTAGAGTGAAGACTTGGAGTTTATTATTTTCATTGCAATTAGTAGAATTTCTTTTGGGAGCAAACTTTAGTTTGTCCTAGATTAAGCTTTATGTGCTTGGTTACCAGTAATCGCATCTGAGCATTCTCATATTGTTGGGCTTATATATAAAAAGTGATTCTAAAGTTTTTCACCTGTTACAATATCCATAGCAATCAAAAAAACATAAGTCTCATTGGTTGCTATAACAACGTTTTAAACTTTGCACCAGAATCAGTTTTATACAAAACACCCAATGCACCTAAAAACGCAAACACTGAAATGTAGACCTGTTGGCTATAAATTAATATTAAATAGATGGAATAACGGGAGCAGAACATGAGATGTTTAAATTGCGTGGTCCTCTGCTTCTATAAATCTATGTGTTGAAAAACGTTGACTTCGGTACACCTATTAAAAAGAAGAGAATTGATGTGGTTGGGGGGTAACCAAAAGCAAGACATATATTTTAAACAAAGGAAGCAGAACTAGAGACTTAAGATTATGGAAGGAAGTGTCTGGCGTGATATCCCCACCTAACTGCAGTACCTGGATCCATTTATTGGTGATACAAAAAACAGCACAGACGCACGCATTACATCAATCGAAACTTTAATACATCTAAGACAACATTTCCTCATATAGCGAATATTGTAGACTTTTTCTATAGAACACATGAGAGCAGTGATGCGGTAAATGTAAAGGAAAAAAATCCAAAGTGTTATGTATCAAACTGTCTAAGATAAAATGTACTAAGCATCTAAGCTCTTAGCATGAGCTGATGTTATGAACAAACAAATATACTTTACTTTACAATGCCACCATTTCCTTTCAAAGCATAAAAAGCAGACACGTATATATGATGCTTGTATTAAATGTTTTTACAAAAAATACTTGCTATACATTCTATTAGATCTGTAAATGTGACTGTGATGGGCGTCATATATACTATATATTACATATGTTCATGTAGGAAGAAGACTACCAGGACCATCAGAAGATCAGAGTCAATGAGTGCAGCAGCATTACTATGTAGAGACCAGTAGGACCACGTCTTCATCCCAGATGGCCCATAGCTCAAGTGAATTTAAAGAGAATATTATTATTATTATTTATTGTTTTATATAGCGCCATCAAATTCCGTAGCGCTGTACAATGGATAGAGAGAGTACAACCAGTAAGAGAACATGCATGGGATAAGCATATGGCTATTCTGAATCTAAGACAAGACCAAGGCTCTAAGTCTTTAAGCAGGATAAATGGGTAGATCAGATAGGCCAAATGGTTCTGACATCAAATTCTATGTGTTTTAAGACTCCAAAATCCAATGAGGACTGAATGCTTGCACTATAGAAAACCAAAAGCAGCAGGATAGCTACCACAACGCCCAATTTAAAGGTGGCACGGCCAGTATCCAGGGAAACAAGGAACGGCATGAAAACAAATAGTAAATAAAAAGAATACAGCTTAAAAATTAATTTATCTAAACAGCTAAAACTAATATGAGCAGGACATAAATAAAACCAGATTTTTAGGATCACGGAGTAGGAGAGTGGTAATGGATTTTAAACTTTTCCGCTGCAGAATAAGAAACGCTGTTGTTATCGCCATTGAAAACACATATCCTTTCCAGAAACAATTATGAAATCATGTAAAATGTTGCCTCGTTCATAATGTTTGCCGGTGAGACTTAATGGTCATATATCATAAAAGCCAGCACCGAGACAAAGCTTCTTTAAAGTTTCTGCACTGTCTTTACGTGATTAAACTTTTATCGGAAAGAAGATCACAGATCTGGTTTATTTGTGTATGTTTTGTCTCGCTGGGACGCCTGCTATCCTTTTTCTCACCCTACCCATCCTTTTATTAAATTTAACATTTACTGTATGTTTATGTTTTGGAGGCAGTTAATAAGGATGGAAAGCCTCCTAAGAAATGTCCTAAGAAATGTACAAAATATGTGTGTTAGCTACGATGTGCGGTATTAAGAGTTAAAATGAATAGCCTCTGGTTTGCTGCGCTACCCGTCCCTCTCTTCCTGTAAGTAGCATGAAGCGTACTCACTGGTTCCCACAGGAAACAGCCTCCATCTTCTGAACAGGAAGGATGACCTGCTGAAGAACCAGTTGGAGTAGTGGCTGTTCAAAGAGCCTCTACTAAAATAGCTCAGGAAGGGAAGTGCACCAACATTTCTGGTCACGAATGATTTATGATCATAATGTGCTGCCGTAAACCAGTTCCACAAAACAGGCCCTTAAAGAACATGACAGCTTTTTCTGTAACGGCAAGCGACACTCGATGTGTAAGAGAAACCCAGTGTATTGGTATGGATATAGAGGAGCCAAAGTGCCTGGGGTACACCTGTTTATCTATACCAGATCATTAAAATGTATGTCTTAACTCGGGCATTAGAATTTCAGACCACGTAAGTCTGATTTAATACGAGAGGAGATTGGTTACAAGTTTTCGGGGAATCCAGAAAAGCGCTGAACAGATTGACAACATCAGGGACATGGCTGTGGGGAGGTTCTGTCAAATTATACGGAGCTGAGCCACAGTGACTGTTTGTGAATTACTCTCTGGTCCACCAGCGACTAGACTGTAACACCAATCCCAACATGACATCATGCCAAAAAGTATGCTACAGGCACCCAGGGTACCCACAACAAGCCCCAGTACTGCTCTTCTAATAAAAATATCTTTTTCTAGAGCTCCTTAGAACTGTCAGATTTATTACACTGGATCCAATCTGTATGTCTCTATTAAAATGTAAATATAAGCACAATGTTATCATGGCCGTCACACATAAATCAATTTTCCATTTCTATTTATCTCTATGTATATTTGCACATAATACCAAATGTGGATGAATAATGAGTTTAATCAAATTTTATTGAAAGAAAAGATCAGACATTTATCCATGCTGATAGGATTGGATTACAGGGATTATCAGAAATGTGTCTGCTTTTGTTTTGCAGTTGCAGTCATCAGTAGTGTGTTATCCGCAGTCCCAACCCAAGACTCGCCGCCAGCAATCAGCTGCCATTTAGTAAAGATCAGTAGACAGGCACAGGTAACTACTTATTATTGTATAATAGTATAATATATCCCATTCACGATGCTTTTCATTCTTTGGCCTAAGGTCTAATACTCGCTTATATTGTAGAAATTACTAATTGAGATTTGTACGTTTCTAATGATTTTTATGTCTTGTATATAATTATGTATACCTTTAATTTCCTAGGTTTCCAGTTCTACAGACAGGACCAGTGACCTGGGCTGTTATATGATGTCCCAGTATGTTTACAAAGCAGCAATGGCGGTGGAAGTCATTTTATTTGAATCTGTGTCGCTGGAAGTCTTGCAGAATATAAGTGATGCGGTGTCATCTGTTTGGTTGTTGAGGAAGAACAATACGGAACATCACATGCAATCATCAGAGAGCGCGTGAGAAATAATGTTCTTCACTATTATTATTTATTATTGTCTTATATAGCGCCATCATATTTCATAGAGCTGTACAATGGGTAAACAGGACATAAAAAGTGGTGTATAACATAACAATGTATCTTACAGAAAAGAAGATAATTTTTTATTTCAAATAATTATCATTTATTATATATATAATTATATATATATATAATATATAGTATATATATATAATTATATATCAAATAACAGATGGAATAAGTATCTTATTCCATCTGTGATTTGATATTGACACCACTGGACTAATACGGCTACAACCTCTAATATATTATTTATAAGTATTATACCTTTGCCCTTGTAAGAATTTAGTATATGGATTAGGTTGAAAACATCAGTCAGTTGCAAGGCATGGAACGTACATCTGTTTCATGGAAAAAACTAGACTTGGGCACCAGGAAGCTCTTCGTGTTCGTCTTCGTACTCGTCTTCGGAGAAAAAAAAAACTTCGTATTCTGCGAATATTCGCCCGTTCCTGTCTTCTTTTCGGGCGAATATTCGTGGCCATTCTTCGTGCTCGTTTCATCTTCGTTTTCTCCCGGCTGCGTAGCAGGGGTTAATACGGGGTTAAGAACACATCGGAGCAGCAGCAGCGGCAGATGCGTTCGCGCCGTGAAGGTACGTGTGTGCGACTCTATTGGTCGCCGGAAGGGGGCTGGTCTGGCATCAACAAATGAATTGCAGAACTGCAGAATGCACCTCATTCGTTGATGGCAGGCGAGCCCCCTGCCGAAACGACCAATAGAGTTGCACACACGTACCGAGGTGTACTGTACACAAAATGACCTAGACAAATGCTCCAAGGAACTTGGCCTCCTTTTTATCATACACAGTCACACATCCATAGATGTTTCATAAAAGAATAGGGATTATTTTAAATTGATTTTGGACCACTTGTAATACATGCCTAACATTTGCTACCTATTTATAATGGCATACTTTGCAACAACCCAACTTTTACTGGACAGGACTGGAAAAAACCAGGACTGTCCACAAAAATGTTGGGTGTGTTGGCAGGTATGCGAATGGAAAAATGTTGGACAAGAACTAAAAAATAGATTAGGGTTAATGTACGGTTATTTTTAAGATTATTAGCAGTGCGCTGTTTTGGTTAAAGATGTATTATGTCTAAATAATAATGTAATTTTAATTTTAATGGGTTTATTGAATTTTATTTTAAAGTTATATTTATTATTATTTACTTTATTATATTTATTTAATGTTGTAGTGCTACCCTACCCAGCTATACCTATGTGCACTAGCATACCTAGTTTAGCTAAATTTGATGGGACAGGAAAAAAGCAGGACTGTCCCTGAAAAAGTTGGGTCTGTTGGCAGCTATGTGGATGGAAAAATGTTATAGGGTGAAGTGTGAGTTATAGCGTTAATGCTAGTGAGTGTAGAAGTGAAGGCCAGGGCAAATAACAGGAGGAAAGGTCCTTGTGATTTGTGAATTGTACATGTGTCTGTTATGTGTGTTATGTGTTATGTCACTGTGTTATATGTGTTATGTGCGTTATGTCACTGTGTTATATGTGTTATTGTGTGTGTTATGTTTGGTAGGTTGTGTATCAGATGGAAAAAAATGAAATGGAAAAGGAAATGGAAAAGGCGAATGAGTGGGCAATTGGCGACCCACTCACCTGTTTCACCCCAGGGCAAAGCATCCAAACAACTGTCAGTTGGGAGCAGACTTCCAGAGCTCAGACACAAGGCCCTAGCGTAAACTGGCTACTCCGGCAGAGGTAGCAGGCGTTGCCACACCGCAAACAGACGCAGCCAGGGGGGAGAAACTACCCTTACCATTAGGGACATTTGAGGCATGACACTAGCCAGGAATGGAACTGGCATTGAAGAGACGCTGGCACCACCAGCAGCAGCAGCATTGGGAAAGGCGAATGAGTGGGCAATTGGCGACCTGCTCACCTGTTTCACCCCAGAACAAAGCATCTAAACACTGTCAGTCTTAGACGTTTGGCAGCGGACTTCCAGAACTCAGACACAAGGCCCTAGCGTAAATTGGCTACACCGGCGGAGGTAGCAGGTGTTGCCACACCGCAAACACGTGCAACCAGGGGGAGAAACTACCTTGAACATTTTGGACATTTGAGGCATGACACTAGCCAGGAAGCGAACTGGCAGAGAAGAGACGCTGGCACCACCACCACCAGCAGCAGCAGCATTGGGAAAGGCGAATGGGTGGGCAATTGGCGATCCGCTCACCTGTTCCACCCCAGGGCAAAGCATCCAAAGACTGTCAGTCCTAGACGTTTGGCAGCAGACTTCCAGAGCTCAGACACAAGGCCCTAGCGTAAATTGGTTACACCGGCGGAGGTAGCAGGCGTTGCCACACTGCAAACAGACGCAGCCAGGGGGAGAAACTACCTTGAACATTTTGGACATTTGAGGCATGACACTAGCCAGGAAGCGAACTGGCAGAGAAGAGACGCTGGCATAACCACCACCAGCAGCAGCAGCATTGGGAAAGTTGAATGAGTGGGCAATTGACGACCCGCTCACCTGTTTCACCCCAGGGCAAAGCATGAAAGTCTGTCAGTCCATGTCGTTTGGGAGCGGACTTCCAGAACTCAGACACTAGGCCCTAGCGTAAATTGGCTACACCGGCGGAGATAGCAGACGTTGCCACACCGCAAACAGACGCAGCCAGGGGGAGAAACTACCTTAAACATTTTGGACATTTGAGGCATGACACTAGCCAGGAAGCGAACTGGCAGAGAAGAGACACTGGCACCACAACCAGCAGCAGCATTGGGAAAGTTGAATGAGTGAGCAATTGACGACCCGCTCACCTGTTTCACCCCAGGGAAAAGCATCAAAGTCTGTCAGTCCATGGCGTTTGGGAGCAGACTTCCAGAACTCAGACACTAGGCCTTAACGTAAATTGGCTACACCGGCGGAGGTAGCAGACGTTGCCACACCACAAACACGTGCAACCAGGGGGAGAAACTACCTTAAACATTAGAGAAAAAAAAATTTAACTTTCCAAGCTAAGAGCTGGGTAACCCAACTTGGGCAGATTGAATTTAAGAAAGGCAATCTGCTCCATCAGATGAGGTGCCATGCGTGAGCGCTGTGGACTCCAGTTTCCAGTCATAGAAAACACGCGCTCACTTTGAACAGTGGTTGGCGGACATGATAGAAGCTGCTGCGCAACCCATGAGAGTGCAGGCCACACACTCTTCTTTTCATCCCAGTAGCTAAGAGGATCAACATTAGGTGCAGAAGGAACTTCACAGAGGTAAAGTTTGACCATTTCAGCAGCACTACTCTCCTTTCTGCTGCTTGCTCTGTCAGATGGTCCAGCTATACTCCCAAGTGCTTCTTCCCAAAACGCAGCTGCTCCACTCAGCTGTGTTGTTGTGATGCTTGTGGCACTGCTGCTGATGCTGCTGCTAGGAGTAGCAGACCACATAATCTCTTCCTCCTCCTGCATTCCCATTTTACGCTGCCAGTCACACACCTTGTTGACCAATTGCTCCCGGTAGCTACTGAGAACATTGAATTTCAAAGCTAGCTTTCCCTTAATTCATGGATCGCAAAGGCACGCTAGCATCATTTCGGGACTCTCTTCCATGCGTTTGCGAAGGTGTACTTTTAGCAGATCCTTCAGCTTCCTGACTATGGCTGCTACGTCAGGATGTAGAGTGCCACCTTGAACAGCCTCACGGTTTTCAAGGAACACATCCGTCTTGCTGCCTAGATGGGAGAACACTGGGATTACCTGGGCCAGACTGGCAGTGTTTGAGTTTAAATTTTCTGTGGCATCCCTGAATGGTTTAAGGACTGCCACTAGCTGGGCGATCACTGTCCAATCCTCCCTATTCAATGGAGATGTAACCCCAATATTGTGCTCTGAGGTAAGATTATGGATTGCCCTCTGCTGCTCCAAAATCCTCTCCAGCATGTCTAACGTGGAGTTCCACCGTGTACTGACATCCTGACGTAGGCAGTGTACGGGAAGACCTGACCTCTCTTCCTCTTCCCTCAAAAGTTGGCTAGCCTTAACACTATGGTGAAAGTGCCCAGCGTTCTTTCTGCAGCGGGACAGAACTACTGCTGCCACATTAGTTCCTTCTGACATTGCTGCCTTCACTACAAGATGGATGATGTGGGCTGCACAGCGCACACCAACAATATGACCATCTCGCACCGCTTTCACCATATTGGCACCTCCGTCAGTTACCACAAAACCAACTTCAACATTGGTGCCTGCCTCTGCTCCCACCCAAAGGCTAAACATTTTCCTCATCGCATGCAGAATATTTTGGGAAGTGTGCTTTTCATCCATCACTTCTGCATGGAGAAGGAATGATCGGTAGCCTGCTGCAGCAGCTTCCTTGGGCACACCGGGCTGCCACCAGTGTGCTGTCAAAGAAAGAAAGGCATGCTGCCCACTAGGTGCACTCCACAAATCTGTTGTGAAATGAACAGACTGACCAGCAGCCTTGGAAAGCTGCCTTGGTCTCTGGCTGCCAACACTAGCTGCTGCTGCTGCTGCTATTGGCTCAGAAGCAGCTGTTGGGGTTTTTCCACGGCCACCAGCTATGCTGCCTGCACTAAGTTTTACTTCTGCATCTTTCCCCAATAGTACAGCGTTGTGTTGAGTGCTGAGATAATGCTTCATGCTAGCACTGGTAAAATGGCCAGATACTTTCCCTCTGCTTATTAGCTTCCCACAATGTTTGCACTTTCCTTTCTTCAACATTTTCAAAGTGCTCCCAAATTGGGGCGCGCATAACCTTGGAGTGTGCCTTGGGTGCTGCTCCTACTGCTCGGGGTGGATGAACAGAGGCAGAACTAGTGGTGGTGGGACTGGTGGTAACAGTACTGGCCATAGTGGGACTGCTAATTGCTTTAACTTTAGATTTGCTAGGTTTTGCTGCTGCTGGTGGTGGTGATGGTGATGATTGTAGCGGAGAAGGTGGAGGCTCAGGGGAAAATTGTGCACTAGTCATTTGGACACTGCTCCCTGAGGAATCTGATTCCTGACCACTTATCTCCTCTACTTCCTCTGGCTCATAGTCTAGTTCTTCATTAGCCAGATCGAATGGAATTCCTGCTAGGCTGGAGCTAAGACTGATATCGTCGTGAGACTCTCAGTCTCAGGCTCCTCTGCTACCTCGCTAGGTGGAGTTCCACTATGTGTAGCCCTCTCTCTAACTGTCTTTACAAAAATATTGTAAGGACTTGGTGGTTTGCTAGAGGTACTAGGAGGACATGGCGTGACGGTACCGGTGGGAACAGTAGGCGCAGCACTAATGGTGGTAGAGGTGAGGGTGGTGGTGGTGGTTTTCCCTACAAAGGAATGAGATCGCTTTGGTTTGGGACCCCTCTGAGTCTTGCTGCTAATTTGGCTCTGCTTGGTACCTTGCATGCTGCTCGTGGATGGGGAAGATGCTGCTTGGGGCAAAAGGCACTTCTTTTTACTCTCTGGGCTAGAAGAAGTACTAGTTGTGCTACCCTTTAACTTTGAACGTGCTTCTGGTGCTTTAGGCTTTCCGTAAAAAAACATAGAGTTTGTGGGCCTAGCCGCAATACTACTGCCTGCTTTTGGTGCCTTTCCTTTACTTGATGATCCTTCAAGCAATGCTTCCCCAAATGATAAGCGAGAGCTTGGCCTACTTGGCCGGCTAGACTGACGCAAAGGCTGCATCTTAGAACTGGTGGTGGTGCTGGTGGTGGTGGTGGTAGATGGAGCTTGTCCCTCCTTAGTCCCAAAACGAGGATCCATTTCAAATTTTGTGTTGTGTGTGTAGTGTAGTGTTTAAAAAAACGTTAAAAAAAAAAAAAAAAAAAAGGGGGATAAAAAAAATTAAAAAGACTTTGAATTTGCACGGGCCTAAGAGCCTATCTTACTACTATGCTAAATCTAAAGCTATATTAGTATTCTAGTCTAACTCTAGGCAGACGCTCTCAAGCCCACTAAGCTAAAGTGAGGTTAAGTTATATATATTATATTATTAATAGATTAGAATTACTTATATTATGGATTATAGATAGAATATAGATTATGAATTAGAAAGAATTACTTTTATATATTATAGATTATGAATTAGAATTTATATTATATTATATAATATATTATAGATAAGATTAAGAAGATTAAAGATTAGAATTATTTTAGTACTACAGCTAGTAGCTTGAAGCTTTGCTTAGTACAGTTGTTGTCGTCACACAGTCAATTTTTCTTGAAAAGAAATTAGAAATAAAATAAAATGTCACAGCAAAACAGTTAGCTTCACTGCTTGCTGAAACACACAGCACTTATGCGGCTGCACTCACTAGCCCAACAAGTTCACTTCACTGATGGACTGAGGTGAGCAAAACAAATGAAATAAAATGAAATATTATTAATTAAGAAAAATTGACTTGGTCTCTTGCTGTTGCTAAAAAAAAGAAAAAACTATAGAGCTGCAGCACCAGTACTAATAAGATTAGCTGAACTATAAGCTAGTAGTATAGTAATTATTAATTATATTTTTAATTTAATTAACTATTAAGATAAGAATTATAGAATTATGGATATTAATGATTTTAGATTAGACACTAGTAGATGTCTTGAATGTCTACAGTACACTCTATACTAGTATACTATTACTAACGTAACTATAGCGTATATAACTGACAAATATATATATAATTTTATAATGTATTCAATTATTAATTATTAATATTACTGATTTTAGATTAGACACTAGTAGATGTCTTGAATGTCTACAGTACACTCTACACTAGTATACTATTACTAACGTAACTATAGCGTACATAACTGACAAATATATATATAATTTTATATGTATTCAATTATTAATAATATATTCTATTAAATTATTTATAAATTCTATTATTTAATTTATTTAAGAAGGACAGGCAGTAGGCACTAGTGCCAGCCCAGGGCAAGGGCACCCCAGTGCTAGTGAGGCACTGAGTGCACTGTCAACTCAACAGCACTACACAGTTGATGACAAATTAAATAAAAAAATTATTAAATTAATCAAATTATTATTATTAAATATTAATTCAGTAGAACTGAAGTGAGGATGAAGTACACTGTGAGAAATGGCAGGCTGAGGCTTACCAGTCTCACACAGAACAGAACAATCTCTCTGTAACGCTCGGATGCAGCACAGCAGTGTTGCCAAAGCAGTCACAGCGAAAAATGAATGGATCTCTTTTAGGCAAGCTCTGGTCTTATAAAGGCGCCTTCAGAATTCAAAAAACAGAATCTTCGTGGTTGTGAGTCTTTTTATGGGTGCACACCAGGCCCGGACTGGCCATCGGGCACACCGGGCATTTTCCTGGTGGGCCGGGCGGCCCAGGGCCAGATTGACGTAGGGGCTGATGGAGCTGCAGCTCCAGGCCCCTACCTTAAAATAGGCTCAGTCAGGACCGGACTGACTGGGCCTATGTGGCTGCATTAATGCAGGGCATAAGGGGCACCTGCCCCTTAAGTCCACAGCAACTGCAACCGGGTCCACCACTCTAGGGGGCCGGGCAGCCCCCACCAGGGCTGGCCTTAGGGGTGCGCGGCCGCACAGGGCTTAAATTAAAACATCTGGGTCTTTTTTTAGTTGTTTACTTTATTTAACATCCTTCATGTTAAATAAAGTTAAACAAACTAGAGTGGCGGACTCCGGCAACAAGGTAAGTAGGGTGAGGGAGAGGGGTGCAGTGAGAAGGGGCAGAGGGGGGAGAGGGGTTAGATAGAAAGGGGTAGAGGGGATAGATAGTGAGAGGGGGTACATATTGAGAAATGGGGTACATAGTGATAAGGGGGAACATAGTTAGAAAGGGCAGATAAGAAGGGGATGGGGAGAGGGGGTGGTGTGAATGCGTACAAGAATGAATGAATAAATGTGTGGATGAATTGTGTGAATGCGTATGAGAATTAATGAATTCATGTGTGGATGAATTGCTTGAATGATTTGTGAGACTGCATTAATGAATATGTGTTAATTATTTGTGTAAATGAGTGAGTAAGTGTTTGTGTCTATCATGAATGTTTAAGTGATTTGGGGAAATGCAAAGATGGTACATGAAGGGTGGGCTTTAACAATAAATAAATATATAAAAATGGGCTGCTCAGTCTTAAATGCCCGGGCCTATTTTTTGTCCCAGTCCGGGCCTGGTGCACACGTTGTGTATACTAGTGCTAACCTTTAAACTGTGCTCTCCCAGTGTTTCATTCATCAAAAAGAGAGTTAACAGGAGAGTTTGAAGGATAGTTGAACTTCCCTTCATTATCTATTGCAAAGGGCCGACACTTGCAAGTTTCTCCAGCATGAATGGCTGAGCTGACCCCGTATAATACATATTTTAATGGGTAAAGAGACTTTGAAGACGTCTGACTGGTTAAACTATACATTATACAGGTCAATCAAGCTCTACCTTCTCGGAGATCTCCCGTGGATTGGACCTTTATCGTGTATAGAGAAATAGAGCTCCCCTCCAGACTCTCATTTCAACTCTCCCTTTACTGATAGACCCTGTAGTTTTATAGCAGTCTTGCTACAGGTAACATATTAAAGTATTTTGGGTCCTGATTCCAGTTTTTAATGGTACGCATTTGCCACAATTAATTACAATTGCCACTGTTCCTATTCCATTGAGGTGTTCTATGATGGATTGGGGGATTTACGGTTCTTTGCTTATTGAACTTCAACCGAGCTGTTGTATATATTTTAATTGACTTATTGCTTAATCGTCTGAGGCTATGTGTGCTGTCACGCAAAACTATCAAATAATTGAAATTATTAGCCCCCCTTTTGGAAGTTGACGAATTATGGCTGCAACACAACCGTTTTACATAAAATGTTCCGCTTATTTACTTTAATTGACCACGTTTTGCATGACAGCCCACGCAAAGTCTTTAATTACATTTTGTGTCTTATACACTAAGAAAGCGAAGTGAAATTCGCACCGATCTGATGGAAGTGGAAAGCAAAGGATGCTGACACGTATTAACTACAACATTGCATTTACACTTGTCTACTTGATTTGATACCCACTAACAAAATTAAATTAGACAATTTCCAATTCCCAGGGTTTAAAGCCATTAGAATATGACTTAATCCCTAAGTGTTTATAAGACGCTGACATAAAGAATGTAGAACATATTTTATTTGGATATTAGGTTAATTGAAATATAAGTATCTACATCTTTATACATCTACTTGTTGTTCAAACGTGACGCCACACATTGTATAAATAAATCATTGAATTAGGAAAAAATTCTCATTAAGAAACCTTACATGAAAAATGCACAGTTTTGCCCAAATCTGCCGAAATGCCTACCTCTTCTGAGTAGGTTGGGGAAATAATCTTTCTATGTATTTTTTGCCACCTAGCATGGTTTAGTTGGCCAGAAAATAATTAATAGTCAGACATCGGTTTGCACTCAAAGACTGCGTCTCATGAAAACAACCAATTCTTGTAAACATTGGACGAAACATAGAAACATGATTTGACAGCAGATAAGGCCTGTCTAGTCTGCCCATTTCTGCCAATGACTCAGACTTTGTTCTTGTGACGGATCGTCCTGTGCCCCAGACTGGACACATCCGCCCGTCAGCTCCTTCCCTCTCCCAGTAAGCGGACACGCTGTGGCTGTCCGAAGAAAGCAGTCACAGACCAGCACTTCCCTCAATCATGAGACAGGACTTCATGCTTTGAGGTTAAAAACAGAACTCTCTTTATTACAAACACACAGAACTTATATACAATCTACATTCACTGTGCACCGAACCCAACCCCCAATCCTATCAGCCACATCCCATGACAAATCCCATCAGCCACATCCCCTCACAAATCCCATCGGTATACAGAGGATGTATCAGGTGAGGGGATTAAGGGATACAATGGGTTCCCCCACCTGTGTTATCCCCCCTGTAGTGCGGGTGCCGTCTGGGCAGACAGGGCTGGCTGATTAAGAGCCCCAGCCAGATTATAGGATCATCTCTTTGAAGGCTGGAGCTGCAGCCACATTCAAACAGGGTACAAATAAATATAATAATAATAATAACAGTGAATATCAGACATAGGTTCTTCACATTACTCCCCTCTTGTGCAAACATCCGGCAGACACAGCCAGATCCCTAACAGATCGGCTTGGGGATGACCGGGCCTCTACTGTCTCTAGTCCTGCGGGGTAGGGAGAGCGGGCGTGCGGCTTCTGGGGCACCCTGGCAGCCCCATGTCAGTCACCCAGGCTCCTAGGCCTGGCCCGTAGTCAAAGGGTAAGAGGCTAGCCCAGAAGCCTCTCCAGTGGGCAGCCCTCTTTAGTCTCCTCTGCAGGTATGGGAGACCTTTCTCCAGGGCTTCCTTTCCCCTCTGGGCCCTCAGCCCAGACTCGGCTCCCTCCCAACCTGATGGAACCCTCCCATGGTTACCCTGACTACGGGCTTGTCCCGAGTCAGCTCCAAATTCCCCCACCCAAACAACAAGAGCCCACTCCAAAGCAGCAGCAGTTTCACTTACCCCTACCTGGCTCTCCGAGCTGGGGCTCGTTTTGCCCACTGGACCATGCCGCTGGGGAGGAGTGCCGGTTGCCCTTCCTCCCATACTTGGTGACAGCCGCTGGGGAGGGTCGCCGCCTGCGCCCCCTCCCAGATGCTGGTGCTGGGGAGAGCCAGATAATGGGGGTGTAAGCTGTGGAGGGCAGAGGTCAGCGACTCTCTGCCCGGTTGCCAGTGCCTCTGCTGGTGCAGGGAACGTTGCTGGGCAGAGAACAGAGTCACTCTGCCCTGTGGCCAGCTCTTCCGCTGGTCGTTCCCTGCTAGCAGGTGGGGACCCTTTGCTGTGGGGCGGGCAGAGGCCAGCAGCACTCTGCCCTGTTGCCGGCGTTTCAGCCAGAGCGAGGATTGCTGGTGCAGAACAGAGGTCAGCGACTCTCTCTCCGGGTGCCAGCACTTCTGGTTGGTCCTCGTTAGCCGGCGGGAACACTGTGCTGGGGGATGAGCAGAAGCCAGCAGCACTCTTCCCCGTGGCCGGCTCTTCTGCCGGTCTGGCCTTTTGCGGTGCTGGGCAGAAGATCGCGTCGCACTGCCCTGGTGGGTCCCTGCTAGCAGGCAGGGACCTTTCACTGTGGGGCGAGCAGAGGCCAGCGGCACTCTGCCCCGGTGCCGGCGCTTCAGCCGGAGTAGGAGGGGCGCATGGTGCTGGGCAGAGAACAGCGTCCCTCTGCCCTGTTGTCGGCGCTTCTGCCGCCTCTAGTGGAAACCCATAGACCGCTGCCTCAAATTCCGGCGACTGCATGCGGTCCATAATCGCCCTGAAGACTTCCTCCCAAAAGTGATTGCCCACTTTCACCTCTTCGGGCTCTGGCTGCAATACCAGGGGCAGAGTGGCTGAACCTTCAAGTCCGGAGGCTTGCCAATTACAGTGAGCGGCCTCCGGAGCTCGCTCTGTGACATCTGTCGGCTCACACTGCAGGGCGTAGCTCCCCTCGAACAGTGCCAAGTATTCTGCCTCGAGACACCATTCTCTGTCTACTAGTCTCTCAAGGTCTTGGCTGAGTTCACTTGTTGCAGTGGGCGGCAGGGCTCTCCGGCGCTTGTCACTAATGTCCCACCATCGGTCCATGTTGCCATTGCCAAAGACACCCCTTTCCTCGAATGCCTCCCACAACAGGCCAGGCCCGCCAACATCCATCCCTTCCGGAGAATGGGCCTTTCTGGATTTTCGCTGCGGGCCTCGGGCTTCCCAGTATATGGCTCGGTACTCCTCTTCGAGCCCAATCTCCTGTCGGACCAGCCTCTCTAGCTCTGCAACCTCACCTGGAGACGCAGGTCCCCCGAACAAGTAGAGCCTCCCATTCACCTGGTCCCTGATTTGTTGTTCTAGGGTGGGCAGATGTGTACCTCGGTGGGCGCTCCACTTTTCTAGGGCCGCTCTCCATCTCACGAGCCGGGCTCGGGTCCGTCTCTCAAACTCCCATACTGGAGTCTCCGATTCGAGGGTCTCGACTCCCCTCCAAGTCACCTCGCATCCCGGTGACTGTTCAATCCACTCCATCTGTGGATCCGTTTGGCTCTTCCTCGCCAGGGTATAACTTTGTTCTGCGGCTAGTTGCTTTGGTCCGCTCTGGTCTGGAAGGAGTAGATCCCACCGCTTGCCACCAATGTGACGGATCGTCCTGTGCCCCAGACTGGACACATCCGCCCGTCAGCTCCTTCCCTCTCCCAGTAAGCGGACGCGCTACGGCTGTCCGAAGAAAGCAGTCACAGACCAGCACTTCCCTCAATCATGAGACAGGATTTCATGCTTTGAGGTTAAAAACAGAACTCTCTTTATTACAAACACACAGAATTTATATACAATCTACATTCACTGTGCACCGAACCCAACCCCCAATCCTATCAACCACATCCCATGACAAATCCCATCAGCCACATCCCCTCACAAATCCCATCGGTATACAGAGGATGTATCAGGTGAGGGGATTAAGGGATACCATGGGTTCCCCCACCTGTGTTATCCCCCCTGTAGTGCGGGTGCCGTCTGGGCAGACAGGGCTGTGCTGGCTGATTAAGAGCCCCAGCCAGATTATAGGATCATCTCTTTGAAGGCTGGAGCTGCAGCCACATTCAAACAGGGTACAAATAAATATAATAATAATAATAACAGTGAAGATCAGACATAGGTTCTTCACAGTTCTTATCTTACACTTTGACATATGTCTATCCCATGCATGTTTAAATGTTTAACTCACTGTATTAGCTTGTAGCACTTCAGCTGGAAGGCTTTTCCACTATCTACCACCCTCACAGTAAAGTAAATCTTCCTTACATTACACCTAAATCTCTGACCCTCTAGTTTTAGATTATGATCTCTGGTTCTAACATGCTTCCTCTTTTGAAATAAACTTCCCTCCTGTACTTTGTTAAATCCTGTTATATATTTAGGTGTCGCTCTTTCCCTTCTCTCCTCCAAAATATGCGTATTGAGATACCTTAGTCTTTCCTGATAACTTCACCCTTCAATTATTGTTCACTATTACTATTCAGTATTTGAGTCGCCTGCCTCTTAATTTTCTCCAGAATGTCAATGTCCTTCTGGAGCTGGGGGTCTCTAGAACAGAACTGCACACAATACTCTAGGTGAGGTCTGACCAGAGATCTGTAAAGTGGCAGAACCACCTTTCTTCCTGCTATTAATGCTTCTAGCTATAAAGCCCATCACCTTTAAGTCCTGAGAAATAATTAGAATTCTATACTTGGCTGTATTTAAGAGGCTCTACTGGATGTCAGGAACAAGCACCAGGATCCTCCTGTGGCCACCATCATAGTAGATATAAAGATAAAGCGGAAGAAAATTACTCTAAACTCAAGTAAATTGTACTAAATATCCTTTCTACACTTGAAGCATAAACTCACAACTCTCTGTACCATTTTGTTTGTTCTGGTTAGGTTACCGTTTTGCTTGTTCTGGTTAGGTTAGCATTTTGCTTCTACTATCTTGTTCCATTCAAGCCAAACCAAATGAAGCACTTTTAATGTACAGCATTTTCTCTAATTAAAAGTTTACTGAAAATGTAAATTTTAATTCTAGGATGTTTTTATTTGAAAGAAAGAGCCCAAACAATACATGCACACCAAATGTATGCTACTTCCACCCCATCAGTGTCTCCACCACCAATACCACCACAAGCTGAGCCTGGCTCTTGTGTGAGATGGAACTAGTGTGTGTTCAGATCTTCACTAATCATCATCAACCTCCAACTCTTTAATGCTGCCACTTTTCTGTTCTTCCCCTAGCTTGCCTTCTTCAGAAACAACAGTTCCATGGGCTGCCACCACATCAATTACCTAATAGATCATATACCGTCCTGCAGCAGGCTCCCTTACTATCCCTGAACTTGACATTGTAGATTAAGCCCGCACTGGTGATGGGCCACACATTGTTACATACAATTGTCACATTCAATGAAATTAATATGAAAAACAATGGAAAATAAAAATCACTTGCTTTGTGGGATTTCTAATATTTAATTGAGACTGAAGTTGCTCTCATAATTTAATCTGCCAGTTACGTCTTGTCATTTTTGCCTTGTGAACAGTTATCATGTCAATTGTTTTTGAACCACCTTTCTTGGGAGCTTCCCCAGGCCCATTATGTTTAAAGAAGACCCTGAGCATCTTAGCAAGAGGTTACGGGGTATAATGGTGCTGATGGGGGCATAATGGTGGTAGTGGTGGAGTATTAATTTAAAAAACACAAAAAAGTCGGAGACCTCACAAAAATGTGCCACACAATAAAGGTTTCATTATGTTTGGGCTGGCATATCCAAGCTGAGTATGGTTGGCCTTAGATAATGAAAACTCAAGGGGTTAAAACCACAACTTGTCCTGCAAACGTTGCTGTTAACTCTTTCTTTGTTAAGTAGATCCTTGAAGGGTTGCAGGACCCTATACAAGTCAGACATGAGCTTCCGCTGTTCACCCTCTTCTTATCCATAGAGAATATTCTCCTTTTTTATTAGCATCAATCGTGAAATGTATAGTGATATTGCGACCCTGAGAACGTAGTAAAATAAATATAATAATGTGTGTTTTGTGTTTTTGCAGTGGGGTTTGTTCTCTGGAACTTATAAGAGTATTAGAGAAACATGCTGGTGAATACCAACTTTCAATTCATGATGGGATGTCCACCTACACCGTGCACTTTGGGGTGAGAGTAAAAAGTAAGTATGTAACTTACATAAAATTCTGGAGATACGTTTGAAAATCATTGGGCCAGCTCCGTGTTCGAATAGATGGACTTTCTACTGCTTGGTTCCAGTAACAATAGGAGCTTCGCATAGGTCTACCCTTCTGGCTCTTCATAGTACTGACATGGTTCTGTGTCTTCTTAGGGTGATACTATCATTATGAAAAAGAGGGGACTGAGTAACCAATTCTCCAAAATAAATAATTCATGAACTCATTCTCACTGGGGCATTGAAATCCAATCTCCCTGACTCCGGTGGCTTTAAAAGTATTTTTATCCGGGTAATAAGAGTGTGTCAACCGTATCTACATTTCTGGTGGTTTGGGAGTAGAATGGAAGAATGGAAAGGTCAAATGTTACCAAACAGTGAGAGGAATTATTTGTAGTTAAGTTTGTTGTAACTTTATGCTATCTATTATATTCATTTGAAATATTGTTTTATGTTGCGTTTCAGGTAAACCAAGAAAGCCATATTTTATGGAGACTAATAAGATGGTGAGCTGTGTATCGGAAAGCTATCCTAAACCTTCCCTTCAATGGGTATTCTGTAATGATCCTCATGGCAGGTACTGTGAGATCTTCACCCTTATAAATGTAACTTAATTGGGGCTCATGGTTGTGAACATTTGTGCCTTGCTTGAGCCCCACTTTAGTCAAAGATAAAGCTGTATTCTTTGAAATATCAATTTCTTGGCAAAGTTTGTATTGGATCAAATACAAACTCAATCCAGTACGGTTCATTAGATATAGCACGTTATTGAAAATTGTACTTTAACAGTAAATGTATAGTGTGATATGTCATTATAGCGTTATGTGCATTGGATGTATTGAGGTCAGTATGGTAGACTGGAGAGTTTTTATTCCCATGAAATTGATGTTAATACAGAGAATGAATGTACCGAATATATTTGATGCAAGGCACAAAAAAACGGATGAATTTAAACTGTACACCCATTAAACATATACATTGGAATGGCTTGTTGAAACCAAATTCTTTTTTTCTCCTTTAATAGCTAACTCAGGTCATTTGTATTTTAATTATTAGGATGCCACTATATATGTGCCATCACGTTCCACTCTATCCTTACACCAATATAGTGTAGGTTGTTTTAATGTAGACATGGGTTTTCTGTTATATAAAAAATGCACAGCATCTGATTTTTTTGCATGGCTGCTGCTTCTTTCTCCTTTACAGCAGAGTAGCGCGCCGCCGCCGCCGCCGGCACAAACAGATTCCGTTAAGTTCAATGCTAAACCTGCCATCCGGAGAGAAAACAAGGTGCCCTTAGTCAAAACCTGTGCTTTGTATCGGAACGCAGGGATAAGTGGAGTAAACACGGATTCATCCTATTCATTGCCTGAATATTCCTATTACAGATGTGACAACAAGACAGGAGACGTTCATTACAGCAACACAAACATTTACGGAGTGACGAGGGCAGCCCATGATCTGCCGGCACGCAAGCTTCTGGAGGAGCGTGTCTGGTGCTGTGCCGCTAATAGCCTTGGCAGGGAATGTACGCAGCTATATACCTTGGGTAATACATCATACTTATTATTTCAAATTTGAATGGCTATTTTAATAAATTACTAACCAATAATTGAATTAATTATATTTCATGTGCATTTAGATTTTCTAACAGTTCTTGCTGCTACCATATAGCAGGTGAAACCTTTTCTGTGCTGCAGAACATTTGCAGAATATACTTTATTCATTAAAATAAGAGAACAACTCCAGTCCAACATATAAATAAAATGCAGATTGACTCAACTTATTTGACTTGACTTCAGCAGAAGTATAAAGCGGATATGCATTCGTGCGCAGGCACAGACTTAAGGGTCATTATACCGTTTAAATGAAACGCATGTTTGTACTTACATGGGGTAAAAGGTATTAGAGCAAGCGCAAAGTAGCCATTAACAATGGCATAACCAAAAAAAACCAAAAACATATTTTAATAAATTAACATAAATTAATAATCAGTTAATGAATGCCATTTTTGCTTTAAAGATCTCGGATTTGAAAGATCTATGCCTGGAATATTTCTTAGAACTGGAGATCCTTTTATAATGCGATGTCGATATACGTACGAGTCATTTGACTTTGGAATTGAGTGGGATTTTGAACATAAAAATGAGGTAAGAAATCACCATTTGTTCATATCTGATATACGCCAGCAGCTGCAGATCGTCCTCTTGGGGGGCCGCTGCTGAATGGGCCAGTTACAGGGGAGTTGTCTGATCTCCATACCTGGGAATTTTTGGGACACTGTATATGTGGACCTATATATACATACCGGTATTAGTTTTAAATATGTTTGACTGATAATGTATATATTCCATTCAGACAAACTGTTTTGAAGAAAGTGCATACCTTTCTGGGACGTCATCAATGGTGAGAGTATCCTTCCTATCTTTTTCTTGGACGGACCAAGGAAGCAGCGGAAAATACTCTTGTGTCTCTTCAAATCTTAACAAGTCCACAGTGGTTACTGTATTAGGTAACGTTATTGGAAACTGTGATTTACATGTGTCTAACACAAAACAATGACACTGGTAAAATTGTATTGTTCTGTATTATCGTAAAAGACAATAATGACCAATGCTGAGGGCATGCATGTTTCATGAACATTTACATGCCATGTCCTTCCCTGGAACTTGCAAAATAAAAAGGTCAACCCTACATATATATAAATGTATTATTTATTGCATGAGCTGATTAAAAAGCTCCCAAAATACCTGGGGGGAAATAGGTAAACCTCCGTTCCCAAACCATGACAATTTGGCTGTGTGCCGGTTAATGTGGCGTGAAGCCTTTGGAGAGGCATAGACCCCATCCCATGCGTCACCTCAATCCTTCTCCAAAGTAAAGGTAGGATGAGGTCCCCTGAAAACAACCAATGCGCTTGTAATTGGGCGGATTTTGTGGACATTTCTGATTGTTATATTATTTTATTATTTTGTTCCCATAGACAAAGGATTTATTGATTTAAACACATCTAGGGTAGAGTACAGCATTGACAAGACAGCCGAGTTCTGCTTTGTTGTGGTGTTTAAAGCATATCCAGATGCACGATGTGCATGGAATCATGGCTCAGAGATCTTCTCATGTGACTTCACTACTGCAAATGGACAAAGGTAAAAAATAACACAACAATATTATGGAAATAGGGAAAAAGCAATAGCTCTTAATAGTTTAAAGGACGTTTATTGCACATGTTTGAACTTCGTGTACATCTGGTAAGATGGTGTTCTATATAGTGTTCTAGCACTTTAAATGTCTGTACCATGAACCACCAAAGCCGAAAGATTCCATAACATATTTGTATACCGTAGTCTTCTATGTGCCATATGCATAACACAGTAGCCATTTGTAGTCTGATGTGCCCCTGATGACATTCTAATCAAGGTATTTCAACCTTTAGACTCCAAACTGAAATTTAACCTGTTAGAATATTCTTTGTCTTGAATATCTAAGCTTCTCCAGTGATCAAACAGCAATCAAGACCACAGCTTCTATGTCTTATTAATCAGGTTTATTCGATAACAAATTATCAATTCATACAATACCGATGCTGGAACAAATGTTGATAAAAGGTACTGTAGGCTAAATATCTTGGTGAGATGAAGGTGAGAGCGTGGAAAGAGCGAGGAAAGAGACTTTGTCTTTGTAGTCATGCCAATTTATACCCCTTTACATTTGGTTAGGGTATACGTAAAGGAATCCTATTGGAACAGTCATATGATACACCGACATTCCACAGAAGACCCTCTAAACTACGTCACTTAATTGATACCATATGTTCCTAGCACTCAAGTTGCATTCAGGCCTAAAATGTGCAGAACAAAATAAAAGTATAAAAATGATTTCTTATACTTCCCCCTGTTTATGGTTATGTACCATAAATAAATGTTTGCTGTCCATTCATACAACATTCGTATCACATTCGTATCACATTCAGTGAGTGCAGGAAGATATGTAAACGATAATATTATAAAAAAGAATCTGTGGAAGACTGATGCATCCTACGTCTTAAAGTTTCCCTTAATATCATTGCTCCTTGCTTTTCTCGAATAGTTAAATATGATTTTCTTATTCTACATAATAAGCATATTTGAAAAATAATACATATAAAAGACACAAATAAAACAATAATAAATGGATGTAACAAAACATTGGTGATAGCGGAGCCAACAGATGATTTTGCCATAATTTCTGTTGACTTAGCAAAGTTTTTCCACCAAGATGTACCTGAGACTATTGACCATTCATGTTCTATGTTTTTGAGTTTACCTTGCTCATGTTGAAATACAATCTGTGCTTCTTTTAATTGTTTTTGCAAGACATTTAAAAATCCTACATCTTTCCTTATCTCATTTGCCCACTTTTGCCATGGAAATTCACTTACTTGTGATAAATTAAACTGTAGTGGCAAAACATTTAATTTTTGAGAATTAATTTGAGAAACATTAATCTGAGCTCCATATATATAGATTGCTATTGGATCGCCATCAATACAATACAGACCTTTCGATAATATTTCTGTATGCGTACATTTAGGAAACATTGCTTTAATCAATTCCCCATTAGACATTACCTGTACACATACTCTACCTTTCTCTATAGGCGTTACAAGATCGTTAGATGTTTTCACACTTTGAATTGTACCTGAACATGAGCTCTGGTTATGAAAACATGAATGATATATAGTTTCAGCTTGATGAGACAAACAAATAATTTTGGACACAAAATGTAAACATGCAGACAAGTCTAACTGTTCAGGTTCTGACATATCTGTGGAAAAAACAAAATCAGGATACTCTAATTTATAAAATAATAATTGAGTACTCTCATCGGGAATAATGTTTCTTCTTTACCTGCCATTGGTATTAAAGATGTACCTTTACACACATCATTACTACATCCTAACCATTTATTTACCCATAAATCAGTATGATTTCGAGCAAATGTAAATTCTTCAGGTAAACTACGTAGAATTCCTAGAGGAATGCTTGCCTTGGAATGCTTGTGCCATTATTTTGAAATCAGTAGAATATTCAATTTGGATTTCCAAGCAAGCTCTGGCTACTTCTGATAAATCAGCATTAGTCATTAAAGCCATGGTTGCTTCCTGGAGATGTTGCACTGCAGGTCCTATCACAAAAGCTGTTTTTATTATCATATTCTCCAAGATTTTGTTTAAACCTTGTTGAATATGTGTTTCTTTACTTCCTATTAACCCTGCAGTTTCCAAATCAGACTTTAGTGTCTTAATATCCATAGTATTAAGTATACTTTCTACTGTATTTACACCTGTTAAAATTCCTTGTATTACATCTCTCTTTTTCCTATTCAAATTTGTATTATTTCTACCAAACCAGTCATCAACACCTCTTTCCATATTTAATAAATATTTTTTGCATTGTGGAAATCTAGATGAAATTTTCCACTCTGATATATTAAAATTCCAAATTATTGTTATAAATTTACCATCTAAAAGGAGAGGTTTGGAATGGAGATAGTTTACCTGAAATGGACTTGATTCTTTAAAAATTTTGTTTTCACACACAGATATTGTTGGTGAGATGACAGTAACATTTACATCTACACATTTCCTTTCAGAATTTTTCAATCTTAAACAACACTGATAATTCCCATTGTCATTGAGAGTAGGCCGGTCTAGATGATATGTAAATCTCTTCTCAGACCATTCTACTCTACCTACTAGACCTCTATGTATCATACTCTGATTTGCACTGGAAAAACTTCCCAGGAACTCATCACCCTTAGTCCATGTCATTAAAGACTCGGGAGATAACACCGACTCAGTACTACATGTTAACACTAATTGATCCCTTCCTTCTAGGATCTCTATAGAATTAGGAAATACTTCTATATTAGGAATAATCAAATCTGTTACAGTTATTGCCATTTCCACATTTACAAACTTTGAATCCCTAAATGCTTGTATTTTCCATACTATAGGTGTATTTAATATGTTATTTTGTAGTATTGTTCCTGGTTGCAGAAATTTATACCATACTTGTTCTGTGTATAATACCTTTGTTTTAGTTTCTCCATCTTTAGTTACTGTCAAGCCTGGAGTATTGGTGCTAGATCTCCAGACCAATTTACTATCACATCACCATGTATAACTACACTCAAGTACGCTACTTTATTTATAATATGATCCCAAGACCCAAATTTATCATCATCTTGTGTGTAGGTCCCTTTAGTCCAACTAAATAAATGTTTAGGCCCTATCGTAACATTTAACCTTACATTACTTTGTCTAGTAAAGTTAATTCTAATGTTACATACTGATAAGTACCCTTTCATTACACCAAAACACACATGCCCATTAAAATCATCAATTTCTCTCTTCAACAGATATGCAGCATCAAAATCTTAGCTGATACAAAACCTTTATTATTGTAGCACCTCACTATAAAACATGATGTAATGTTCTAATATGATTCTTAAGAAATTGTTTAAAATGATTAACATTAAAGACCGCATCATTTTATCAAATAACCAAATAGCAAATTATAGCACATGAATTTGGATCATGAGATGAATTTAAGAATATGGACAATAGTAAATAATTAATACTTCAATTGATTACGGAAAAAACATATTTGATCAATACAATACAATACACAGTAATCCTTTTTAGTCATGATGCAAAACCCTGTTCTCATGAACTAAATTAAGGTTTTGAATCAACCTGAGAAGCAAGAAAGGAAATATCCCTAACTTGTACTTCTGCAAATGATGGACACTATGTAGTTGCAGTTTAACATATACAACATATAACATTACAGGATCTTAACTTACAGAATAAAACAAAACACAAAACTTTAACATATAACACATCTGATGTTGTTCATATAGTTTTTCTTATAAATAAATTAACTTATTCAAAACATCTTCATAGAAGACAGAGTGCAGGGATACAGTACGAATTAGAGTTAATTGTTATACTAGCTCCCTATATACTGAATCAACATAGATCTACGTATTATAGCTCTCACTACACTTACAACAAACATACTCCTGTGTAGTTCCTGTATTAGGTAAATCTTCTTTATTAACTTCAATCTCCCTGATTTGCCTAATCATTGGAGTGTAAAGTAAATCTCTTTGAGGTGTTACAGCCCTGTTAGTATATACATTTGGATCTGAACTGTAAACAAATCCATTTAATTTTCTTTGCTCTTTTAATTTTTTATTGTAGAGAAATTTGCGACATTGTCTTTTAAAATGTCCCAGTTTCTTGCAATAGAAACAGTGAAAAGACTCTTTATTCCAAAACCTGTGTCCCCTGAGATTCTGCATCTGGGTATGTTTAAATTCCTGAGGGGGAGAAAGGGGGTGAATTAAATGTGATCTCTCCTTTCTACCTATATCCTTGCTATTAACTAGACTTGGGCACCAGGGGGCTCTTCGTGTTCGTCTTCGTGCTCGTCTTCGGGGGGAAAAAAACCTTCGTATTCCGCGAATATTCGCCCGTGCCTGTCTTCTCTTCGGGCGAATATTCGCGGACATTCTTCGTGCTCGTTTGATCTTCGTTTCCTTCCCGGTTGCCTAGCAGGGGTTAATACGGGGTTAACAACACATCGGAGCAGCAGCAGCTGCCGTGAAGGAACGTGTGTGCAACTCTATTGGTCGTTTCGGCAGGGGGCTGGTCTGGCATCAACAAGTGAATTGCAGAACGCACTTCATTCGTTGATGGCAGGCCAGCCCCCTGCCGAAACGACCAATAGAGTTGCACACACGTACTGAGGTGTACTGTACACAAAATGACCTAGAGACAAATGCTCCAAGGAACTTGGCCTCCGTTTATCATACACAGTCACACATCCATAGATGTTTAATAAAAGAATAAATTGATTTTGGACCACTTGTAATACATGCCTAACATTTGCTACCTATTCACAATGGCATACTTTGCAACAACCCAACTTTTACTGGACAGGACTGGAAAAAAGCAGGACTGTCCACCGAAATCTTAGGTGTGTTGGCAGGTATGCGGATGGAAAAATGTTGGACAAGAACTAAAAAATAGCTTAGGGTTAATGTACGGTTATGTTTAAGATTAGTAGCAGTGCACTGGTTTGGTTAAAGATGTATTATGTCTAAATAATAATTTAATTTTAATTTTAATGGGTTTTAAAAAATTAAGGGGTTTATTTAAATGTATTTTAAAGTTAGATTTATTATTTAGTACTTTATTATATTTATTTAATGTTTATACTAGTGCTACCTACCGAGCTATAACTACCAACGTGTATTTGCATACCTAGATAGCTAAATTAGATGGGACAGGACTGGAAAAAAGCAGGACTGTCCCTGAAAAAGTTGGGTCTGTTGGCAGGTATGTGGATGGAAAAATGTTATAGTATGAAGTGTGAGTTATAGCGTTAATGCTAGTGAGTGTAGAAGTGAAGGCCAGGACAAATAACAAGAGGAAAGGTCCTTGTGATTTGTGCATTGTACGTGTATGTGTTATGTGTGTTATGTGTGTTGTCACTGTGTGTTATATGTGTTATGTATTATGTCACTGTGTTATTTGTGTTATTGTGTGTGTTATGTTTGGTTGGTTGGTTGTGTATCAGAAGGAAAATAATGAAATGGAAATGGAAAAGGCGAATGAGTGGGCAATTGGCGACCCACTCACCTGTTTCACCCCAGAGCAAAGCATCCAAACACTGTCAGTCCTAGACGTTTGGCAGCGGACTTCCAGAGCTCAGACACAAGGCCCTAGCGTAAGCTGGCCACTCCGGCGGAGGTAGCAGGCGTTGCCACACCGCAAACAGACGCAGCCAGGGGGGAGAAACTGCCCTTACCATTAGGGACATTTTGGGCATGACTCTAGCCAGGAAGCGAACTGGCACAGAAGAGATGCTGGCACCACCACAACCACCACCACCACCAGCAGCAGCATTGAAAAATGGGAAAGGCGAATGAGTGGGCAATTGGCGACCCACTCACCTGTTTCACCCCAGGGCAAAGCACCCAAACACTGTCAGTCTTAGACGTTTGGCAGCAGACTTCCAGAGCTCAGACACTAGGCCCTAGCGTAAGCTGGCCACTCCGGCGGAGGTAGCAGGCGTTGCCACACCGCAAACAGACGCAGCCAGGGGGGAGAAACTACCCTCTCCATTAGGGACATTTAAGGCATGACACTAGCCAGGAAGCGAACTGGCAGAGAAGAGACGCTGGCACCACCACCACCAGCAGCAGCAGCAGCATTGGAAAAGGCGAATGAGTGGGCAATTGACGACCCGCTCACCTGTTTCACCCCAGGGCAAAGCATCCAAAGACTGTCAGTCCTTGGCGTTTGGGAGCAGACTTCCAGAACTCAGACACTAGGCCCTAGCGTAAATTGGCTACACCGGCGGAGGTAGCAGGCATTGCCACACCGCAGCAAGTGCAACCAGGGGGAGAAACTACCCTCTCCATTAGGGACATTTGAGGCATGATTTCAGCCAGGAAGCGAACTGGCAAAAGATACTGGCACCACCACCAGCAGCAGCGTTGGAAACGGAAAAAGGTGAATGAGTGGGCAATTGACGACCCGCTCACCTGTTTCACCCCAGGGCAAAGCATCCGAAGACTGTCAGTCCTTGGCGTTTGGGAGCGGACTTCCAGAACTCAGACACTAGGCCCTAGCGTAAATTGGCTACACCGGCGGAGGTAGCAGGCGTTGCCACACCACAAACACGTGCAACCAGGGGGAGAAACTACCTTAAACATTACAGAGAAAAAAAATTAACTTTCCAAGCTTGGGCAGATTGAATTTAAGAAAGGCAATCTGCTCCATCAGATGAGGTGCCATGCGTGAGCGCTGTGGACTCAGTATGTTTCCAGTCATAGAAAACACGCGCTCACTTTGAACAGTGGTTGGCGGACATGATAGTAGCTGCTGCGCAACCCATGAGAGTGCAGGCCACACACTCTTCTTTTCATCCCAGTAGCTAAGAGGATCAACATTAGGCGCAGAAGGAACTTCACAGAGGTAAAGTTTGACCATTTCAGCAGCACTACTCTCCTTTCTGCTGCTAGCTCTGTCAGATGGTCCAACTATACTCCCAAGTGCCTCTTCCCAAAACGCAGCTGCTCCACTCAGCTGTGTTGTGCTGCTTGTGGCACTGCTGCTGATGCTGCTGCTAGGAGTAGCAGACCACATCATCTCTTCTTCCTCCTGCACCTCTCCCTCCTCGGACAGCATTCCCATTTTACGCTGCCAGTCACGCACCTTGTTGACCAATTGCTCCCGGTAGCTACTGAGAACATTAAATTTCAAAGCTAGCTTTCCCTTAATTCTTGGATCGCAAAGGCACGCTAGCATCATTTCGGGACTCTCTTCCATTCGTTTGCGAAGGTGTACTTTCAGCAGATCCTTCAGCTTCCTGGCTATGGCTGCTACGTCAGGATGTAGAGTGCCACCTTGAACAGCCTCACGGTTTCCAAGGAACACATCCATCTTGCTGCCTAGATGGGAGAACACTGGGATTACCTGGGCCAGACTGGCAGTGTTTGAGCTTAAATTTTCTGTGGCATCCCTGAATGGTTTAAGGACTGCCACTAGCTGGGCGATCACTGTCCAATCCTCCCTATTCAATGGAGAGGTAATCCCAATATTGTGCTCTGAGGCAAGATTATGGATTGCCCTCTGCTGCTCCAAAATCCTCTCCAGCATGTCTAACGTGGAGTTCCACCGTGTACTGACATCCTGGCGTAGGCAGTGTACGGGAAGACCTGACCTCTCTTGCTCTTCCCTCAAAAGTTGGCTAGCCTTAACACTATGGTGAAAGTGCCCAGCGATCTTTCTGCAGCGGGACAGAACTACTGCTGCCACATTAGTTCCTTCTGACATTGCTGCCTTCACTACAAGATGGATGATGTGGGCTGCACAGCGCACACCAACAATATGACCATCTCGCAGCGCTTTCACCATATTGGCACCTCCGTCAGTTACCACAAAACCAACTTCAACATTGGTGCCCGCCTCTGCTCCCACCCAAAGGCTAAACATTTTCCTCATTGCATGCAGAATATTTTGGGAAGTGTGCTTTTCATCCATCACTTCTGCATGGAGAAGGAAAGATCGGTAGCCTGCTGCAGCAGCTTCCTTAGACACACCGGGCTGCCACCAGTGTGCTGTCAAAGAAAGAAAGGCATGCTGGCCGCTAGGTGCACTCCACAAATCTGTAGTGAAATGAACACACTGACCAGCAGCCTTGGAAAGCTCCTCTTTCACTGCTGCAACACAGGACCGATACAATGAGGGGACAATGTTCCTGCTGAAAGTGGAACGTGACGGAACTGTATATTGTGGAGCCACAGCCGCCATCAATTGTTTGAAAGGCTCCCCTTCGATCATAGAGAAGGATGCCCCTCCAACAGCAATGAACTGACCAATCAGTCGCGTTACTTTATTGGCCTGCTGTTTGGGCATTGACCTTTTGGATTGGAATGCCACAAATTGTTCCAGGGTGGGCTGGACATGCAGTGCTCCAACCTGCCTTGGTCTCTGGCTGCCAGCACTAGCTGCTGCTGCTGCTGCTGCTGCTGCTGCTATTGGCTCAGAAGAAGAAGCTGTTGGGGTTTTTCCACGGCCACCAGCTATGCTGCCTGCACTAAGTTTTACTTCTGCATCTTTCCCCAATAGCACAGCGTTGTGTTGAGTGCTGAGGTGATGCTTCATGCTAGCACTGGTAAAATGGCCAGACACTTTCCCTCTGCTTATTAGCTTCCCACAATGTTTGCACTTTCCATAGCGCCCTTCTTCAACATTTTCAAAGTGCTCCCAAATTGGGGCGCGCATAGCCTTGGAGTGTGCCTTGGGTGCTGCTCCTACTGCTCGGGGTGGATGAACAGAGGCAGAACTAGTGGTGGTGGGACTGGTGGTAACAGTACTGGCCATAGTGGGACTGCTAAATGCTTTAGATTTGCTAGGTTTTGCTGCTGCTGCTGCTGCTGGTGGTGGTGGTGATGGTGATGATCGTAGCGGAGAAGGTGGAGGCTCACGGGAAAATTGTGCACTAGTCATTTGGACACTGCTCCCTGAGGAATCTGATTCCTGACCACTCATCTCCTCTACTTCCTCTGGCTCATAGTCTAGCTCTTCATTAGCCAGATCGAATGGAATTCCTGCTAGGCTGGAGCTAAGACTGATATCGTCGTGAGACTCGTGACTAGTAGTAGTGCGAGCAGGAAGAATAGACTCTGCACTTGGCCTCTCAGTCTCAGGCTCCTTTGCTACCTCGCTAGGTGGAGTCCCACTATGTGTAGCCCTCTCTCTAACTGTCTTTACAAAAATGTTGTAAGGACTTGGTGGCTTGCTAGAGGTACTAGGAGGACATGGCGTGGCGGTACCAGTGGGAACAGTAGGTGCAGCACTAGTGGTGGTAGAGGCGGTGGGGGTGGTGGTGGTGGTTTTCCCTACAAAGGAATGAGATCGCTTTGGTTTGGGACCCCTCTGAGTCTTGCTGCTAATTTGGCTCTGCTTGGTACCTTGCATGCTGCTGGTGGATGGGGAAGATGCTGCTTGGGGCAAAAGGCACTTCTTTTTAGTCACTAGGCTGGTACTACTTGTGCTACCCTTTAACTTTGAACGTGCTTCTGGTGCTTTAGGCTTTCCGTAAAAAACCATAGAGCTTGTGGGCCTAGCCGCACTACTACTGCCTGCTTTTGGTGCCTTTCCTTTACTTGATGATCCTTCAAGCAATGCTTCCCCAAATGATAAGCGAGAGCTTGGCCTACTTGGCCGACTAGACTGACGCAAAGGCTGCATCTTAGAACTGGTGGTGGTGGTGCTGCTGGTGGTGCTGGTGGTGGCGGTGGTAGATGGAGCTTGTCCCTCCTTAGTCCCAAAAGGAGGATCCATTTCAAATTTTGTGTTGTGTGTGTAGTGTAGTGTAGTGTTTAAAAAACTATAAAAAAATAAAAAATAAAAAAAAAAAGGAAAAATGAATTAAAGACAAAAAAATTAGAGGAAGTTCTCTTCAGTGCTACTGCTTAAAAAGTAAAACTATGCACTACTGCACTGTGCTGTTGTGTGCAATCTGGCAAAGTGCTAAAGTTATTTAAATTATTAACTATTTAATAACTAGCAGTATTTTATTTTTAATTTGAATGTACACGGGCCTAAGAGCTTAGCCTACTACTATGCTAGCCTAAAGCTATATTTCCTTACTATAAGTCTACCTCTAGGCAGACGCTCTCAAACCCACTAAGCTAAAGTGAGGTTAAATCAGATTCGGTATGATTTATTAATTAATATTAAATTATATAATATTAATAGATTAGAAATAATTTACTTATATATTATGTATTATAGATAGAAGAATATAGATTATGAATTAGAATTTAGAATTAGAATTACTTATATTATAGATTATGAATTAGAATTTATATTGTTATATATTATTTATAATATATTATAGATTAAGATTAAAGAAGATTAGAATTATTTTAGTACTACAGCTAGTAGCTTGAAGCTTTGCTTAGTACAGCTCGTCACAGTCAATTTTTCTTGAAAAGAATTAGAAATAAAATAAAATGTCACAGCAAAACAGTTAGCTTCACTGCTTGCTGAACAAAAACACACAGCACTTATGCGGCTGCACTCACTAGCCCAACAAGTTCACTTCACTGATGGACTGAGGTGAGCAAAACACTAAGGGTACTTTTAATAAAATTTAAATAAAATGTAAAATAAATGAGAAAATCTTTGCAAAACAGTTAACGTCACTGCTTGCTGATCAAAAAAAACCACAGCACTTATGCGGCTGCACTCACTAGCCCAACAAGTTCACTTCACTGATGGACTGAGGTGAGCAAAACAAATGAAATAAAATGAAAGATTATTAATTAAGAAAAATTGACTTGGTCTCTTGCTGTTGCTAAAACAAAGCACAAACTATAGAGCTGCAGCACCAGTACTAATAAGATTAGCTGAACTATACAATAGTAGTAATTAATTAATATTATTACTTTTATTTATAGCTAATTTAATTAACTATTAAGATAAGAAAGAATTATAGAATTATTGATATTACTGATTTTAGATTAGACACTAGTAGATGTCTTGAATGTCTACAGTACACTCTACACTAGTATACTATTACTAACTATAACTGACAAATATATATATAATTTTATAATGAATTAAATTATTAATTATATTAATTAATATTACTGATTTTAAATTAGACACTAGTAGATGAATGTCTACAGTACACTCTACACTAGTATACTATAGTATATATATATATATGACTGACAAATATATATATATATAATATTATAATGAACTATTAAATTATAGACTCTATTAAATTATTATTTATAAATTCTATTTAATTTATTTAAGCAGGACAGGCAGTAGGCACTAGTGCCAGCCCAGGGCAAGGGCACCCCAGTGCCACTGAGACACTGGGTGCACTGTCAACTCAACAGCACTTACACTACAGTTGATGACAAATTAAATAAAAAAAAATTAAATTAATCAAATTATTATTATTAATTATATTAAGTAGCACTGAAGTGAGGATGAAGTACACTGTGAGAAATGGCAGGCTAAGGCTTACCAGTCTCACACAGAACAGAACAATCTCTCTGTAACGCTCGGATGCAGCACAGGAGTGTTGCCAAAGCAGTCACAGCGAAAAATGAATTGATCTCTCAGGCAAGCTCTGGTCTTATAAAGGCGCCTTCAGAATTCAAAAAACAGCAGCACAGGCATTGGACGAGACCCTTAGCGTGACGTCACAAGAGTGAGCTGATTGGACAGACGAGATCAGCTCACTCCTCTTTGAAATTTTGGCGGCTGCGCGGCAAAAACGAAGACGATCACGAAGAATCTTCGATTCTTCGTGGTTGGGAGTCTTCGTCTTCTCCTACGTTTTGCCGGCACTGTATTCTCTTCGGCGTGTCTTCGGAACGAACAAAAAAAACGGCCTCTTCGTGCTCGTTTTCATGTTCGCCCGAAGACGAATGCGCAAGTCTACTATTAACCATGTTAACTACAGACACATTCATTTTAACCCCTTCATGTCTCCATTCTCTCCTGATTTTATCAATAAATGCAGCAGCATCCTCAAGTGTTTGCATATCGGAAGCAAATGTTAAAAACTAATCTGTAAGCCTGCTCAAATCTTAACAAGAAAGAAAATGGATCCTCTGAAATTGTAGGTTTCAGATTTTCTAGTATATCAATTGTTGGATTGGTATTTCCAGTTGTAAACTTAATTGTTCCATGAATTATTTCATCATTCTCCACTATAGGAGAACTTATTGGAGCTACTAATCTTCTACTCATGTATGTAGGTAACCAAATCTTAAACAAAATATTTTTTTCTTTATTAGACAAGTTATGTTTGTTTGTATTGGATTCAAATACATCTGCATTACCAAATGCATCCAAATTAGAACTATACGGTGGTATTTCTTTAAGTAATTTCATTAACTCACTTTGTATTTGTAATTTTAATTTTGCTGCTTTATTTCTAAGCTTCTTCCTTTGCAGTTCCTGTTCTGAACTGACCTCTGGTTCATCCTCTACATTTTCTGGAATTAAGCTGTGTCTTTGTCTATCTCCCCTTGTAATTACACAAACTTGTTTCAAGTCTTTGTGCAGTTTTGTAATTAACAAATTCTTAATTTCTAAGCAATCCGACAAATCAGAAATCTCTTCAGTTAATAAATCACATTTAGGACATTCCTTTTCTATTGCACACACATTGTGCATCTCATTTTTAACCATGTCACTACTCTGTGAATTACTTTGACTAACATCATTATTAGTCAGATTAACACCACCATCAAGTAATGTATTAAAAATCTTAATCATTTTCATTACATTCCTCAACTTTTGTTTCTCTTTATTCACAGAAAATATCTTTTTGTCTATCTTCTTATTTGCATCTTCACATTGACGCCATAAATCATGCCATAAAGCTGAATCACTAGCCGTATAAGGAACAAACGTAAATTCAAGTTTACTTGCGGAAGACAAAGTATTAATAAAATCCATACTTACCGTAGATCAGTTGCTTGCTCAATCTGCTCTCAGTACAATACACGGTTCTGGAATGCTCTTGCTTCTCACCACGTGGTCTGGTAATGGTCTGGTAGTGTCGCATTACACTTTCTTCTGATCACACTTCTAGGTTTTTTGTTTTTAGTCAGAGGATCTCTTTGATCTCTTCAGACAACTGCACACTATCCCCCCTTTGTCGGAAGAGGAAAAGTAAAAAACAAACGTGCAGTAAAGGCTCGCCGTAGAAAACTGACTAAAGACTGGCTGGCTCGTCAATTTGTTAGAATATTCTTTGTCTTGAATATCTAAGCTTCTCCAGTGATCAAACAGCAATCAAGACCACAGCTTCTATGTCTTATTAATCAGGTTTATTCGATAACAAATTATCAATTCATACAATACCGATGCTGGAACAAATGTTGATAAAAGGTACTGTAGGCTAAATATCTTGGTGAGATGAAGGTGAGAGTGTGGAAAGAGCGAGGAAAGAGACTTTGTCTTTGTAGTCATGCCAATTTATACCCCTTTACATTTGGTTAGGGTATACGTAAAGGAATCCTATTGGAACAGTCATATGATACACCGACATTCCACAGAAGACCCTCTAAACTACGTCACTTAATTGATACCATATGTTCCTAGCACTCAAGTTGCATTCAGGCCTAAAATGTGCAGAACAAAATAAAAGTATAAAAATGATTTCTTACATAACCTTAGGACACAATTCAATTCAAGGACACAAACAATTCCAACAAGAATTATACATTTTTGGAATATGCTTTTTTTTATCCCGTTTCCATGCCGAAGGGGACATACTGTATAAACTATTAAATGAAGTGAACAGTGACTCAAAAAAACAGTTTTCTACTTTAGAGGATGGGTGATAGATAACCGGATTAGACTGCCAGTGGAAGTAATACGATTATACAGTAATACAAATGTATTAACTATTACCTGCAATTCCACCAGGGTTCATTTCATTCTAAGCCGCTTCAAGTAATTAGCAGCAGCAATGTGCTTCTAGCTCTTGTATATTAATAGCTGACATCACTTTTATGAAATATTTGCAAACAAACTAGACCTCGGTTTTAAGTTATGAGGTTCCGTTTGGGGTTATGGTACACACTTAGTTCTAGAAAAAGAATTGAAAATCAACAAATGAATTATTCATTAAATAAATGTGTAAATCTCAGCTTTTTTGTTGTGTTACTTTTTCCTGTTCTTTTGGATATGTGTTAATGTTTAAATGTAAGAGATATAATATAGAAATAATGGTAACACTCAGAACTTTAGAAAGTTATACCCTGCTGTTTTAAAACACATTCTAACAATATTTTGACATTTTTTAACAGCACCGCTAAATTCTGTGATCATAAATACACGCCTGGAGAGTATATATTCTTTATAGAAAATGATGCTTTGAATCTCAACAAAACCTTCACCTTAAATATATTACGTGAGTCAACAAATGTCAGTTTGTGTATTTTTCCGTTTTATTTGGAGCTGTTGAATCTACAATTATATCAAAGTGGTTTGTACTATCTAAGGGTTAATCATAGCATTTAGCATAACCAAATTCATCAATAAAAAACTACCCATAGCTTGTGTTTCACTGTAATTGTTTAAAAGATATTTAAAATATTCTAAATGTTAATTCATGGAAACTTGAGGTTCTCTAACTTCTTCCAACCAACATTTACAAAGCTTGTATAAACTAATCAACAACCATCAACTACTAAACAACTAATGCAATTATAAGATACATTTCCCCCATAGCATACACATTAGGTGGGGGCTTTACTACATCTGCATAGCTTATTATGGTTAGCGAACAGGGGTATGGGAGTTTATTTATCGGGATGCGTAGGGATGCCAGGCCATGGTGGTCCCAGGGTCAGTCCAAAGCTGGCCAATTGATTATATTCTTCGCATTATATTTATAGCATTTTCAGGTTTGTTTATACTTTACTTACACAAATGCAACATGTCAATGTCCGTACATCAAATGCTTATATATTGTTGTTCATTTATTTTAGAAAAGCCTGATGTGCATCGAACAATGACAAAAGACCTTATTTCTTGTGTTGCATATGGTAACCCTGCACCAGTTTGGACATGGAAGAGGGATTTTAATAATTCGCTCAAGTAAGTCTATGTCCACAGGTAAATGATTTCTGTCTCCATCGCCAGTTTTAATCCCTAGTTATTGACTCTTTGTACACTTGTATATATCAGTGCATATTGTGGCAAACTGTGTTTTGGGTATATGTCACCATTAATCCTTTTAATTAGCCATTGAAGGCGTGATTTTTGGAACCACCTGCCCAACGTTCTCAGATGTCCTCAAACATTACAGTATGGCAAACTTTAGTAGTCATCGTGTCTTGTCTCGCTCTGCGTATGGATAGGTGAAACATTGAAACATTCCCATCATAGGATTTCTCGCTAGAACTAGAATTTTTCTTTAGGCTTTAAAAAAACCCCATGTAAAACCAAGAGTAAAATCTCATGTCATAGATATATTTACATATTTTCCTCTCCTTCATGATCACCTTCCACACCATTATATGAAAAAGATGGCGGTGATGGGGAAAAGAAAATGTAAATTATAGGACTTTCCCTTTAGGGCCAAGTGAAAGGCCTCTTTTGGTTATTTATGAGTCCTTATGTTGAACTTGGGACTAACACATTTTGAGCGTACTAGGCATTTCACATATTAACTGTGTCGTTTGTTGGAAGCTGCACTGAAGAAATCTTGTATGGCGTCACATATGAAGACCCGGTACACACGTCTGACGTATGGACATCCAGCAGTACCTTGGATATCCAAAACATGACCAGGACATTAATTGTCTGCTGCTGTGCTGTGAACTCTGCTGGATCATCGTGTGAAGCGACATTTTTTAATCATCTTGGTATGATCCTCTATACTATTTGTATTCATATTAATTATTGAAGTGAAACACTCTGCAGACAGGCTTGATCCCTCCACTTTTCACCTGATGGTACAGAAACCACTGGCACAGAAGTATCCTGAGAGGGCACCATCCTGAGCCCTCCTGTGGGGGAGAACGCATATGAGTATTAGACTCAATGGGGCTGCCTACCAGGAATAAGCCTCATTGTTACGTGGTGGTGCTGTCTGCCAAAAGTTGCCATGACTGGTACAAAACAGAAGTGACTGCCTCTTTTATACTAACATATCTTGTATGAGTAGTTTGCAGTTTGAGTTCATTCAGTGAAAAATCTAATATTTTAACCCAATAATCAGACCAAGATTGGCCATTGGGCACACCGAATAAGTGCCTAGTGGGCCAGTGCCTAAAAGCACCCCCACATGCTTTTGTTGCTGTTTGTGCGTCCGGTCCTTTTAGTGTAGCATGCAATTGTGTGTATCCAGCGGGTTGTGTAGGTACCTCATTTATAGACTGCTGGCCTTAAAGTGCAGGGGACAGCTTTCAACCCCATTCCATTTCCTGTCATTAACCATAAAAATAAAGGCCAACCCTCTAGACTTCCTCTTGGAAGATGGGCAACTTTGACCATAGTTAATGTGGTTGGATTACATTCATAATGTTTTAACAGATGTGATGTATACTAAATAAAGACTAAAAATGTTTTATACTTTTTTTCAGAGGTGAAGCATTTGCTTGATGTCCAGAATAAGTTTCTTTTTCCTGTTGTAATTGGGTTTTGCAGTATTTGCATTGTAGCTTTAATTTGCCTGGTTTTCAGCAAGTACAAAAAGGTAACATATATTTATAAATTAACATAAATAACTAAGTCAACCCTTAATCTTATCTTTAACGCTTCCATACTTTTTTTCTTTCTAAAAGCAATACAAGTATGAGAGCCAACTACTGATGATACAGTACACAGGACCCTCAGATAACGAATACATATACATCGATTTTAGTACCTTGGAGTATGATTTAAAATGGGAGTTTCCCAGAGAAAATCTGGAGTTTGGTGAGGCCCTGCTGACCATAAAACCAATTGAATTTTGAAAGTGTCCTGCCTAGAACTTCATTTCATGCTTTGTGACTTTTAGGTGAGGTTCTTGGATCTGGTGCCTTTGGAAAGGTGGTCACTGCTACAGCATATGGGATCACCAAGCCGGGAGTCTCCTTGCACGTCGCTGTTAAAATGCTGAAAGGTAGGTGGTTGTATACATATTAATACGTTTTTACCTAAAAAGAGGTTATAGATAAATAATACAATTATTTTTACAGAAAACCCTGATGTGTCTGAAAAAGAAGCCCTGATGTCTGAACTGAAGATGATGACCCAGATCGGACACCATCAAAACATAGTGAATCTGTTAGGGGCATGTACAGCTTCAGGTAATCATAAAATTCTAGGTATTTATTTCCTTGTTCCTGTCCTGAACAAGCCATCTGGCACAACAGTCAGATTCCAATGGCACCCCATACTTACCATATCCACCTCTCCATCCTGTTGCTGCTCGTATCCAGCACATGCAAATTGGTGGCCACTGGCCTTAAAGTTCCAGGGCTGCTTGGTCATCCCCAGTCCTGACCTGATTGTGACTACCATGCATTCTAAGACACTTGCTTTGACATGGCTTATTTTACTTACTATTTTACAAACCGTATACTCAATGGTTCCTTACCTTTTTCTATTCTGATTCTACAGGACCTATTTACCTGATTTTTGAATTCTGCTGCCATGGAGATCTTCTCAACTATCTAAAGAGCAACAGAGAAACATTTCACAAAACATGGTCAGATGTCATCAAGGACAATAACTTTACTCTGTACCATAATTTCAAACAGGATGATACATGCAGGTAATATACTTTATACATTGTTACTGTCCTGGTAATAGTTAGCATAGGGAGGAATAATGAATAATAATACAAGTTGCTAATTGTTGATTTAATCAGGCAGCCTTTTTAAGGTTGTGCGGAAAACACAGACAACATGCGGTTGGGAAATTGATCTAATAAAACCCACATTCCAATTCCTCTCTTCCTCAGTGGACAGAGGCAATTATGAGTTATGTTACCATTTGGGGTTCAGTTTTCATCTTGAAATTGTTGATAAATATCTGTTTCTCTGTGCCTATAGCAAAATAAAAGAAAACTTAATAAGAAACAATTCCTACACATTAAAAGACAAAGTATCCAGGTCTATCAACTATCAAGAATCATCGGAAATTGCATTATGTTATGAACCTGATGACCTTGAACACCACAATGAAAATGGTAAGACATAAATACCTGAAATATTGAAGGTTTAGCCTTCTTGTAATTCTTTATAAACTTACTTACTTACCTAGATTATCTACAACGATGTAAACAAGGACAAATACAAAGATAAGTGATAGTATTGCCATAAAACAATAATTAATAATTAAAACAGGAGGCTGGCGAATGGCATCAATTTATTGAAACATCATTACTTACGGAACAGTAATTCCACCATCAAAGAGCCACCAACTACCTAAAACATTTTATACAATCAACGTCCTTCCCTGATGGATGGTTTTTGGTGGGCTGGGGCTTCTAACACTAATGAGGTGGCTTTTGTGGAGGTTACCTATACAATAAGCCATCTTGGCCAGACAAATGACATATTAAGATAAATGTTACACAAGTTGTAAGGTAGAGAATTAAGACCACCAAAAAGTCAGTAATAAGTAGACTTGCGCATTCGTCTTCGGGCGAACATGAAAACGAGCACGAAGAGGCCGTTTTTTTGTTCGTTCCGAAGACACGCCGAAGAGAATACAGTGCCGGCAAAACGTAGGAGAAGACGAAGACTCACAACCGTCTTCGTTTTTGCCGCGCAGCCGCCAAAATTTCAAACAGGAGTGAGCTGATCTCGTCTGTCCAATCAGCTCACTCTTGTGACGTCACGCTAAGGGTCTCGTCCAATGCCTGTGCTGCTGTTTTTTGAATTCTGAAGGCGCCTTTATAAGACCAGAGCTTGCCTGAGAGATCCATTCATTTTTCGCTGTGACTGCTTTGGCAACACTGCTGTGCTGCATCCGAGCGTTACAGAGAGAGATTGTTCTGTTCTGTGTGAGACTGGTAAGCCTTAGCCTGCCATTTCTCACAGTGTACTTCATCCTCACTTCAGTGCTACTTAATATAATTAATAATAATAATTTGATTAATTTAATTTTTTTATTTAATTTGTCATCAACTGTAGTGTAAGTGCTGTTGAGTTGACAGTGCACCCAGTGCCTCAGTGGCACTGGGGTGCCCTTGCCCTGGGCTGGCACTAGTGCCTATTGCCTGTCCTGCTTAAATAAATTAAATAGAATTTATAAATAATAATTTAATAGAATCTATAATTTAATAGTTCATTATTATATATATATATATTTGTCAGTCATATATATATATATATATATTCTATAGTATACTAGTGTAGAGTGTACTGTAGACATTCATCTACTAGTGTCTAATTTAAAATCAGAAATAATAATTAATATAATTAATAATTGAATTCATTATAAAATTATATATATATTTGTCAGTTATAGTTAGTAATAGTATACTAGTGTAGAGTGTACTGTAGACATTCAAGACATCTACTAGTGTCTAATCTAAAATCAGTAATATCAATAATTCTATAATTCTTTCTTGTCTTAATAGTTAATTAAATTAGCTATAAATAAAAGTAATAATATTAAATAATTACTACTAGCGTATAGTTCAGCTAATCTTATTAGTACTGGTGCTGCAGCTCTATAGTTTGTGCTTTGTTTTAGCAACAGCAAGAGACCAAGTCAATTTTTCTTAATTAATCTTTCATTTTATTTCATTTGTTTTGCTCACCTCAGTCCATCAGTGAAGTGAACTTGTTGGGCTAGTGAGTGCAGCCGCATAAGTGCTGTGTTTTTTTTTGATCAGCAAGCAGTGACGTTAACTGTTTTGCAAAGATTTTCTCATTTATTTTACATTTTATTTCAATTTTATTAAAAGTACCCTTAGTGTTTTGCTCACCTCAGTCCATCAGTGAAGTGAACTTGTTGGGCTAGTGAGTGCAGCCAGCAGTGAAGCTAACTGTTTTGCTGTGACATTTTATTTTATTTCTAATTCTTTTCAAGAAAAATTGACTGTGACGAGCTGTACTAAGCAAAGCTTCAAGCTACTAGCTGTAGTACTAAAATAATTCCAATCTTCTTTAATCTTAATCTATAATATATTATAAATAATATATAACAATATAAATTCTAATTCATAATCTATAATATAAGTAATTCTAATTCTAAATTCTAATTCATAATCAATATTCTTCTATCTATAATACATAATATATAAGTAAATTATTTATAATCTATTAATATTATATAACTTAATATTAATTAATAAATCATATACTGAATCTGATTTAACCTCACTTTAGCTTAGTGGGTTTGAGAGCGTCTGCCTAGAGGTAGACTTATAGTAAGGAAATATAGCTTTAGGCTAGCATAGTAGTAGGCTAAGCTCTTAGGCCCGTGTAAATTCAAATTAAAAATAAAATACTGCTAGTTATTAAATAGTTAATCTTGAGTTAATAATTTAAATAACTTCAGCACTTTGGCAGATTGCACACAGCACAGTGCAGTAGTGCATAGTTTTACTTTTTAAGCAGTAGCACTGAAGAGAACTTCCTCTAATTTTTTGTCTTTAATTCGTTTTTCCTTTTTTTTTATTTTAATTATTTTTTATTTTTTTTATAGTTTTTTAAACACTACACTACACTACACACACAACACAAAATTTGAAATGGATCCTCCTTTTGGGACTAAGGAGGGACAAGCTCCATCTACCACCGCCACCACCAGCACCACCAGCAGCACCACCACCACCAGTTCTAAGATGCAGCCTTTGCGTCAGTCTAGTCGGCCAAGTAGGCCAAGCTCTCGCTTATCATTTGGGGAAGCATTGCTTGAAGGATCATCAAGTAAAGGAAAGGCACCAAAAGCAGGCAGTAGTAGTGCGGCTAGGCCCACAAGCTCTATGGTTTTTTACGGAAAGCCTAAAGCACCAGAAGCACGTTCAAAGTTAAAGGGTAGCACAAGTAGTACCAGCCCAGTGACTAAAAAGAAGTGCCTTTTGCCCCAAGCAGCATCTTCCCCATCCACCAGCAGCATGCAAGGTACCAAGCAGAGCCAAATTAGCAGCAAGACTCAGAGGGGTCCCAAACCAAAGCGATCTCATTCCTTTGTAGGGAAAACCACCACCACCACCACCCCCACCTCTACCGCCTCTACCACCACTAGTGCTGCGCCTACTGTTCCCACTGGTACCGCCACGCCATGTCCTCCTAGTACCTCTAGCAAGCCACCAAGTCCTTACAAAATTTTTGTAAAGACAGTTAGAGAGAGGGCTACACATAGTGGAACTCCACCTAGCGAGGTAGCAGAGGAGCCTGAGACTGAGAGGCCAAGTGCAGAGTCTATTCTTCCTGCTCGCACTACTACTAGTCACGAGTCTCACGACGATATCAGTCTTAGCTCCAGCCTAGCAGGAATTCCATTCGATCTGGCTAATGAAGAGCTAGACTATGAGCCAGAGGAAGTAGAGGAGATGAGTGGTCAGGAATCAGATTCCTCAGGGAGCAGTGTCCAAATGACTAGTGCACAATTTTCCCCTGAGCCTCCACCTTCTCCGCTACGATCATCACCACCACCACCACCACCAGCAGCAGCAGCAAAACCTAGCAAATCTAAAGCAATTAGCAGTCCCACTATGGCCAGTACTGTTACCACCAGTCCCACCACCACTAGTTCTGCCTCTGTTCATCCACCCCGAGCAGTAGGAGCAGCACCCAAGGCACACTCCAAGGCTATGCGCGCCCCAATTTGGGAGCACTTTGAAAATGTTGAAGAAGGGCGCTATGGAAAGTGCAAACATTGTGGGAAGCTAATAAGCAGAGGGAAAGTGTCTGGCCATTTTACCAGTGCTAGCATGAAGCATCACCTCAGCACTCAACACAACGCTGTGCTATTGGGGAAAGATGCAGAGGGAAAACTTAGTGCAGGCAGCATAGCTGGTGGCCGTGGAAAAACCCCAACATCTTCTTCTTCTGAGCCAATAGCAGCAGCAGCAGCAGCAGCAACTAGTGCTGGCAGCCAGAGACCAAGGCAGGTTGGAGCACTGCATGTCCAGCCCACCCTGGAACAATTTGTGGCATTCCAATCCAAAAGGTCAATGCCCAAACAGCAGGCCAATAAAGTAACGCGACTGATTGGTCAGTTCATTGCTGTTGGAGGGGCATCCTTCTCTATGATCGAAGGGGAGCCTTTCAAACAATTGATGGCGGCTGTGGCTCCACAATATACAGTTCCGTCACGTTCCACTTTCAGCAGGAACATTGTCCCCTCATTGTATCGGTCCTGTGTTGCAGCAGTGAAAGAGGAGCTTTCCAAGGCTGCTGGTCAGTCTGTTCATTACACTACAGATTTGTGGAGTGCACCTAGCGGCCAGCATGCCTTTCTTTCTTTGACAGCACGCTGGTGGCAGCCCGGTGTGTCTAAGGAAGCTGCTGCAGCAGGCTACCGATCTTTCCTTCTCCATGCAGAAGTGATGGATGAAAAGCACACTTCCCAAAACATTCTGCATGCGATGAGGAAAATGTTTAGCCTTTGGGTGGGAGCAGAGGCGGGCACCAATGTTGAAGTTGGTTTTGTGGTAACTGACGGAGGTGCCAATATGGTGAAAGCGCTGCGAGATGGTCATATTGTTGGTGTGCGCTGTGCAGCCCACATCATCCATCTTGTAGTGAAGGCAGCAATGTCAGAAGGAACTAATGTGGCAGCAGTAGTTCTGTCCCGCTGCAGAAAGATCGCTGGGCACTTTCACCATAGTGTTAAGGCTAGCCAACTTTTGAGGGAAGAGCAAGAGAGGTCAGGTCTTCCCGTACACTGCCTACGTCAGGATGTCAGTACACGGTGGAACTCCACGTTAGACATGCTCGAGAGGATTTTGGAGCAGCAGAGGGCAATCCATAATCTTGCCTCAGAGCACAATATTGGGATTACCTCTCCATTGAATAGGGAGGATTGGACAGTGATCGCCCAGCTAGTGGCAGTCCTTAAACCATTCAGGGATGCCACAGAAAATTTAAGCTCAAACACTGCCAGTCTGGCCCAGGTAATCCCAGTGTTCTCCCATCTAGGCAGCAAGATGGATGTGTTCCTTGGAAACCGTGAGGCTGTTCAAGGTGGCACTCTACATCCTGACATAGCAGCCATAGTCAGGAAGCTGAAGGATCTGCTAAAAGTACACCTTCGCAAACGAATGGAAGAGAGTCCCGAAATGATGCTAGCGTGCCTTTGCGATCCAAGAATTAAGGGAAAGCTAGCTTTGAAATTTAATGTTCTCAGTAGCTACCGGGAGCAATTGGTCAACAAGGTGCGTGACTGGCAGCGTAAAATGGGAATGCTGTCCGAGGAGGGAGAGGTGCAGGAGGAGGAAGAGATGATGTGGTCTGCTACTCCTAGCAGCAGCATCAGCAGCAGTGCCACAAGCAGCACAACACAGCTGAGTGGAGCAGCTGCGTTTTGAGAAGAGGCACTTGGGAGTATAGTTGGACCATCTGACAGAGCTAGCAGCAGAAAGGAGAGTAGTGCTGCTGAAATGGTCAAACTTTACCTCTGTGAAGTTCCTTCTGCGCCTAATGTTGATCCTCTTAGCTACTGGGATGAAAAGAAGAGTGTGTGGCCTGCACTCTCATGGGTTGCGCAGCAGCTACTATCATGTCCGCCAACCACTGTTCAAAGTGAGCGCGTGTTTTCTATGACTGGAAACATACTGAGTCCACAGCGCTCACGCATGGCACCTCATCTGATGGAGCAGATTGCCTTCCTTAAATTCAATCTGCCCAAGTTGGGTTACCCAGCTCTTAGCTTGGAAAGTTAATTTTTTTTATCTGTAATGTTTAAGGTAGTTTCTCCCCCTGGTTGCACGTGTTTGCGGTGTGGCAACGTCTGCTACCTCCGCCGGTGTAGCCAATTTACGCTAGGGCCTAGTGTCTGAGTTCTGGAAGTCCGCTCCCATACGCCATGGACTGACAGACTTTCATGCTTTGCCCTGGGGTGAAACAGGTGAGCGGGTCGTCAATTGCCCACTCATTCACCTTTTTCCTTTTCCAACGGTGCTGCTGGTGGTGGTGCCAGCATCTTTTGCCAGTTCGCTTCCTGGCTGAAATCATGCCTCAAATGTCCCTAATGGAGAGGGTAGTTTCTCCCCCTGGTTGCACTTGCTGCGGTGTGGCAATGCCTGCTACCTCCGCCGGTGTAGCCAATTTACGCTAGGGCCTAGTGTCTGAGTTCTGGAAGTCTGCTCCCAAACGCCAAGGACTGACAGTCTTTGGATGCTTTGCCCTGGGGTGAAACAGGTGAGCGGGTCGTCAATTGCCCACTCATTCGCCTTTTCCAATGCTGCTGCTGCTGCTGCTGGTGGTGCCAGCGTCTCTTCTCTGCCAGTTCGCTTTCTGGCTAGTGTCATGCCTTAAATGTCCCTAATGGAAAGGGTAGTTTCTCCCCCCTGGTTGCACTTGCTGCGGTGTGGCAACGCCTGCTACCTCCGCCAATGTAGCCAGCTTACGCTAGGGCGTTGTGTCTGAGTTCTGGAAGTCTGCTCCCAAACGCCAAGGACTGACAGTTTTTGGATGCTTTGCCCTGGGGTGAAACAGGTGAGCGGGTCGTCAATTGCCCACTCATTCGCCTTTTCCAATGCTGCTGCTGCTGCTGCTGCTGGTGGTGGTGCCAGCGTCTCTTCTCTGCCAGTTCGCTTCCTGGCTAGTGTCATGCCTTAAATGTCCCTAATGGAGAGGGTAGTTTCTCCCCCCCTGGTTGCACTTGCTGCGGTGTGGCAACGCCTGCTACCTCCGCCAATGTAGCCAGCTTACGCTAGGGCCTAGTGTCTGAGCTCTGGAAGTCTGCTGCCAAACGTCTAGGACTGACAGTGTTTGGATGCTTTGCTCTGGGGTGGAACAGGTGAGCGGGTCGCCAATTGCCCACTCATTCGCCTTACCCAATTCTGCTGCTGCTGCTGCTGCTGGTGGTGGTGCCAGCGTCTCTTCTCTGCCAGTTCGCTTCCTGGCTAGTGTCATGCCTTAAATGTCCCTAATGGTAAGGGCAGTTTCTCCCCCCTGGCTGCGTCTGTTTGCGGTGTGGCAACGCCTGCTACCTCCGCCGGAGTGGCCAGCTTACGCTAGGGCCTAGTGTCTGAGCTCTGGAAGTCTGCTGCCAAACGTCTAGGACTGACAGTGTTTGGGTGCTTTGCCCTGGGGTGAAACAGGTGAGTGGGTCGCCAATTGCCCACTCATTCGCCTTTCCCAATTCTGCTGCTGCTGCTGGTGGTGGTGCCAGCGTCTCTTCGATGCCAGTTCGCTTCCTGGCTAGTGTCATGCCTCAAATGTCCCTAATGGTAAGGGCAGTTTCTCCCCCCTGGCTGCCTCTGTCTGCGGTGTGGCAACGCCTGCTACCTCCGCCGGAGTGGCCAGCTTACGCTAGGGCCTTGTGTCTGAGCTCTGGAAGTCCGCTGCCAAACGTCTAGGACTGACAGTGTTTGGGTGCTTTGCCCTGGGGTGAAACAGGTGAGTGGGTCGCCAATTGCCCACTCATTCGCCTTTCCCAATTCTGCTGCTGCTGCTGGTGGTGATGCCAGCGTCTCTTCGATGCCAGTTCGCTTCCTGGCTAGTGTCATGCCTCAAATGTCCCTAATGGTAAGGGCAGTTTCTCCCCCCTGGCTGCGTCTGTTTGCGGTGTGGCAACGCCTGCTACCTCCGCCGGAGTGGCCAGCTTACGCTAGGGCCTTGTGTCTGAGCTCTGGAAGTCCGCTGCCAAACGTCTAGGACTGACAGTGTTTGGATGCTTTGCTCTGGGGTGAAACAGGTGAGTGGGTCGCCAATTGCCCACTCATTCGCCTTTCCCATTTCCTTTTCCATTTCCATTTCATTATTTTCCTTCTGATACACAACCAACCAAACATAACACACACAATAACACAAATAACACAGTGACATAACACACATAACACACATAACACATACACGTACAATGCAAAAATCACAAGGACCTTTCCTCTTGTTATTTGTCCTGGCCTTCATTTCTACACTCACTAGCATTAACGCTATAACTCACACTTCATACTATAACATTTTTCCATCCACATACCTGCCAACAGACCCAACTTTTTCAGGGACAGTCCTGCTTTTTTCCAGTCCTGTCCCATCTAATTTAGCTAAACTAGGTATGCAAATACACGTTGGTAGTTATAGCTCGGTAGGTACCACTAGTATAAACATTAAATAAATATAATAAAGTACTAAATAATAAATCTAACTTTAAAATACATTTAAATAAACCCCTAATTTTTTTTTAAAACCCATTAAAATTAAATTATTATTTAGACATAATACATCTTTAACCAAAGCAGTGCACTGCTACTAATCTTAAACATAACCGTACATTAACCCTAAGCTATTTTTTAGTTCTTGTCCAACATTTTTCCATCCGCATACCTGCCAACACACCCAAGATTTTGGTGGACAGTCCTGCTTTTTTCCAGTCCTGTCCAGTAAAAGTTGGGTTGTTGCAAAGTATGCCATTGTAAATAGGTAGCAAATGTTAGGCATGTATTACAAGTGGTCCAAAATCAATTTAAAAATGTAAAATAATCCCTATTCTTTTATTAAACATCTATGGATGTGTGATTGTGTATGATAAACGGAGGCCAAGTTCCTTGGAGCATTTGTCTCTAGGTCATTTTGTGTACAGTACACCTCAGTACGTGTGTGCAACTCTATTGGTCGTTTCGGCAGGGGGCTGGCCTGCCATCAACGAATGAAGTGCGTTCTGCAATTCACTAGTTGATGCCAGACCAGCCCCCTGCCGAAACGACCAATAGAGTTGCACACACGTTCCTTCACGGCAGCTGCTGCTGCTCCGATGTGTTGTTAACCCCGTATTAACCCCTGCAAGGCAACCGGGAAGGAAACGAAGATTAAACGAGCACGAAGAATGTCCGCGAATATTCGCCCGAAGAGAAGACAGGAACGGGCGAATATTCGCGGAATACGAAGGTTTTTTCCCCCCCGAAGACGAGCACGAAGACGAACACGAAGAGCCCCCTGGTGCCCAAGTCTAGTAATAAGTAAGCATGGTCACATGAGGGCCACATATGAATCCACCCTGACTATTGTCTAGACACAGAAAAGGTGACACCAGTGTTCTAGTGCCTAGCAGGGTCAACTACCACCCGAAAAACCTGCGACCCTAGACCTAAGTTCCTGAATATACTATCCCTTTCAGATGATGTGATCAATTTTGTTACCTTTTGCATTATTGTGTTACAAGATATAAGAGTTTATATAAAATGGGAATTCTGCAAATTCTCTATATTTGATAAATATGCCATTTACTGGCTCTAAATTTGAAAACATTTTTTTTCTCATAAAGAACTGAATTACAAAAACATACGGTGCGATGAAGATGCCTTGAACGTTCTCACATTTGAAGATCTGCTCTGTTTTTCATATCAAGTTGCGAAAGGAATGGAATTTCTTGAATCCAAACTGGTAAGTTTCATAACAACGTAAAAAAATATGAACTTTTGTGAACTAGTAAATAATTCTGAGAACAGCCCATCCTGTAAAAATTAGTCATCATGCTTTTTATAGTCAGCTAAAAATAGTTGACATCGCTTGTTGTATTGCAATTAAGGGTTTGTTACTAAAACAAATGAACTTTACAGGAACTTTTCTTTGGAATGGTAAGTCTATTGTCATCTCACAACATTACTTTGTCCCTTAGTGATATGCCTTAATTATCATTTCATACATAAAATTAAATATTTACTAGGGAGGGAGACATTTATTTCTATTGAAGGCTAGATAAACACATTGGTCTTCTTCCCTTCGAGATCGCTTGGCACCTCTTAAAATGTCAAACTCGGTTGCCCTGCGGCGTGTTAGAAATATCGGTAACGGCTTAAAATGGGGATTTATTGTGAGGTTGGACGGATGGTACGTGTGGCACGATTCATTACAGGTGCCGTGAGATAGAACTCCATAAAATCTCTTGTTGGGAATCTAGCCTTCTGATTCAAAAGCAATGCTTCAGAGAATTCCTGTAAGACATAACAAGTTCTCTACAATATTAGTTCTCTGGTTTTTGCCAGATGACCATTTTACCAAGACAACTGGACCCAAGACATCTTTATTTCTTTGTACCAAACTAAGAATAAGTAAAAGCACAAAGAGCTTTCTAGGACCCACCTTTACTGGCACAAAGTGTTGTGCTTCGTCTACTGTAGTGGAGCAGTGGGACAATTTTTTAATGGTGCCACTAGAGACAATATTGGGAAAGGTTGGGCAAAGATATTGTAACCATGTCTTTAATACTATTATAAATGACCTTCTCTTCATCCAGTGCATACACAGAGACCTTGCTGCCAGAAATATTCTTGTGACTCATGGAAAAGTAGCCAAAATATGTGATTTTGGACTCGCTCGTGATGTTGTGAATGACCCCAATTATGTGGTCAAAGGCAATGTAAGTATAGTTTATGCTTTTTCTATTCTAACAATGACTGGACATGTGATTACAATAAAGAGTTCAAACAGCATATATATTTCTATGGGTTTTCCTGGCTTTTTTAGGCACGGTTACCTGTAAAATGGATGGCGCCAGAGAGTATCTTTGAAGGAATTTATACTATTAAAAGTGATGTGTGGTCCTATGGAATATTACTTTGGGAGATCTTTTCCCTCGGTAAGCATACCTTATAAATACAATCATAATGTGTAAATGATGTATTAACAGCTATTCATGTCATCTGTTGTTTTTTTGGTCAGGAGTCAATCCGTACCCCGGGATGCCAGTGAATGCCAACTTTTATAAACTCCTGCAGAGTGGATTTAAAATGGACCAGCCGTACTACGCCTCAGATGAAATGTGAGTGTAATATGACATAGATTGTGTTTTCATATTTGCTCAATAAAGTCGAAATACATCAATTAATCTATATCGGGTATAATGTATTATTTTGATGGATATACTTTGAACAAGCCAACGTAATGCTGCAGACCCATACTGAGAAATATCAGGCTCTATTATGGGACACTAAAGGGTAAACTTTGAAGAAAAACAAGACATAGGATGTGATGTGCGCTATAGTATTGTTCAACCAGGAACCCTTTTTAATTGATTTAGCCAATAACGTTCCCCAGTATGTGATTTTATTTTATGAACTACCTCTCTTTTACCTAGTAAATAATAAATAGCGTGTGTAAGGGAATTAAATAATAAATGTTCTTTCTAAATGGGTTAATGAATTATGTGGCACCTAATTAGAATCTATATGAGCTATAAAGATTATTTTTAAATAAACAGATCTAAATAAAGAAAAAATAAAATCTAAATAAAGAAGGCAACCTTATCCTATGCCTAAGAGCCCTGTGCAGTACTATACCTGCCGAGTGTTATTTAATGTGTACAACATGCGCCAGCATATTATTTGAGACAGATACGTAAAGGATCCTTTGCTACTGACGGGCTGGCATAAACGAGTTGGGGCAAATAGCACTAAATGAACCTTGATAATGCTTACTGTCAGATGCAGTCCTTTTGCTGCTAAACGGGGTTTCTTCTTATAGTCGTTATTTTAAGATCTGTTTTCCCCACAGATATTTCCTGATGAAATCATGCTGGGCTTTTGATTTAACTCAAAGACCATCTTTCCCACAGCTCGTTTCCTTTTTGGGATATCAGATTTCAAATACGGAAGCTTTGGTATGTAGAAATGTAAAGACTTTTTAAGAAAATGTGGCAGCTACAACAGGGTCATCATTACATTGGCATTGTAAAACCACAAATAGCTATTTAAGCAGAGATGTCCGTGAGCCGTAAAGTGTGGGATTTCATAAAAATGAACAACAAAAGTGTAATTAGAGAAACGTTATCCCATTTTCCAATGTTTAATTCTAATTGTTTTACAGCTCCTAATGTAAAATGCAAAATTAAAAAAGTTATATATTCCTTTCAAGAGAAAGAAACCTCATAGTTAACTGATAGACCACTCAGATGTCCAGTAGATATTATTGATCATCCCTATAAAATATGTTTCTTTTCGTCTTTTAAAAGAAAAAGGTGGTTATGTGGCTATATATATATATATATATATATATATATATATATATATATATATATACACACACTACCGTTTAAAAGTTTGGGGTCACTTAGCTGTTTTCATGGAATACAAGGAAATGTCTAGTTGTTCAAAACGGTTTTCTAACGATCAATTAGCCTTTAAAACATAAACATGGATTAGTGAATACAGCGTGCCGTTGGAACACAGGAGTGATGGGAGTGATAAAGGACCTCTATACTCATGATATCCTTTATAATTACGTGAAGACTAGAATAGCTGTACATAGGGGCACTAGAAGGCCTAGCTGTGTATATGTCAGGTATACTACACAAAATGTAATATGGTATTTGGTTACTTTCATGAAACAGAATGATCTATTATGCATGATTTTAAGGCAGCCACAATTACCTTCTGTATATCATGTGTGTTAATTTAATTTATTTTCTAATTTTCCATAAACAGATTAATCAGAATCTAGAGAACTGCAAAGAAATGTCCGAGCAGAGCAAAAACTCAGTCGAAACTCAATCCACTCTTTCTGAGAAAAATGCCACTCTTCATTAGAGAGCGAGAAGTACGGGGGGTCAAACCCCAGTTTTTGCATCACATGACATGAATGAAATGTACTTTTCTCCAGTGATGTACAATGTTGGCTATAATTTGGGGTGAAACATAATTGTTTGCAAACAGTTAAGGTCCCCCTCCTTTCCTTATGGAAAAAGTCTTTTTAAACTTCAGCATAAAAATGCTGTATACGGTAATGTTGGTCAGCGCTCGCAACAACCTGGCTCCATCTTATTTTGGTCTAATAAATTTCCTTTATCTGAATAATATTCAGCTTACTGCAGGGGAAGCGGTCACTTTGCACATCCAGGCAACACTGATTGTTTCCAGTGTGTATGTGTACGTGTGTGTGTGTACATGTGTGTGTGTACGTGTATGTATGTGTATGTGTGTGTAAATCCTGGCCCATTATAAGAAGTACAAATGTATAACTTCTAATAGTCTTAATAAATGAATTGTGAAGTACTATAGACCATGCACTCTAAACAACATATAAAAGTATTTGAAGAACAAAGCAATCTGCAACCTGACAGCTGCCATTGTTGTCAGTCATGTGATGTTTTACGTGGCTTTCCCTGCACAATCACCACATTGAGCTGATTCTTTACCACAAAGCCACGAAGCCCATTCCTCCATAACCTGTCATTAGTCAGAATGGCCCCGTGATTTGCAGTGAGCCATTGTCAGTATGATAACATCATCATTTTCAGGTCAGTCTGTGTGTATAGTAGACTGGGCTATGATAAACCAGCTAGAACACTTACAAATGGCTAATATACAGCCGACTGAAAACATTATGCAAAAATGAGAAGTTTTTTCTTAAAAAAGAAAACAGCACATTATTTTTGAAAACATATTTTTAATCTGATACTTGTAAAAAAAAAAAAAAAGCGGGTGTTACCCTTCGTCGCCATTTAGTGGGCCATGTATAGCTGTCATGAAATATGGGTAGACACCTAATAGCCATGCCTTTTTGCCTGCCCAGCACTCATGGAGTTAATCAAACTTAATTCATTTGTAGATAAGAATAAGATATAGCAGAAAAATACATAAGTATTCATCTTGTGCATCACGAATCACAAATGTACCGAATTTTGGCAAACTCACTGACTTGTAAGAAGCTACAAAAACAACGCCTGACCCCCCCCACGGAGCAAAACTAACCAAAAAACTTTGGTTCAACATTAAAGTCTGATGTATTACTTTTCAAATGTTTTGAATGTTCTTTGTCTTTTAGAACCTTTCTTGTGTTTGATATTTTGTGTTGAGTTTTCTACAACTTGCATGTTATCGGCCAAGGTAGAAAAAGTACATTTAAAAGGAGAGACATGAGCGGTCACTAATATGTTAGAATACATGGATTTCCAAATTGCAAAGAGGATCGACCTATGATGGGCGTGGGGGATTGACTTTACCCTTGTAAAGACAAATAGGCTCATGAAGGGGTGAGGGTATAATACGGGGGGGGGCTTGAAGAGACTTCTTGGTCGCAATAGAACAGGTCTCCAAGATGTAGAACAAAGACTTTGTAGAGGCATTGTGATAGATGCTATATACACCCTCCAGCTGTCAGAGAGAATTCCCCACACCAGTGCGGGGAACTCTCCTCTCTGACAGCCGGGGAAGGTCTGCACGATGGACGCAGAAAACCCCCGCTGCTAACCACACCTCCTTGTCGGCTGCAGCGGAAGTTGCCTACGCGAATCGTGTAGATGTCTACCCGCTGCCCCAACTACACACTAGGGATTCAGAAGCACCGGATCTTAGTCTCATAGTCAGACCTCTATTTGAGGTCTGATTATAAAACGACCCCGATTATAAGACGAGGGGTATTTTTGAGGGCATTTGCTCTGAAAAAAAACTTGTCTTATAATCGAGCAAATACAGAATTTTACTATATACCGTTGTTTCTATTTAATGGCTCTTATAGATTTACAATGATTAGCAAACTGTGTTATGCAATTATTCATGTTATTCTATACTATTTTTGCAGTGCTTGATCATTTTTGTGCATATATGTCTGCAATTTATGTGATAAAAAGGGTAGTATTTTTGTACTTATTCCTTTATTTATCAGTAAATAAACATTAGAATGTTAAGAACTGATGTATGTTGTATATGATTTATATCCAGTCTTAATTTCTTCATTTTACTGAATGCGGCTTTAAATGTAATTTAAATGGACTTTACCCAGCTCTCCCTTCGAGGATATGAATAGACCCCAATGTGTTGCATGGCAAAGTATGGACATTTGATACAAACCACATATAATTATATATATATATATATATATATATATACATAGCCATGCACGCAACCCACAAACTTTAATACTAAAACAAAGGAAGCATGGTTACTATCAATCCTCCAAATAACCCATATGACAAGTAAAATGGCCATGGAATATCGGGTACTTTGGTCCCGTAAGATTAAAGTGGAGCTGAGGATGCAAATCCACCTGGTCCTTTTCACAGCCCATAACATGCTCAACTGTCACTATTTCTAGCTTCCCCTCAGCTGTAGAAAGTCCGTTGGTTTTCAGCAGGTTGGGGACAGGTTGATTATCTGGGTTTTGTTGGTTGCAGTTATGGAACCTCAGTGTTTTTCCTGCAAATTCATGCGTGCGAAAATACGAAATACGACATCCGTGAGCAAGTGAGGAAAGTAACCTTCTTAATGCTGAGTGGAGGCCTAAAATTGTGCGACTTATCTGTGGTAAATTATATATTACAAAAAGTATTCCGGGGATAAAAGCATAATTCATCCCGCAGAAGAATGGACCAGAGAGTGGAGAGAGAAATGCCAGCAGCTTAGTTACCGTTACCTCTGAAACCCATATGACTCTACATGGTTCATGCTGGGGCTAAATTAACACATGATTGTATTTTGCATTGTTTAATAACGGCATTATTTAAATTCTGATGGGGCTTTTTATGGTAGTTTCATTTTTTTACTCTTTTTGTCCAGATTACAAGCCCTGATTACTATAATGCGGTTATGTAATATAATGTCTGAAGCCTTTTTTTATGTGTTTTACATGCAGCTCCACATCCAGCCACTAAGGCATCTAGAATTACCTGGCTTGAGACACGCTGTGTCTTTTCTGGGCTCTTTTTAGGGATTTTCTGTTTTCTTTGTGAATGTGTATCGTCCAAAACCGGATTGTGCCTCTTAGGAATTGTTGCTGTCATTAGCCAAATGTTTCTTTATTACTGAACCTCCAGGTTGGGTATTTGCCCGATGTGCCAGATGACCAGACTGTGAATTTGGAGAGGTGAAGCTCACCGATGGGGCTGATATCTGATAAATTCCATTGGTAATTATGTGACAGTAATGGCTGACAGCGTATACAGTGACTGTGGGTGATAAGATATAAACGGCCACACTGAGCGAGTTTCAAATAATTCCGCAAAGTAACTTACAATACAATGAAATATGGGATGTGTTGGAAAGTGAAATACACAGGTTAATGTGTTCAATCACATCTAAAGAAGAGACCTCCGAGGTCCTGGAAGCTCATGTCTCTCTGTAGCTTTATCTAGTTAGGCTTAATAAAAACACATCTTCAACCAAAGATTAAATTTTCCCTTTTCAGCTATTAATAGAAATCACTCCTTTTGGGGTTTTTATAATTTTTTTAATCTATAAGTAACTCTATAAGTAAAGCGATGCTGTATCCAGCATTATAAATAACAGAGGAGATGTCATTTCCCTCATCAGTCCGGTCTGTCTTTAGCTCCTCTCCCAGTCGCCTTCAGCCTTCAGATCCGCGAAGGTCTCAGCGAAGTATGCTGGGTCGTTGTAGATGCGCAGCATTTCTCCACTCATTGTTATGGCGACAGCCAGGCATTTACTCCAAAAAGCCTCCTTCACACTGCCTGCAATGAAGACCCCGAAGGGGTATGATGTCCTCGCACCCGTGTAAGAATAGGACACGTACAGGCAGGCCATGAGAGCTGCCTTTAACTCCTGCTTGCTGACCAGACAGCAGGAGACGGCCTCTCTACACACCAAGTAAAGAAAGGTGACGGTAGCTGGTGTTAGGAATGGCTCTGCCTGCCATCCTTGGAGGTAGAGGGCTCTGTCCACATTAACAATCCAGCGCACAGGGTCCATGGGACTGAGAGATGGTATCATAGGACACCTGCCGCAGATAAACCTCCCAAACCAATGCAGCAGCTCGATGGTATCAGCCTGCTCCAGGTCCCGTTGTGATGGTAAATTGTTGGGATCGGGCGCGGTGTTCTGGCCGCTGCTGGTCGGTTCGTTGTCTTCTGGCTGCTGGTTCAAAAACCGAGCCAGAAACCTCTTCGAGGGCGGGTCTGATGTGCTGACCGAGGAGCGCCTCTTGAGCGGTTTCCCTGTCTTTTTCTCCTGAGAAGCCATGTAGTATTTGGCAAAAACAACAAGAAGTTTCAACTGCTAACAGCTGAGAGTTATGCCTGAGATGCACCGGTGAGCTTGTTTTTGAGAGTCACAGAACACTGGAGAGTGTAAGCCATTGTTCTACCTCATTACCATGACATCATCATCATTCTATCAGTCTTTATGATCTATGGTGATAGGACATCATGAACACCAGGGACTTCAACTCCTATAGCTATATTCAATAAATAAAGTAAATTTACCTGAATCCAATGTAATATAAACACAAGTCTAGGATCGACCCTTAGTGCTTCTTCTGCAGACACCATAAAGCTGCTTAACTTAACACATTTCTAACTAAATGCAGCATTAGAAACACCATTCCTAACCCTGCTAGATGACTAAACCAATCTTTAATCAAATACAATTTTGCCTTGTTTATATTGTTTTCTGGGAACACATAACTGTTTTTTTAATCAATAAAAGCCACCCGTATACTTAGATGGCCTCAAAACCGGCCCCAGGTATTATTTTGTTTTGTTTTTTCTTATCATTTTACAAAATATTCATCATTCCCAAACAATCTGGTTTTGAATTTGGAAAAAGAGTAGATGTGTGCATTTTCTGTTCTCCGTTATAACCATCCCTACAACATTTGTGAGGAAAAAAACCATTAACAATTTTGCGTGAACAGTATTAAAATGTTAATCCTATCACATAATAAAAGGTAATTTGATGTGTATTCTACTCGCATTATATGAAACGAGGTAATCATCCTTTTAAAAATGAACATGATGGTGTAGATCCCAATTCTGGTCACTAGATGTCGCTCTTGTCCTATTTATATGAGCCATATGTTCTCCGCAACATCCAGTGTTGCCCTGCGGTGAAAAGTGGCTTCAAACCTTGTTTAAGGGGTCCTCAAAACTGTATATTTTGGGAGGAAATGTACAATCTAATTAGTGCTGCTTATTTTATCGTAATTCAAATATTCCACTATAGGGTTTATTCTAGGGCTGCAACAACTAATCAATAAAATCAAAAATATTTTTCCTTGTGATATCTGTATTACCACAATAATTATATTACATACCCGCAAACAGTCCTCAATATAAGTGTCAGTCCCTAAATATTAAAATTATAAAGGCACATTATAAGCAGCATGAATTTACGTCAAAACGGCGGAGCATCTGGTGACGTCTTTTCCCCATTTTTAGGACGAATGGTCGTATTTTTAATAAAGCCTTGTGCACCATGTGACATCATGTTCAGAATAAGCTGTGCATCTAGATTTATCACCATAGCAGAATCTTAGCAAATATATCTTTGGGGCAGTGATTAGTTAAACAATGAAATATTTTATATAGAATATATTGCTTTAAGGGACAGTTATTTGTCCCTGAGAGCCCCAGTAAAGAAGAATGCAGATTAAACTACTTTATGTACTTTTTGAGCATTGCATCTCCCTGATGGCGAGTGGACATTAGACTTGTGGATTCGTATTCGTATGATTTGCAAATGTAATGACATTTTCGTAGGAATCTCCAAAAACCATGCCTGACCCCCCAAATAACGGACGAAAATTAAGCAAAAAGCTACAAATCAGAATGCAGACTCTTACACTCCCACTACGCAGGCACAGTGATCAGAAATGAAGAGCAAAGGAGCCTTGCTTACTGAAACATAAAAATAGCTAAATATTAAAAATGTACAAAATAGTTAAAGAATAAATTAAAATGTAAAAAAATGTAAAAGTAATAAAGAATGTGAAAACATTTTAAAAAATAAAAATAATACTTTTTTAATGAAGCAGAATATAAAGTATTGAAATTAATATTTATTCAGTGCTTGTGGTCCAAGAAGAAATCTGATCTTTACAGCGGTAAGCAAGGAATATGAAAACAGTTGAGCTTGATGGATGCAAGTACATACATTTATTAATAGAAAATGTAAAAATAAATGCCCAAACACCTCATGCCCTTCCTCATACAAATCTACATAAAAAAAAAATTCTGGACCCAAAGTACAAAAGTAATAATAAAAAAAGTGTATGGGGCATTTTACACCCTTGTAAAATAGCAATACTTACTGCCGTATAACTGGCAAAACAAGCCAAAAAACCCATAAAAACATTAGTTATTTCTAAATGCAGGACAAATATTTGAATATTTTTAAATAATTGTTTTTTTAAGTAATTGTTTTTTCCAATTCTTCACCATATTTTTATGAAATACATTATATGATGTGATCCAAATAATGGTATCTTTTTTTTTTTTTTTTTTTTTTTTATTAAAGGGTTTATTACATATAAAATTTGACCATTACAAACATATAACAAGACAAAATCTTCCATTTCTATGACTCAAGAGTAAAATTTTACAGAATAAAATATCTAACTTACATACAGATGACAGTAAATTGAAGTTATCATAATCTAATGTTATAACCAGAGCTGCGGGAGGGAGGAAGAGAGAGTATCTTTAATTTACTAATAATGAAAATAATAATAATAATAATTTGCCAAGGTAAAGAAAAAAAAAAAAAAAGGAAAAGAGAAAAAGGGAGGAGTCTCAGTTATGTTAAATCAGTCTCCAAGATCATATTTTGCCAAGGAAGCCAGATTACCTCATAGTTATGGATGTTACTATATATCCTATAAAATTGTTTTTCCATTTTATATTGATAATTTACCTGGGTAATTACTTGAGACCATGACGGTATTTGTTCCGTTTTCCAATTTCTTGCAATACAAATTTTAATCGCGGCCAGAATATTAATGGCCAGATATCTATTTGATTTATTTTGCAAGGATATATCAATATGAAATAAAAAAGTTTGAGGGTACAGTATTAAATCGAACCCAAATAAGTTCCTAAATAATTCAACAACTTTAAGTTTCATATTGGAAAGTTTATCACATTCCCACCAGATATGTAGCATGGTTCCTAGTTCTAATTTACATCTCCAACATTTGTTAGAGGCGGAACCATACATTTTATGTATAGATGTCGGAACGTAATACCATCTGTGAAGGAGTTTAAAAAATTGTTCGTGCAAATTTATGCAGTGTATCGCCTTTCTTGTATTAATCCAGGCTGCGGCCCAGATATCAGGTGGATAAGAAATTCCCAAATCCGTTTCCCATTTTAAAATAGTATTAGGTTTATCTAGAATAGATTCTTGTTCAAGCAATTTAGTTATTCGCATAGTTGTATTTCTTTTATGATGTCTGTTCAAAAACCTATCTAGATTAGTCAAAGGTCTGACCGGATTATGTTTAATAAAATTTCTAATCCTTAAATATGGGAAAAATTCTTTACTTAAGAAAGAATATTTAATTTGTAGTTCTTTAAAGGGAGCTAGGTCCGTAGAAGACCAGATGTCCTCTAATGTAGCCACTCCTTGGGAAAACCAAAATCTTAATTCGATATCTTTTATCAGATTTTGCAAGACTATTAGAGGAGTAAATAACGAAGAAGACTCAGTTATACCAAATTTTTTCTTAAAACTAATCATGTTGGTCAAAATGTTCGAAACAATAGGATTAACAATCTCTAAATCATTTATTCCCTTTATATTAAACCAATAGAGATAATATGGATCTAGATTATGACATTTCCACCTCTCGTATCTATACCATGGGAGATTCAGTTCTCGTTTTGTATCCCATGCCAAAAAATGACCAAAGAGGCAAATTTGATGAAGAGTACGTAAATTAGGGAAATTAAGACCGATCTGTGAGAGACTTTTGGTAAGTATTATTCGTGAAATCCTCGGTTTTTTACCCAGCCATACGAATGAGTAAAATAATTTTTCAAATTGATTTAAAATTCTTCGTGGAACTGATAAAGGAATAACTCTAAATAAATAAATTAATTTTGGAAGGACATACGACTTTAATGTGTTTAATCTACCTAACCATGATATTTCTAAGCCTTTCCATTGTGTGAGTTGATTTCTAAGGATTTCCAAAAGAATAGTATAGTTATTAATTACAGTATCTCTAAGGTTCTGATATATCTTGATACCTAGGTAATCAATGTAGTTTTGTCCCCATAAAAAGGCAAAATTACTTTTAATTTCTTCAAATCTATGACAATTCATATTAAAGTCAATGATCTGAGATTTGTCTAAATTCAATTTATAATTAGAATATACTGCATATTCCTTAATACTTTCCAATGTCTCTGAGAGTGATATTTCAGGTAAAGATAAAGTGAGGAGAATATCATCTGCGTATAAAGAGATTTTGTGTTCGTATGGACCTGTTGTTATTCCAGAAATTTTTTCTGACCGACGTATTATCGTCGCAAGGGGTTCGATAAGGAGGGCATACAATAATGGAGCTAGAGGGCATCCTTGTCTTGTCCCATTATTGATAGGAAAAATGGTCGAATTTAAGTTTGAACCTGAGATCTTAGCTTGCAGATTTTTGTACAATGCCATAATATTATCCAAAAATTGTCCATTCAGGCCAAACATTTTTAAAGTTTCTTCCAAAAAGGGCCAACTTACCCGGTCAAAAGCCTTCTCCGCATCTAAGGCTAAGAAGACTGCCGGCGTATTATTAAAGTGTATTTCGTGTATAAGATTTAATATCCTGCGGGTATTATCTTCACCACTCCTACCCAGTATAAAGCCCGTTTGGTCTGAGTGGATCAAGTCTTGCATAACTGCAGCTAATCTGTTAGCTAAAATTTTTGAAAATATTTTAATGTCAAGATTTATAAGAGAAATAGGGCGATAGTTTGAAACCTTACTCAAATCTTTTGATTTGAGTAAGGTTATTGTAGTCTGTAACATTTCTGATGGAAACTCTTTCCCTAAAGGAATTTCTCTAAATACTTTCAATAATAATGGAGATATTATAGGATCCAATAGTTGATAAAAAGGAGCTGAAAATCCATCTGGACCGGGAGCCTTAGATTTAGGTAAGTTCCTAATTATGGTATTTATCTCAGAGAGTTGAATAGGTAAATTTAGATTTTCCAACTTTTCTTTAGATAGTTTGGGTAAATTTAAATCATTAAGAAATGAACTTATCTGTATTTTATCCTTATTAACTATAGGTAAATTATATAATGTGCTATAGTATTCTCTGAAAGCTTCTCCTATTAGTTTTGGGGATAAGTAGGTTTTACCATTATATACGATCTTATTAATTCTACTTTTAGCTAGTTTATTTTTACGTTTTTTAGGATACCAATCCTGTTTAAGGAATAAAAGATTTTTATTGATGTTCTCCATTAATCTCTCTTTAATCTCTCTTTAATCTTACATTGAATTTCTTTTATATCAGTATATAGGAGGTTTGAAGGCCTTATTTTATTACTAGCTTCTAATTGTGCCAACTTAATATATAAATCTGTTAAAGTTGCGCCTTTCATTTTCTTTATATATGCTCCCTGTTTTATAAGATAGCCCCGCATGGTGCATTTAAAAGCGCACCATAGAGTAGCAAGCGAGACTGTGCCATTATCATTGGTCTCAATAAAATTTTTGGCCAAATTCCTGAGTTGTTCCTTGAAGTCACTTGAAAGCAAAAGGGATTCATTAAGCCTCCAATTAGATTTTATTTTAAATTCTTCATTGTTTTTAATTTTTATAAAGATAGGTGCGTGATCGGACCAAGTCAAATTTCCTATAATAGGTGACTCGTAAATTTCTAAGGATTTATTGTCTGAAAGAAACATATCAATTCTAGAGTACGAGTGATGCCTAACAGAATAAAACGTAAACTCCTTCACAGATGGGTTATACGTTCTCCAGATATCGAACAGGTTATTACGAGCAAGACACAAAGAAAATGAGTTAGCTAAGGATTTCAACTTTAAATTTGGATATGTACCATGCATAAAACTCTTATCCAGTTTAACGTCTAATATACAATTCATATCTCCTCCGATTACTAAGAAGCCTTTTGAAATAGCATGAATTTTTTCAAAAGTTTTATCCAAAAATCTAATTGTAGAGATATTTGGTGCATATATATTAACTAAGGTGTAGGTCACATCATTCAACTTACAAAGGAGAATTGTGTATCTAGCTTCATGGTCAGATTCCATATATATCTGTTCCAAGTTAATATTTTTGTTTATCAAAATTGCAACTCCTCTTTTTTTTCCCCCACTTAAACTAGCATGGGTAATGACAGGGTATTTCTTATAAGTCCAATGGTGGGAAACTCCTTTTTTCCAATGTGTTTCTTGCACAAAACATATATCTATTTGTTCTCTAATTAACGTATCGTATAAGAAACCTCTTTTGTATGGGGAATTTAAACCTTGGCAATTAATAGAAACAAGTTTAAGTGTCATAGATATTAAATAATATTAGACCCTCTTCCTCCCTCCTCAACTTTGATTTACCGTCAAAACATACACAAACAACAAAAAACAAAACATTTATACAGTTTACACATGAAAATCTTTCATGCGTCCTTTGCCCCATAATTAGATTGGGCGAAATCATGCGTAGGTGCCGACGTTAAGGAGAGCTTTAAGATAAATAAACAAAAAAAAACAAACAAACAAACAAAAAAATTGTATATTTGAGATAATATCCAAGCACCATTAGACTTGCTTAATGTAATTTAAGTTTATCATATTAATAAATTAATATACTACTGCTTCTTTAAATTTAGTAAATCTTTTGGCCATATTAATTAATGAATAGGGTAATAAAAGATAAGTAAAAATCTTGAGTAAATTTAACCAAATAAATTCGTAAATAATATTTATTAAGCAATATTTATGTGCAATAAACTAATATAATGTAATTATATCTTAGTATATTAATTAGTTAATGCACTTCTATTTTCATTAAAATATAATAAATTCGGTTTTAATAAAAAAATAATAATAGTAAGTAAATTAATAAAAATAAAAATATAAGTTAAATAAATAAATACATTATTATAAATAATATTAGGTGCGAGTAACCAAAAGCAAGGTACTAAATGATGCTAGAGTGTCATTATTAAATGGCACTCTCATTATTAATAAAATTAATTAGTCAATAATAATATTAATAAATACATTTTTTCATCCAAAAAATGCATTATTGTAAATAACAATTATGTAAAAATGGACAAGTATAAAGTGCTAAAGAAATTTAGTATGCTGCCACTTCGTTGCTAAATGATAAATTTATTATTATTTCCTCAAGGTTATTTTTTAATTGTTGTAAATGATAATTAAATGCAAATGAGCAAGAATAAAGTGCTCAAGGCATTTAATGTACCGCCATTTCATTATTATATAATACTTTCATTATTGATAAAATTGATCATTAATTATTATAAATGATAATTAGGTGCAAATGAGCAAAAATAAAGTGCTCAAAGTATTTAATGTGCCACAGTTTTATTATTATATAATGCTTTCATAAAATTAATTTATCAATAATAGTAACAATAAGTAAATTATTTCATCAAATAAATACATTATTATAACTAATAATTAAGTGCAAATGAGCAGGTGTAAAGTGCTAAAGAAATTAAATGTGCACCTATTACATTGTTATTTAATAAAGTCATTATTAATAATATTAAATGAAATGATAAATGATAAGTAAATTATTATTAATAAGTAAATTATTACAAAATTAAATATAAATCAAATAGATAAATAACATTATTATAAGTAGTAATTTGGTGCAAATAGGCAAATATAAAGTGCTAAAAAGATTTAGTATGCTGCCACTTCATTGCTAAATGATAAATTTATTATTATTTCCTCAAGGTTATTTTTTAATTGTTGTAAATGATAATTAAATGCAAATGAGCAAGAATAAAGTGCTCAAGGCATTTAATGTACCGCCATTTCATTATTATATAATACTTTCATTATTGATAAAATTGATCATTAATTATTATAAATGATAATTAGGTGCAAATGAGCAAAAATAAAGTGCTCAAAGTATTTAATGTGCCACAGTTTTATTATTATATAATGCTTTCATAAAATTAATTTATCAATAATAGTAACAATAAGTAAATTATTTCATCAAATAAATACATTATTATAACTAATAATTAAGTGCAAATGAGCAGGTGTAAAGTGCTAAAGAAATTAAATGTGCACCTATTACATTGTTATTTAATAAAGTCATTATTAATAATATTAAATGAAATGATAAATGATAAGTAAATTATTATTAATAAGTAAATTATTACAAAATTAAATATAAATCAAATAGATAAATAACATTATTATAAGTAGTAATTTGGTGCAAATAGGCAAATATAAAGTGCTAAAAAGATTTAGTATGCTGCCACTTCATTGCTAAATGATAAATTCATTACTATTTCCTCAAGCTTAGTTTTTTGATTATTCTAAGTGATAATAAAGTGCAAATGAACAAAATAAAGTGCTCAAAGCATTTAATGTGCCGCCATTTCATTATTATATGATACTTTCAATATTAATAAAATTGATCATTAATTATTGTAAGTGATAGTTAAGTATAATAAGCAAAAATAAAATGTTCAAAACGTATAATGTGCCGCAATTTAATTATTATATAGTACTTTCATTATTAATAATATTATTCAGTGAGTTATTTCATCAAATAAATACATTATTATAAATAGTAATTAAATGCAAGTAAGCAGGTGTAAGGTGCTAATATTATTATAAATAGTAATTAAGTGCAAGTAAGCAGGTATAAAGTGCTAAAAAAAATAAATTTAGTATTCTGCTACTTCATTATTATATGATAAATTCATTATTAATAAAATTAATTAATCAGTCATAATAAATAAATTATTACAGATTTGAGTACAAATTAAGTAAATAAATAATATAATGTATTATTTAAAGTGCAGAAGCAGTAGCTATCCAAATAAATGAAAAATGTTGTAAAAATTAAAATAATAAATATTATAAATGGTTGAGTAGATGTATCTACATAAAAAATTCAGTTCATAGTGTATTGAGTACTCCAAATCAATATAACTTGAGGAACTTCAAGTTTTCCCGGTGTATTTCTAATACGTGCAATTAATTAATTAATTTCACATTAATGAAAAATGTGCAAATCTACAAATAATGTGCAAATTCTCTTAATTTAATTTAAAATGGCAAGCGTCATAAATACGAAAAATACGCTTTTTCTTCTTTTTTTCTTTTTATATATTTATGTATATGTTTATAATGTATATTAATATTCCTTTTACCAAAGTTAATATTTGTAATGTGGTGTATTCGAATCTGCAAATGTTAGTGAATATTCACAAAGTTAAAGTGCAAGACTATCCAAATAAATGAAAAGTATTATAAAAATAGATATTATAAATAGTTTAAATAAATATATCTACATACAGTTCAGTTCATAATGTGTTAACTACTCAAAAATCAATATAACATAAAAAACCTCAGGTTTTTCCAAATGTGTTTCTAATACGTGCAATTATAAAGGAAAATGTGCAAATCAGCAGATAATGTGGAAGTTCTCTTAGTTTAAAGTGACAAGCGTCCTAAATTCCATAAAAAAATAAAAAAAAATAAAAATGAATAATAAATAAATAAGTTAGATAAATAATTATTGATAAAAAGTTCAATTCATAATGGAATAGCTGCCTTGCCATCATCGTCCCTCCAAAGCACTTTTCTTATGAGAAAGTGTTGATATAAAATCTTCACGTTCTGGAGGTTTATTAATTACTAACGTTTCTCCCTCGTTATATATAATCAGCTTAAGGGGTGATCCCCATTTATATTTAATGTTCAGGTCGCGGAGTTTCTTAGTGCCCTCATAAAATTGTCTTCTAAACTTTCGTGTTGCAATTGAGAAATCAGGAAGAAGTTTCAGAACTTTATATTGCTCGCTTTGTGCAGAATTTTTGTTAAACTGTGTAATAAAAAGATTCTTGATATATAGATTGTTAAAACGGACTATTACATCCCTTGGGATGCTGGTGATCAGATCTTTTGGTTTAGGAAGTCTATGAAAGTTTTCCAGCAAGAAATGGCCTAAGCTGTCTTCTTTAATAAAAGTTGATAGAAGATCCTGTAAATATTTCTCCAAGTTACTGGTTTCTTCAGGTATCCCCCTTATCCGCAAGTTTTTCCGTCTAGATCTGTCTTCCAAGAGTGTTAATTTCATTTCTATAGCTTGATAATTAGATCTGAGATCACTGTTCTCCATTCTAAGGTTCTCTAGTTCGTCCTGCAGTGCCTGGATTAAATTTGATTGTGAGATAAGTTTTTCTGAAATTGATGCAATGTCTTGTTTCAGAGAGATTGTATTAGTTTTCATCTCGATAGTGAGTTTAGCATATAAATCACTTATATTATTGATCTTGATTGGATTAATTAATTCAGTTTGTGGCAATTCGGAATAAGTGTCAAGAGAGGAATCCACTGATATGTCCGAGGAGTCTTTTAAGGGATGTTTGGATATAGGTGTAGTGAGAATCGTTTTGGGAGAGTAATATGTAGTTAGGACTTTAGATTTTTCATGACTCAATCTTCTGTCCTTTTCTCTATCCCTTTCTCTGTCTTTGTCTTTTTTTGGTGGCATCTTAATGTTTTAAATATAAGTGCTCTAAAGCCGTTTGTAGCCGTTGATTTCTTATATGGTGTTTCTCCCCTTATTATTATTATTTTTTTTTCTCTCTCTTTTCTTCTTCCTTTTTGTTTTTTTTTCTTTTTTTCCTTTCTCCCTTTTTTTCCTTTTTTTCCCCTTTTTGTCTCCTTTCTTTCCTTAACTTCTTAATGCCCTCCTCGTATATTCCTTAATCTCCTAAGATTTGTACCTCTCGTCCTTTATTTAATTTGTTTCACTTTAATTCGTTATTTCATATTAAGTCCAAAAAATTCAAAATATTTCAAAATAATAAAAAGTTTAGGGCATCTCTACTTAACTGCAGCAGTTCAGTGAAAACAGAACAATGAAATTTCCAGGGACCTCATAAATTTAAGCCTCCGGATGTTTATAGGTGTATCTGTCTCCAGATAATGGCGTAGTGCAGCAGTATGTTAATACTTCCAAAAATTTCTTTGGATCTCAAATAATAATGATATATTTATATTAGAAACGTCACTTATCTTGCATTGAGAGCCGAACGGTGTAGAGCAGACCAGAGTCGTAGTTATAATCGTGGTCGAGGAGTATATCCATATATCTCTGCATCAAAGTTTCCTGTTCAGCAGTAAAACGCCATATGTCCTGCTTCTTTCGTCCAAGCATATAACGATATGCAAGAAGTATGCATAATTGTATAGGTAAGTGGATGCCAAATACCAAGTTGATCCCCCAGATTAGATCCACTGTACTGGAACAATCCGCTCTCCTGAGGCTCGAAACCGCTAGGTTTTCATCTCGGCAACTACGCCATTACCCGGGAAAACCGAGCGTCCTCATGCGTCTCCAGCGGTCGGCACCAGCCGCAGGCGTATTACCCAGCACGCATAGCGCGACGCGACGCGTGCAACGTTCTACGTCACAATCGCATCCCAAATAATGGTATCTAAAGATATCTCAAAAACAGTAATGCTATCAGCTGCATTAAAGAGTATATGATAAGAGGAGTCCCCCTTTAAATGGTGATCACCGTGTATCCATCTTTGGTGTGTATGTTATTGGTTGTTTCTGAGCCTCCAGGTTGGGTATTTGGCCGGTGTGCCAGATGACCAGACTTGTTGCCGTATCCTGATATAGATGATAGTATATAATTAGAAAGCACTTACAGAAAACTGTAGCGTAACGTGAACGTTATGGAAGTACGCTCGATGGTGAAAAGAGTCCGGAGATGGCAGACAACAGAGTAGGGACAGTGTGTATGGTGCGCAAAAATAACGCTTCCTCCAGAGAAGTGGAAATAAAATTGAAACATATGGACCTGGTTTGAGTTTATTTAAATAAATATCCAAATGTGTACTATGTCATTATTCAGCTTATAAATGCCAAGATACCGAGTTCTGTATTTAGAGCTCCTTTTTGGAATCTGTAGATCCATTCTGTTTCCCTCTTAGAGAGATCCAGCTCGCCAATGTGCTAGTACTAGATCCATTCCCATTATCTGAAAATCTGGAAATGAAAAGAGGTTACAGTTGTTACAGTGTTTCGGGACACTGTGTTTGGGACTTTTGTTGCGAATCCCTCCTAAATGCTTCAGACCACTTCATTTAACCCCTTAAGGATCAGGCTGTATTTTACCTTTTGTACACTTTGGGACTGAGGCTGTTTTAACTTTGCGGTGCTCGTGTTTAGATGTAATTTTCTCCTCACTCATACAGTGTACCCACACAAATTATATATTGTTTTTTTTAGTACAAGATGGGCTTTCTTCAGATACCATTTTTCGATCATATTATCTAATTTCCTATAAATATGATCTAAAATTGAAAAAGAAAAACACATTTTCTGACTTTTACCCAGAAAATCTTTTACTTTTTTATTCAAAAAAGCTAATGAAAAAACTTGCTAAATAGATTCTATTTGTCCTGAGTTTAGAAATACCCAATGTATCTTTGAAGCCGGCCAATGCAGTTTACCCCATCAAACCATATATTTTTGAAAACTAGACACCTCAAGGTATTTCAAATGCTGATATTAAACCCTTTCCATGCACTAATTCTACTACCACCCTTCGTGAAACTTTGTGGTAGTAATTTATTTTGGTGGTTTTTTTTTTTCACTAAAATTGCACTTCAGGTCTAAATTTATAGCTCCAGGTAAACGTCACAACATCAAACAACACCCCAATGTGTGTTCAGCAACAGAGCCAGACTGGGAATGAAAAGCAGCCCTGGAAACATTTGGAGAGCAGCCCCATATAGTTTATCTCGCGGTCGAGCTCTTGTACCCCCACGCACCCCTTATACATACCCGAGTCACACTATTTGCCATACAAATAACTATAAAACATTCTTTTTATCACATTATTTGTATTAAAATACCAGAAAGCAAAAGTGTTAAAAGGCCCTAATAAATTAATAATGGAATCAAAACATTACTGCAAAAATTATTCTTCACGATATTCTTGTAAGAAACTTTTATTTCTTTATTAATTCATGTAAACTACTTTTTCATATTTAATAAAAGCTATTGACAGAAATGCCTTCTACCCCCTATATGCCACTGTGCCTTCCTGATATGCCTTATACCCTCCTAAATGCCACTCTGCCCCACGATATGCATCGTAACTCCCTATATGCCACTCTGCCTACAGAAATGCCTTATACCCCTATATGCCACTCTGGCTTATCATGGGACAGAGTGGCATATAGGCTGGTATAAAGGATTTCTGGAGGCAGAGTGGCATAAAGGGGGTTAAAAGGCATACCATGGGGCACTCTGCCTGCAGAAAAGCCTTATGCCCCCATATAACACCCCCCCCCCGACTTACCACTGCTTCTGACTCCCTGGTGTCTGGTGGGGGGCAGCGGGTGAAGGCCGGCGTTCCTGAAATTATCCCGGTGGGACAGTCCGGCCCTCTTCAGCAGCATCACCCGAGTACAGTGATACCACCCATGCATGGGTTTGTCTGGAGTTTGGGATTAAAAGGCCACATTTGGGAAGTGCACTTTTTACCTCCCCATTTTGGTCAGTTTGTGCCTACGCCTTATCTTTGAGCCCGGCCACTCCAATTTACCCCATCAAACCATTCATTTTTTTTCTACCTTCAGTATTTGAAATGCATTTACTTTAACTCTTTCCATGTGAAGATTTTTGGGAAGATACAGCTCTAATTTTAGCACTTGCTCATAATAATAAACTTTATTTATTTTATTCTTTTTGGACATTTTTTTACACTTTGCTTGAACTGGGTGGTTCCCCTGATGTATAATTATTTTTAAATGTTACCAATTTTTTTTTAAGCTTTGGTTTCTCCATATTTTTTATTTTTTTGCTATTTCCTTAATATTTTACATTTTAAAATGTGATTAGAAAGCTGAGCTCCATTGACTTGCATGGTTGAATGCAGTACCTGTATTCAACCTGCAAGTGGAGCCAGAATTCTCTAGAGGGTCTGGAGACCCTCTGGCGAACTTTTCCAATTTGCGAGTGGCAAAATCACTCTCCGGAGCGGTCACATCACGTCCTGGGTTGAGTGTTCGGTGTCGCGCCTCCTAAACTCTTTTAAAACGGGAGTTGACGGATGTTGACGCCCCGTGGAAGGGGCCAGATATGGCCCCTGAAGCCGATCTCGGTGCTGCTGAATGCCTTGACACGAGCCATAACATCAACATCGTTTGATAAAAAGTGGTCATCACTACAAAACGGTCTACAATTTTCTCCCAATAGAGGCCCTAATGGCTTTAACCTTTTTATGGACACAAATTTATCAGGAAGCTAACAGTGAAACGTTTTTTTTCTAAAGAAAGAACAAGCAAACGATGTTAATAGATGACATAGAAATAGAAGCCTTTTCCCAAGAGATGCTATTTTGGAGTATCTCAATGAAAATAAGTGTATGACTCCATATCAGCATGGGTTTACAAGGGATCGGTCCTGTCAAACTAACCTGATCAGCTTTTATGAGGAGGTGAGCTCAAGACTGGATCGGGGTGAATCGCTGGATGTCGTATATCTTGATTTTTCCAAAGCATTTGATACGGTGCCACATAAAAGGCTGGTACATAAAATGAGAATGCTTGGGCTGGGGGAGAATGTGTGTTTGTGGGTAAGTAACTGGCTCAGTGATAGGAAACAGAGGGTGGTTATTAATGGTACATACTCTGAGTGGGTGACTGTTGCTAGTGGGGTACCACAGGGGTCAGTTTTGGGTCCTATTCTTTTTAATATATTTATTAATGACCTTGTAGAGGGATTGCATAGTAAAGTATCAATCTTTGCAGACGATACTAAGCTCTGTAACGTGGTTAACACAATAGAGGACAGCGCACGATTACAAATGGATCTGCATAGGTTGCAGGCTTGGGCTGGGATGTGGCAGATGAGGTTCAACACAGATAAATGTAAGGTTATGCACATGGGGAAGAAAAATCCAGGCTGGGAATATGTATTAAATGGGAAAACACTGGGGACGACTGACATGGAAAAGGACTTAGGAGTTTTAGTTAACAGTAAATTTACCTGTAGCGACCAGTGTCAGGCAGCTGCTGCTAAGGCAAATAAAATCATGGGGTGCATCAAAAGGGGCATAGATGCCCACGACAAGGAAATAATTCTACCCCTGTACAAGTCACTAGTCAGACCACACATGGAATACTGTGTACAGTACTGGGCACCAGTGTACAAGAAAGATATAGTGGAGCTGGAGAGGGTTCAAAGACGGGCAACCAGAGTAATAAGGGGAATGGGAGGACTACAGTACCCAGAAAGATTATCAGAATTGGGGTTATTTAGTTTGGAAAAAAGACGGCTTAGGGGGGACTTAATAACTATGTATAAATATATAAGGGGACAGTACAGAGATCACTCCCAGGACCTATTTATACCCAGGACTGTATCTATAACAAGGGGACATCCTCTACGGCTGGAGGAAAGAAGGTTTCTACACCAGCACAGACGGGGGTTCTTTACAGTAAGAGCGGTGAGATTATGGAACTCTCTGCCAGAGGAAGTGGTGATGGTAAACTCAATAAAAGAGTTCAAAAGGAGCCTGGACGTGTTTCTTGAAAGCAATAATATTACAAGTTATGGATATTAGATTAATAGGGACAGAACGTTGATCCAGGGATTTATTCTGATATTTGGAGTCGGGAAGGAATTTTCCCCCTGGTATGGGGCAATTGGCATCTGCTTCATAAGGGTTTTTTGCCTTCCTCTGGATCAACACAGTAGGGACACAATATGTATATAGGTTGAACTTGATGGACTTTGGTCTTTTTTCAACCTTATGAACTATGTTACTATGTTACTATGTTACTCTAAAACCCAGCTCTAGATTTTATCTATGACAAAAGTGAACATTTAGAAGTTTTTACTGACATGCTCCTTCAGATTTATTATCTCCTGGGACCGCTCCCCCAGGTCGACCCATCATAAGTGGATTTATTTCCTTTACCAGTAATAAGTAGACTTGGGCACCAGGGGGCTCTTCCTGTTCGTCTTCGTGCTCGTCTTTGGGAAAAAAATAAATCTTCGTATTCTGTGAATATTCGCCTGTTCCTGTCTTCTCTTCGGGCGAATTTTCGTGGACATTCTTCGTGTTTCGGTTTTTCTTCGTTTTTGCCGGTTAAGGGGTTAATACGGGGTTAACGTGTACCGCAGCAGCTCTGGCGCCAGGAGTTTAAATGTCCCTATGAGCAACTCTATTGGTCGTCAGCAGGGGGTGACGTACAGACTGTTAAACTCCTGGTGCCGTAACTTGTCCAGCAGACACCATTGGTCTCCCTGTTCTATCATTTATTAACTGATAGAACAGGGAGACCAGTGGGATCTGCAGGGTAAGTTGCAGCATTGGGGTTTTAAAAGTCTGTACGAGCGACTTTGTTGGTCGCTCGTACAGACTTTTAGGCTCCTGGTGCTGTAACTTACCTGGCACATCCCACTGGTCTCCCTGTTCTATCAGTTAAATGTCCGTACAAGCGACTTTATTGGTCGTTCGTACGGACATTTAACTGATAGAACAGGGAGACCAGTGGGATGTGCCGGGTAAGTTGCAGCGTTGCGGTTTTAAAAGTCTGTACGAGCGACCAACAGAGTCGCTTGTACAGACTTTTAAAACCCCAATGCTGCAACTCAGGGGCGTACCTAGAGTATTTGGCACCCGGGGCGGATCCTGTAAGTGGCAAACCCCCCCCCCCCAAATGTAAAGACATCTACAAAATTATGTTAAGAATATTTATTGAACCAATTTGTAAACTGTATTTCAACTGTAAACAACAAGAAATCTGAAAAAATAAATTAATAACTTATAAGTAAAATAAATACGTTTAAATAACATTTACTGAACATATAATAGTGCTTTCTTTAATAACTCCAAAAAAACAGTGTCCACATTGCCCACATAGAACCTGACCAGCACCCAAATTACACACATTGGACGTGCCATCTTTGCCCCCAAACAGCCCAGCATGAGTCAGCATTGTTCCCAAACAACAGAGTGTACGCCATCTTTGTCCCATGAACACGCTACCTGTGCCATCTTTGTCCCATGAACACGCTACCTGTGCCATCTTTGTCCCATAAACACCCTGCTTATATCATCTTTGCCTTTTTGACAAATCAACTATACACCTATGATTAACACAAACACTTTTACAGTCACTCACTAATTCACTTTCATTCACACAATTCATTCACACAATCATTTATTCTTTCACACAAATTATTTACACATATTCATTGATGCATTCTCACAAATTCATTAATTCTCTCACTCAATTCATCCACACATTAATCCATTCATTTTTGCTCTCTTATTCTGACTCTTTATTTCAATATTCTTGCTACCCTCCTTTCTCCCTATCTACCCATTCTCACCCCCTTCTGCCCTATCCCCCCGTTTCACTCCCTTCTCCCTATCTACCCCCCCTAACTATCTACCCTCTCCCCCCTTTGAAGTTCACTTACCTTTCAGGAGTCCTGCGGTGGGGGTGCAAGGCCTCTGTCTCCCAGCTCTGCCACTGTATGGAACAGTATAGAGTGATGGGAGTTATGATGTACTTTAGAGCATAATTATATAATGAAAAAGACATTGGAAATGGTACAGCATAACACCCATCACTCTCACACATTTACCAATCCACACATTCCACACATACCAATCCACAGATTCCACACATAACAATCCACAGATTCCACACATACCAATCCACACATTCCACACATACCAATCCACACATTCCACACATACCAATCCACATTTACCAATCCACATTTACCAATCCACAGATTCCACACATACCAATCCACACTTACCAATCCACATATACCAATCCACAGATTCCAATCCACTCTCACTGAATGATTTACTACCTTTCCTCTTTTCTTCTTACAGCAGTCAGCTCCTTATCTTCCTCTTCGCTCCTCTTCTTCTGTCTTCTTCGCTCCTCTTCTTCTGTCTTCTTCCGGGTCAGAGGGCACGGACGGCGGTGGGCGCGGCTTCAGTGTTGTGCGCCGGGATCTGACAACAAACCCCGGCGCACAGCAGCAGTTGCCGCGTTGATCGCAAGGGAGCGGTATCGGAGGTCTTTAACACCTCCGGCTTAAAATCACTCAAGGGAGCCGGAGGTCTGTTAAAGACCTCCGATACCGCTCCCTTGCGAGCCTTCTCCTCCAGCGGCGGACATTACTGTCCGTCTCTGGAGGGGTGCCAGGTGCCGGCAAGTTGGCACCCCCCTGATCAGCGGCACCTGGGGCGGACCGCCCCCCCCCGCCCCCCGCTAGGTACGCTACTGCTGCAACTTACCCTGCAGATCCCACTGGTCTCCCTGTTCTATCAGTTAATAAATGATAGAACAGGGAGACCAGTGGGATCTGCCAGACAAGTTGCTTCATTAGGGGTTAACTTTTTAAAGTCTGTACGAGCGACTCTGTTGGTCGCTCGTAAAGACTTTTAGGCTCCTGGTGCACTTGTTGCACCTTAAGGGGTTAAGGGGCTGTGCGAGTGAGCCTATTGGTCGCTTGCACGGCCCTTTAACCTATGGAAATCCATAGGTTCGCTGTCAGGGGTTACAAAGTGAGCCTATTGGTCACCTGCAGGGTCTTCCTCTGGCATCAACCAATTGGTTGATGCCAGAGGAGGTCCCTGTAAGCGACCAATAGGCTCATTCGCACTGCCCTGTAACCCGTGACGGTGAACCTGCGGATTTCCACTTCCGTGAACTGCCGCGATGCCAAGGTAAGTTAGAAGGGGAAGGGACCGGGGAGAGTGGTAGACGCTGTCTTCTCTTCGGGGTGTCCTCGGAACGAACACAAAAACGCACTCTTCGTGTTCGTTTTCATGTTCGCCCGAAGACGAATGCACAAGTCTAGTAATAAGTCTCAACACATTGATTTCTGCAAAAATCATATATCCAGGATACAAAACACATTCTCGATATTCTAAAAGACATCAAATGGTCTACCGATTACATTTGGGCCACGATAGACGTTGCATCCCTGTATACGGTCATTCCAGGGTGTAGAAGCCATTAGGAAGGTTCTTCAAAAAGATATCCACATGGATTCATTACAGAATCAATTTATAATAGAATGTATCAACTTCATTCTCACACACAATTATTTTTGGTTTGATCACCATTTTTATTTGCAGTTATGTGGCACCGCTATGGGAACCAGATTTGCACCAAGTTATGCAAATTTATATGTGGCAGATTGGGAAGCCGATTACATCTGGTCCAACAACCCTTTTGGTGAGAATCTGGTTTTCTACATTGATGACATCTTGGTCATTTGGCAAGGACCTGTAGAGGGTTTGCATCAATTCATCACTTACGGTAATCACAATCAACACAATTTAAAATTCACATCATGTATCAACAACAATCAAATTAATTTTCTATATCTCACTTTATTTAAAATAAAATATACCAAAGAGACAAGTAGCACGTATCCTCAGAAATTGTACGGACGACAGAGACTACACTGTCCAGTGTAAACGACTATTAAAAAAGTTGGAGGACAGGAACTACCCCAAAGAACTTTGGGTAAACAGCTTTAGGTCAATTGAGAAAAAGAAGAGGGGAGATTTCTTATGTAACAGGGAGCAGAAATAAACAAAGAACTTGAGTTTTCATTTTTAACCAAATCTAACGATAAAGCGTTCGACATAATAAATGCTGGCCTATTCTACAACAAGATAATGTATGGATATATCACCTTCCCGAGACACCTAATCTATAATCTTATCTACAAAATCCCAAGCGCCTTACCTAACATGGAAAAAATAACAAATGACCACTTTTTATCTAAAAAAAACTCCAGGTTTTCATAGATGCGGGAAATGTAAAATATGTACAACATGTAACAAAAAGAAAATGACATCCTTTAAATGTAATGACAGGAAAAGAATATACCATTAGACATGTCATTCACTGTAAGTCAAAAAATTTAATTTATCTATTTGAATGTAAATGTGGAACTCAATATATATACGTCGCACCTGTAACCTCTTTTCATTTTCAGATAATGGGAATGGATCTAGTACTAGCACATTGGTGAGGTGGAGATATCAAACAAGAACTCTCTAAGAGGGAGACGGAATGGATCTACAGATTCCAAACATATAAAAAAGGAGCTCTAAATACAGAACTCGGTATCTTGGCATTTATAAGCTGAATAATGACATAGTACACATTTGGATATTTATTTAAATAAACTCAAACCAGGTCCATATGTTTCAATTTTATTTTTATTTCCACTTCTCTGGAGGAAGCAGGGCCGGCCCGACAATGGAGCCGAGTGGGGCAACCGCTCCAGGTGGCACTTTTGAAGGGGCGGCACTTTTGAAGCCCCTTTTTTTTTTTTTTAAAGCGAAAGAGAGAGAAAGGGGCGCCGAGTGGTTTTCGCTTACCAAGCTGTCAGTACCCACTCGGCGCCCCTCTCTCCCTCCTCTGCGGCGAGTCTTCCTGTTCGGTCTTGGTGCCGGCTTGTAATGCTGAGTGCCAGAAGATTTCCGGCGCTCAGCATTACAAGCCGGCACCGAGACCGAACAGGGAGACTCGCCGCAGGACTGCTGAAAGGTAAGTACAAGGGGGGGGCAGGGACGGAGGGAGAGGAAGGGTAGATAATGGGGGGGGGAGGCAGGGACGGAGGGAGAGGAAGGGTAGATATGGGGGGGGGCGGCATTTTCAAATTCTCCCCAGGCGGCATTTTGCCTTGGGCCGGCCCTGGGAGGAAGCGTTATTTCCACGCACCATATACACTGTCCCTACTCTGTTATCTACCTTCCTTAACAATTAGAAATATACAATATACATATATAAGATATATATCACTCTCTCATAGTACAGAAGGTGTTTCCTCTTCAAATATAAAAAATAGACACTAAGCAACTTTATCATTTTATGTATTTGTATGGTACAATTTTTATTAGTATACATATAATCAGTAGCATACCTAGTGGGCGGCGGTCCGCACCGGGTGCCGCTCATCAGTGTGGTGTCAACTTGCTGGCATCCGGCACCCCTCCAGAGACGGACAGTAATGTCCGCCGCTGGAGGAGAAGCCTCGTAAACGAGCGGTATTGGAGGTCTTTAAAATCACTCAAGGGAGCCGGAGGTCTGTTAAAGACCTCCGATATCGCTCCCTCGCCATCCGCGCGGCAACTGCTGCTGTGCGCCGGGGTTTGTTGTCAGATCCCGGCGCACAACACTGAAGCCGCGCCCACCGTCGTCCGTTCCCTCTGAACCGGAAGAAGACAGAAGAAGAGGAGCGAAGAGGAAGAAAAGAGGAAGGGTAGGAAATCATTCAGTGAGAGTGACAGAGTGGATTGGTATGTGTGGAATCTGTGGATTGGTAAATGTGGATTGGTTAGTGTAGATTGGTATGTGTGGAATCTGTGGATTGGTAAATGTGGATTGGTAAGTGTGGAATCTGTGGATTGGTATGTGTGGAATCTGTGGATTGGTATGTGTGGATTGGTATGTGGAATCTGGGGAATGGTAAATGTGGATTGGTAAGTGTGGATTGGTAAGTGTGGATTGGTAAATGTGTGAGAGTGATGGGTGTTATGCTGTACCATTTCCAATGTCTTTTTCATTTTATAATTATGCTCTAAAGTACATCATAACTCCCATCACTCTATGCTGTTCCATACAGTGGCAGAGCTGGGAGACAGAGGCCTTGCACCCCCACCGCAGGACTCCTGAAAGGTAAGTGAACTTCAAAGGGGGGAGAGGGTAGATAGTTAGGAGGGGGTAGATAGGGAGAAGGGAGTGAGACGGGGGGATAGGGGGTAGATAGGGAGGTGGGAGTGAAAAAGGGTAGATAGGGCAGAAGGGGGTGAGAATGGGTAGATAGGGAGAAAGGAGGGTAGCAAGAATATTGAAATAAAGAGTCAGAATGAGAGAGCGAAAATGAATGGATTAATGTGTGGATGAATTGTTTGAATGAGTGAGAGAATTAATGAATTTGTGAGAATGCATCAATGAATATGTGTAAATAATTTGTGTGAAAGAATAAATTATTGTGTGAATGAAAGTGAATTAATGAGTGACTGTAAAAGTGTTTGTGTTAATCATAGGTGTATAGTTGATTTGTCAAAAAGGCAAAGATGGTATAAGCAGGGTGTTTATGGGACAAAAATGGCACAGGCAGGGTGTTTATGGGACAAAGATGGCACAGGTAGCGTGTTCATGGGACAAAGATGGCGTACACTCGGCTGTTTGGGAACAATGCTGACTCATGCTGGGCTGTTTGGGGGCAAAGATGGCACGTCCTATGTGTGTGTAATTTGGGTGCTGGTCAGGTTCTATGTGGGCAATGTGGACGCTGTTTTTTTGGAGTTATTAAAGAAAGCACTATTATATGTTCAGTAAATGTTATTTAAACGTATTTATTTTACTTATAAGTTATTAATTTATTTTTTCAGATTTCTTGTTGGTTACAGTTGACATACAGTTTACAAATTGGTGCAATAAATATTCTTGCCAACATAATTTTGTAGATGTCTTTACATTTGGGGGGGGGGGGTTGCCACTTACAGGATCCGCCCCGGGTGCCAAATACTCTAGGTACGCCCCTGCAGATAATCCTACCATTTCCCCGTATCAAATGATACCATGTATATACCTCATTTACATATTTCGTAAATTTTATATTTTTGTGATTTTATTTAGTGACTGTTTGTGTTTTTCCCGGGTGACCCCCTTTCCATTCATACATATGTCCGATATACGGGGAATCCGTACTGCCGATGAGGCGATCGAGACGAAGACTCGCTCCACGTGTTTTTGAGCTCATTTGTACGGCTAATCCAGCTGATTACGGAGAGGAGGGGCTCCCAGAGCGCTTCTGTGGTTGGGGGGCTTTAACTTCGTGGTTCGCTCTCCGCCCGCTATATGGACGCTGTTGTACGGCATGACGCTGCCCTCCGTATTATCTACGTCGCGCAGCAATGTCGGGAAGCCCAAATAATGAACCCATCTCCTGCAAGCCGTACGTCAGGACGCAATATCAGGAAGTTCCCCATTAGTAAAGATTTAAAAATCGATCGGATGCCATAAGAGAACACAGAGAGCAGCTTTTATTTTATGTCTACTACACGGACTATTGACCGATTCGACTGAAGAAGCCAGAACAGCACTGGAGAAACGCGTCGAGAAACTGCATCCTTTGGACTTTTATCCGTACCATCTCCGGACTCTTTTCACCATCGGGCGTACCTCCAGAACATTCGCGTTACGCTACAGTTTTCTGTAAGTGCTTTCTAATTATATACTATCATCTATATCAGGATACGGCACCATTCGGATTCCATTTGTTTTATAGATTTCAAAGAAGCAATTAAAGGGATTTTTAGCAAAATTCTTTGATGGGCCTGACTTACTACGGGTGTTTGTGAGTGATTTTCATAATACACAACACTCCGTATTTATTTACAATATCACACTATTATTGTTTATTCTTTTCCCATATGTACATGCGCCCCAATTTCTGTTGGTTAATGTGTTCAATCACCTATGGAAACTTCCTTCTGAAGAAGAGACCTCCGAGGTCCTGGAAGCTCATGTCTCTCTGTAGCTTTATCTAGTTAGGCTTAATAAAAACACAGCTTCAACCAAAGATTCTATTTTCCCTTTTCAGCTATTAATAGAAATGACTCCTTTTGGGGGTTTTATAATTTTTTTAATCTATAAGTAACTCTATAAGTAAAGCGATGCTGTATCCAGCATTATAAATAACAGAGGAGATGTCATTTCCCTCATCAGTCCGGTCTGTCTTTAGCTCCTCTCCCAGTCGCCTTCAGCCTTCAGATCCGCGAAGGTCTCAGCGAAGTATGCTGGGTCGTTGTAGATGCGCAGCATTTCTCCACTCATTGTTATGGCGACAGCCAGGCATTTACTCCAAAAAGCCTCCTTCACACTGCCTGCAATGAAGACCCCGAAGGGGTATGATGTCCTCGCACCCGTGTAAGAATAGGACACGTACAGGCAGGCCATGAGAGCTGCCTTTAACTCCTGCTTGCTGACCAGACAGCAGGAGACGGCCTCTCTACACACCAAGTAAAGAAAGGTGACGGTAGCTGGTGTTAGGAATGGCTCTGCCTGCCATCCTTGGAGGTAGAGGGCTCTGTCCACATTAACAATCCAGCGCACAGGGTCCATGGGACTGAGAGATGGTATCATAGGACACCTGCCGCAGATAAATCTCCCAAACCAATGCAGCAGCTCGATGGTATCAGCCTGCTCCAGGTCCCGTTGTGATGGTAAATTGTTGGGATCGGGCGCGGTGTTCTGGCCGCTGCTGGTCGGTTCGTTGTCTTCTGGCTGCTGGTTCAAAAACCGAGCCAGAAACCTCTTCGAGGGCGGGTCTGATGTGCTGACCGAGGAGCGCCTCTTGAGCGGTTTCCCTGTCTTTTTCTCCTGAGAAGCCATGTAATATTTGGGAAAAACAACAAGAAGTTTCGACTGCTAACAGCTGAGAGTTATGCCTGAGATGCACCGGTGAGCTTGTTTTTGAGAGTAACAGAACACTGTGGAGAGTGTAAGCCATTGTTCTACCTCATTACCATGACATCATCATCATTCTATCAGTCTTTATGATCTATGGTGATAGGACATCATGAACACCAGGGACTTCAACTCCTATAGCTATATTCAATAAATAAAGTAAATTTACCTGAATCCAATGTAATATAAACACAAGTCTAGGATCGACCCTGAGTGCTTCTTCTGCAGACACCATAAAGCTGCTTAACTTAACACATTTCTAACTAAACGCAGCATTAGAAACACCATTCCTAACCCTGCTAGATGACTAAACCAATCTTTAATCAAATACAATTTTGCCTTGTTTATATTGTTTTCTGGGAACACATAACTGTTTTTTTAATCAATAAAAGCCACCCGTATACTTAGATGGCCTCAAAACCGGCCCCAGGTATTATTTTGTTTTGTTTTTTCTTATCATTTTACTTCAAAATATTCATCATTCCCAAACAATCTGGTTTTGAATTTGGAAAAAGAGTAGATGTGTGCATTTTCTGTTCTCCGTTATAACCATCCCTACAATATTTGTGAGGAAAAAAAACATTAACACTTGTCCGTGAACAGTATTAAAATGTTAATCCTATCACATAATAAAAGGTAATTTGATGTGTATTCTACTAGCATTAGAACATTCAGTCCCTCGCCGCTTGAACCTAAAAAACATCTCTCGTATCCGCCCATTCCTCACCCAAGAATCCACAAAAACCCTCGTTCATTCCCTTATCATTTCCCGTCTTGACTACTGCAACACTCTTCTGGTTGGCACTCCACTGTCTCGACTCTCTCCTCTACAGTCTATCCTAAATGCCGCTGCTAGGCTCATCTTCCTTGCACGTCGCTCCTCTTCTGCTTCCCCCCTCTGTGAAACCCTCCACTGGCTCCCAATTACCTTTAGAATTAAATTTAAGATCCTGGTACTGACATATAAGGCCATCCATAATACTGCTCCTCCGTACATTTCTGACCTCATTAGCAAATACTCTCCTACTCGATCCCTACGTTCCTCCCATGGGCTAAGGCTCTCCTCCTCACTCATCACCTCTTCCTTTTCCCGTCTACAAGATTTCACTCGAGCTGCCCCATATCTCTGGAATCTACTCCCAAGGAACCTTCAGCATTCTCCCTCCCTCCCAACTTTCAAGAAACATCTAAAAACCCACTTCTTCAGAGAAGCATACCATCTTAGCTGCTAGAACTTCCTTGTCATCGATACAACCCCCACAATACCTCTCACCCTTTCTCTGTTCCTTATGTTTGTCACCCCATTCCCTCAAGATTGTAAGCTTGCGAGCAGGGCTCTCTCCACCAAATGTATCGGTTTGTCTTAGTCTGTCAATTCTTGTCTTGTCATATCCCTTGAATTTATGTATTGTATTAAGCGCTGCGTAAACTGTTGGCGCTATATAAATAAAGGATAATAATAATAATAATAATAATAATAATAATAATTATATGAAACGAGTTAATCTTCCCTTTAAAAATGAACATGATGGTGTAGATCCCAATCCTGGTCACTAGATGTCGCTCTTGTCCTATTTATATGAGCCATATGTTCTCCGCAACATCCAGTACTGGATGAGGGGTCCTCAAAATTGTACATTTTGTGGGAAAATGTACAATTTAACTAGTATTGCTTATTTTATCGTAATTCAGATATTCCTTTATAGGGTTTATTCACTGAAGAGGTAATATACGTGCCAGTTTGCTGGAGAGTTGTGTTTACCTTTAAACAAGTTCATTATACATTGTGAACAGGGCCGGCCCAAGACATAATGCCGCCTGGGGCGGCATTTAAAACTTCGCCAACGCCATTATCTACCCTCCCTCCTTATTATCTACCCTCCCTATTATCTACCCTGTCCCCCCTCCCCTTTGTACTTACCTTTAAACAATCCTGCGGCGAGTCTGCCTGCTCTGCCACGGTGCCGGCTTGTAATGCTTAGCGCCGGAAATTGACGTCACTTCCGGCGCTCAGCATTACAAGCCGGCACCGAGACCGAGCTAGAGGGCTCGCAGAGGAGAGAGGGGCGCTGAGTGGGTACTCACAACTTGGTAAGCAAAAACCCCTCGGCACTGCTCTCTCTCCTCCGCTAAAAAAAAAAAGTGCTTGGGGCGGCAAAGTGCCCCCTCTTCAAAAGTGCCGCCTGAGGCAATTGCCCCACTCTGCTCTATTGTAGGGCCGGCCCTGATTGTGAAGGGCTGACACTGGCGAGCTTCTCCTTCAAGAGCAGATGAGCTGATGATGATTGCGTTATACATTGTTCAGTTAGCAAGGAAATTATTGGCGCTGGTTCTTCATAATGCGTAGTGAAGCTGGAGAGCTAATATTACAATTTCCTTACAAACATTTGTTGGTACTGATAGGGTTGCCACGTAGGCATTATTTGTGAGACACATATATATTTCTATATATGTCACATATTGCTGACCAGCAGATGTAAAGTGAAACCCTGCAGTGTATGGGATGTATAACTGAGTAACTGATTGGCCTCGGTGAGTGTATACATCCCACATACTGCAGGGTAGCACTTTACATTTGCTGATACTGATCCATTCTGTTCAGGGCCGGCCCTACAATGGAGCCGACTGGCCCCAGGCGGCACTTCAGAAGGGGCGGCACTTTGCCGCCCCAAGCAGTTTTTTTTTTGTTTTTTTTGAAGCGGAGGAGAGAGAGAGGGGCACCGAGTGGTTTTCGCTTACCCGCTCGGCGCCCCTCTCTCTCTCCTCTGCGGCGAGTTTCCCTGTTCGGTCTCTGTGCCGGCTTGTAATGCAGAGCGCCGGAAGTGACGTGAATTTCCGGCGCTCAGCATTACAAGCCGGCACCGTGGCAGCACAGGGAGACTCGCCGCAGGACTGTTTAAGGGTAAGTACCGGTGGGGGGTGGTAGATAATGCCGCCCCCCCCCCCTCGGCGGGGGGGCGGCATTTTAAACTTCGCCCCAGGCGGCGTTAAGTCTTCGGCCGGCCCTGATTCTGTTGGTATGGGATCATTTGTACAGTGATGGCTGCTCCATGCGCAGGAGAGCGCCACAAATACTCCAGTTGGATGGTTGTAGAAAACTATGATACAAACATTTAAAAGAGAGAATCTCATCTCAGGAGGGACACTTTCCGATTTATGAAATATTTCATATAGAATATATTGCTTTAGGGGACAGTTATTTGTCCCTGAGAGCCCCAGTAAAGAAGAATGCAAATTAAACTACGTTACGTACTTTATGAGCATTTCATTCATTGTAACTCCCTGCTGGCGAGCGGACATCAGACTTGTGGAATCGGATTTGTATGAATTGCAAATGTAATGAAATTTGACAATTTCAGGAATCTCCAAAATGAGGCCTGACCCACAAGTAATGGACAAAAATTAAGCAAAACCTACAAAGCAGAATGCAGACTCTTTCACTCCCACTACGCAGGCACAGTGATCAGAAATGCAGGGCAAACAAGCCTTGCTTGCTGAAACATCAAAATAGCTAAATATTAAAACTATTTAAAAATAGTTAAAGATTAAATGAAAATGTAATAAAATGTAAAAGTAATAAAGATGTGAATTTTTTTTTTTTTTTTAAATAATACTTTTTTAATGAAGCAGAATATGAAAAGGCTATGTATAATAGTATAGGAATTAATATTTATTAAGTGCTTTTGAAAGAATTTTTCTTAGAAGTGGAGATCCTTTTATAATGCGATGTCGATATACGTACGAGTCATTTGACTTTGGAATTGAGTGGGATTTTGAACATAAAAATGAGGTAAGAAATCACCATTTGTTTAATTAATTAAAAATGCACCACGTGTTCTGCAGCTCTGTGACAATGATCACGCCACTCTCATAATATATATTTTAAAGACATTGTGCACTTTATGAGCTGGGGTGTAATGTAAGGTATGAGGGAATGTGTTCCTTGAAACTGTGATTTACATGTGTCTAACACAAAACAATGACACTATATATCGGCAGCAGGATCTAATATTTATATATATCGGCAGCAGGGACTAATATTAGGCCCTGAAATCATTTAGTGGAAAAGTTAAGGTATTGTGTTGTTTAAAGGATTTCAAGGATTAGTCGTACTAAATGGTGGCTTCAGGCTTCCCATGTTGAATGATCAAGTATTGTATTGTCCAATAACAAAAGTATCATTCCATAGCACATTACTTTTGGCAATATATATATATATATATATGTGTGTGTGTGTGTGTTTTTTCAGTGGTATGATTTAATGGTGGAAATTATTAATGCCCCCCCAGTTTGACTGTGGTATCTTGTGTGCCCCCCCTATATATTGTTTCTAGAGTCGCCACTGCCCGTGAGGCAGGGTAGATTATCTGTCGCTCTCTCTCTTTCTCTCTCACTCTGTCCCCTTCTCTCTTTTAAATGTTTGTACCATAGTTTTCTTCAACCATCCAACTGGAGTATTTGTGGCGCTCTCCTGCGCATGGAGCAGCCATCACTGTACAAATGATCCCATACCAACAGAATGGATCAGTATCAGTATGTTGGATGTATACACTCACTGGGGATAATAAGTTACTCAGTTATACATCCCACACACTGCAGGGTTTCACTTTACATCTGCTGGTCAGCAATATGTGAAATATATAGAAATATATATGTGTCTCACAAATAATGCCCACATGGCAACCCTATCAGTACCAACAAATGACCTCCAAAGGGGGCATCTGGACGGCTTGTGGTTATGGCTGGTTTATGGCTGGTTTCTTTGCAATCTCATCCCTCAATGAAGCAAATTGTTTGTGATATCAATGGGATTCTTCACTAAAGCGGGAGTTTGTAAGGAAATTGTAATATTAGCTCACCAGCTTCACTACGCATTATGCAGAACCAGCGCCAATAATTTCCTTGCTAACTGAACAATGTATAACGCAATCATCATCAGCTCATCCGGTCTTGGAGGAGAAGCTCGCCAGTGTCAGCCCATCACAATTTATAATGAACTTGTTTAAAGGTAAACACAACTCTCGAGCAAACTGGCATGTATATTACCTCTTCAGTGAATAAACCCTATAGAGGAATATCTGAATTGCGATAAAATAAGCAATACTAGTTAAATTGTACATTTTCCCACAAAATATACAGTTTTGAGGAACCCTTAAACGAGGTTTGAAGCCACTTTTCACCGCAGGGCAGCACTGGACGTTGCGGAGAACATATGGCTCATATAAATAGGACAAGAGCGACATCTAGTGACCAGGATTGGGAGCTACGCCATCATGTGCATTTTTAAAGGGATGATTACCTCGTTTCATATAATGCGAGTAGAATACACATCAAATTACCTTTTATTATGCGATAGGATTAACATTTTAATACTGTTCACGGACAAGTGTTAATGTTTTTTTTCCTCACAAATATTGTAGGGATGGTTATAACGGAGAACAGAAAATGCACACATCTTTCCAAAGTTTATGGGTATTTGGGAATGAGGAATATTTTGAATTAAAATGATAAGAAAAAAATGCAAAGAAAATACTACCTGGGTCCGGTTTTGAGGCCATCTAAGTATACGGGTGGCTTTTATTTATTTTGTAACCACATAAAAACAACACAAAAACTGTTAAGAAACATTTCCAGCTGCTATGGCAACAGCATCTGTGTGTGCTCACATGACACTTATGTGTTCCCAGAAAACAATATAAACATATATATAAACAGGGTACAACTTTACTTGATTAAAGATTGGTTTGGTCATCTAGCAGGACTATGAATGGTGTTTCTAATGTTGCATTTAGTTAGAAATGTGTTAAGTTAAGCAGCTTTATGGTGTCTGCAGAAGAAGCACTCAGGGTCGATCCTAGACTTGTGTTTATATTACATTGGACTCAGGTAAATTTACTTTATTTATTAAATATAGCTATAGGAGTTGAAGTCCCTGGTGTTCATGATGTCCTATCACCATAGATCATAAAGACTGATAGAATGATGATGATGTCATGGTAATGAGGTAGAACAATGGCTTACACTCTCCACAGTGTTCTGTGACTCTCAAAAACAAGCTCACCGGTGCATCTCAGGCATAACTCTCAGCTGTTAGCAGTTGAAACTTCTTGTTGTTTTTGCCAAATACTACATGGCTTCTCAGGAGAAAAAGACAGGGAAACCGCTCAAGAGGCGCTCCTCGGTCAGCACATCAGACCCGCCCTCGAAGAGGTTTCTGGCTCGGTTTTTGAACCAGCAGCCAGAAGACAACGAACCGACCAGCAGCGGCCAGAACACCGCGCCCGATCCCAACAATTTACCATCACAACGGGACCTGGAGCAGGCTGATACCATCGAGCTGCTGCATTGGTTTGGGAGGTTTATCTGCGGCAGGTGTCCTATGATACCATCTCTCAGTCCCATGGACCCTGTGCGCTGGATTGTTAATGTGGACAGAGCCCTCTACCTCCAAGGATGGCAGGCAGAGCCATTCCTAACACCAGCTACCGTCACCTTTCTTTACTTGGTGTGTAGAGAGGCCGTCTCCTGCTGTCTGGTCAGCAAGCAGGAGTTAAAGGCAGCTCTCATGGCCTGCCTGTACGTGTCCTATTCTTACACGGGTGCGAGGACATCATACCCCTTCGGGGTCTTCATTGCAGGCAGTGTGAAGGAGGCTTTTTGGAGTAAATGCCTGGCTGTCGCCATAACAATGAGTGGAGAAATGCTGCGCATCTACAACGACCCAGCATACTTCGCTGAGACCTTCGCGGATCTGAAGGCTGAAGGCGACTGGGAGAGGAGCTAAAGACAGACCGGACTGATGAGGGAAATGACATCTCCTCTGTTATTTATAATGCTGGATACAGCATCGCTTTACTTATAGAGTTACTTATAGATTAAAAAAATTATAAAACCCCCAAAAGGAGTCATTTCTATTAATAGCTGAAAAGGGAAAATGGAATCTTTGGTTGAAGCTGTGTTTTTATTAAGCCTAACTAGATAAAGCTACAGAGAGACACGAGCTTCCAGGACCTCGGAGGTCTCTTCTTCACATTAATCTGTGTGTTTCACTTTCCAGCACATCCCATATTTCATCGTATTGTAACTTACTTTGCGGATTTATTTGAAACTTGCATCATTTATTTGAAACTCGCTCAGTGTGGCCGTTTATATCTTATCACCCACGGTCACTGTATACGCTGTCAGCCATTACTGTCACATAATTACCAATGGAATTTATCAGATATCAGCCCCATCGGTGAGCTTCACCTCTCCAAATTCACTGCGTGCTATGAACACCGTGCTATGAGCTGAGCTGGCCCCTCATAATGCTTTGATAAAGCACAGAGACATCTTGATAGTCGCCTCGCCACCCCAAGTCTGGTCATCTGGCACATCGGGCAAATACCCAACATATCAGGATGGCACAGTGGCATATATGGGGTATACAGCATATTTGGGGGGCAGAGTGGCATATCTTGGATTTAAGGCATAGCAGAGGGCACTATGGCATATAGGGGGTATAAGGCAAATCTGGGGGGGCAGAGTGGCATATCTGGGGTTTAAGGCATATCAGAAGGCACTATGGCATTTAGGGGGGTATAAGGCGTGTCTGGAGAGGGGGGAGTGGCATATCTGGGGGTATAAGGCGTGTCTGGAGAGGGGGGAGTGGCATATCTGGGGGTATAAGGCGTGTCTGGAGAGGGGGGAGTGGCATATCTGGGGGTATAAGGCATATCTGGGAGGCAGTGTGGCAAACCTGGGCTCAAATGTGCATAACTTGAGGGGCAGGTTGAGAAATAAAAACAAGAAATGCATTTTTCTCAAAGTTTTTTATTCTGCTGTTTGTTTTTAACATCCAGTTATTTTAAATAAACGAAAAATGTACATTTATTTTTTATCCAATGAATCGATTAAACAAAAAAATAATCGGCCAACTAATCGATTATGAAAATAATCGTTAGTTGCAGCCCTAGGTGGAGGTGTGGGGGGTGAAGCAATTATATACGGTAATATTATATTTATGTGGAGGGTATGATGTGGACGAGGGGACTGAGACAGTTGTATATTCTAATATCATATTTATGTGGAGTATAAGGTGGAGGTGGGAGGCTTGGGCTGTGGCAATAATATTGTAAAATATTTATGGGGATACAAACTGTAGGTGGAGGGAGGGGGCTAGGGTGAGGTTATCATACATGGTGTTATTATATATTCATATTGGTGGGTTTATGGTGGCGATATAAATTTTTAGGTGGAAAAGAATGATGGTGAGAGAGAACATATGATTATTTGAACATGAATGGTTAGCGGGTTTGAGCCGTGACTACCATTTCTCTTTTGCCCAACCAGTCTCATGGAAGCCCTTCGGCTGGCTGAGCATCATAGGAGCATTGTGTAGTTCCCAGCTGACATTGTTGAGACTCTGTAGGTCCCGCTGAGGTCAACGGCGGAGGGAAACACCCCAATTTAAAGGGAAAATGGGCGGGGAGTGGAGTGTGTCCGGACCCCGCTACCGCGACCCGGAGAATTCGGGTCTTGACATGGAGAACAGGAGAAGCAGCGCTCACCCGGCAATCTCCTGATCAAACCAAGTGATCCCAGCCAGGGGGACAGATTCTGGGAGAGCCATGTGGCCAGGGCCGATTCAAGGCTCTGGTGGGCCCTGGGCAAATAATATAAAAGTGGGGCCCCCCTCCCATCCTGTAGTGGGGGGCAGGTGCTGTAGTGGGGAGTACAGGGGCTGTAGGTGGGGGGACAGGGCACACAGTCACACAAACAGACAAACACAGTGACAAACAAACACAGTGACAAACAAACACTGTCACACAAACAAACACTGTCACACAAACAAACACAGTCACACACTGACAAACACAGTTGCACACATAGTCAAACATACCTGGGGCTGGCTGCAGCTTACTCTGAGTTGGTGTGAAGGAGGAACTCAGCCTATCAGGAGAGCCTTCTGACCTCTCAGGCAATCAGGAGAGTTGAGAAGTCTCCCCTGATTGGCTGAGACCTCCTTAATGTAGACTCCTCAATTTAGACCCCTCATCCCAGATTGATGCTGCCTGGGACCCGGGACTTAAAGTGCCTCAGTCGATCCGGAACATGTGGTCGCCCTAGCCCCAAACCGGCAGTATGACTGTCAGTGGGCCCTCGAAGGTTAGTGCATGTTGCCATGGAGCATTATGTGCAATGAGCGAGGGGCCTTTTCACAGCCCATAACATGCTCAACGGAAGTAAATATTCGGTGTCACTATTTCTAGCTTCCCCTCAGCTGTAGAAAGTCCGTTGATTATCTGGGTTTTGTTGGTTGCAGTTATGGAACATCAGTGTTTTTCCTGCAAATTCATACGTCCGAAAATACGAAATACGACATCCGTGAGGAAAGTAACCTTCTTAATGCTGAGTGGAGGCCTAAAATTGTGCTACGTATCTGTGGTAACTTATATATTACAAAAAGTATTCCGGGGATAAAAGCATAATTCATCCCGCAGAAGAATGGACCAGAGAGTGGAGAGAGAAATGCCAGCAGCTTAGTTACCGTTACCTCTGAAACCCGTATGACACCACATGGTTCATGCTGGGGCTAAATTAACACATGATTGTATTTTGCATTGTTTAATAACGGCATTATTTAAATTCTGATGGGGCTTTTTATGGTAGTTTCATTTTTTTTACTCTTTTTGTCCAGATTACAACAGTTCCAGAATTGCGTCCTGCTGCAATAACTGAACTGATTCCCCAAAACTGGACTTTAACTTGCAAACTCGGTGAAAGTCAATGAACCGGAGTTCAGTAAATTGTTAAAATTAAACCTATTAACTGAACCGGATAGACTCCCTTTCATGGAAAATTTGGTATCTCATTCTTCCCTTACGGCTTCAGCAGCATGGATTTAAATACTGTGAACGCCATGAGTTACGGGGATTTTATGGACATTTTTGGCAATATTATAGAGAAATGCCCCCTGATCACAGGAGCCGTGTGGTCCAAACATCCATTTTCAAGCTTTCCTGAGCTAGAGAATTGTGTTTATGGATTTATTGATTGTCTTCCACCATCTGGTAAGCATTTGGAGCAAAATTCTAGACGTATTTTAATGTTGTGCCCGTTTGTGTCAAATCCCTTATTGTTGGAAGACTCAGCATTTTGCTATGTATTATGGAGCAAACATCTCGATAACCAATGAAGCATGAATTATTGTAGATTTTAATCAGTTTACATAATTGTTCAGATTTGCTAAAGTGATCTCTGCTAATCACTTTGGGTGATGTATAAAAGTACATGTGCAGGCCTAAAACTGAGCTGGCTGCATAATCATACGAATAAGTGGCATTACCAACCTTTCCACGTTGTAGGGACGTACTAAACAGCATATTGGGGATGATGGGATGATTGGCTGCAATGCTCAGCACTATCAATAGGTGTCAGTATACTTTTTACACTCATGGTAAATCAAAGTATGTTCTTTTTGGTAGTTCTTGATACTAAGTTGCAATGAATACATTGCAAAAAGAAGCTGCAAATGTTTAACTGTTTACTTGCTGAAATATATACAGTTTTATAACGGAAACATGGTAAATTCTATAGAAATAATAGAAACATATTAAGTAATCAACATATTGATATAATATGGTACATGTATGTGCAAACACCATATTTTACCTGTTTTGATTGGCACAATATGGGAATATATATTATTATTTTTACATGGGGATTATGGGTGGAATATTATAGTTACACATGCTAAGGAACATATTTCACCCATTTCTGATAAGAATATGGGAGTATTATTTTTTTATATGGGGATTATGGGTAGAATATTATAGTTTATCATGCCAAGGAACACATTTGACCCATTTCTGATAAGAATATGGGAATATTATTATTTTTACATGGGGATTATGGGTTGAATATCATGGTTACAGATGCCAAGGAACAAATTTGACCTTTTTCTGAAAGGAATATGGGAGTATTATTATTTTTATATGGGGATAATGGGTGGAATATTATAGTTACACATGCTAAGGAACACATTTGACCTGTTTCTGATAAGAATATGGCTATAAATATTTTTTTACATGGGGATTATGGGTGGAATATTATAGTTTCACATGCCAAGGAACATATTTGACCCATTTCTGATAAGAATATGGCTATAAATATTTTTTTACATGGGGATTATGGGTGGAATATCATGGTTACAAATGCCAAAGAACACATTTGACCTGCTTCTGATAAGAATATGGGAATTTTATTATTTTTACATGGGGATTGTGGGTGGAATATTATAGTTACACATCCTAAGGAACACATTTGACCTGTTTCTGATAAGAATATGGCTATAAATAATTTTATATATGGGGATTATGGATGGAATAGTATGGTTACACATGTTTAGTACCTTATTTAACAAGTTTCTGTTAAGAATATGGCTATAATTATTTTCTACATGGGGCTTTTGGGTGCAATATCAAGGTTGCACATGCCATGGAACATAATTGACCTGTTTCTGATAAGAATGTGGGTAAAATCATTTTTCTACATTGGGATTATGGGTGGAATATTATGGTTACACATGGCTAGTGATGTATTTCACTTGTTTCTGGTAAGAAAATGGGTATGATTAATTTTTTTCATAGATATTATGGATACTATGATATGATTGCATGTGCCATGTAACATATTTGATCTATTTCTGTTAAGAAAATGGTTATAAATGTTTTTCTACATGGGGATTATGGGTGAAATGTCATGGTTACACACCCATAGTAACATATTCGACCCATTTCTGATAAGAATGTTGGTATATTTTTTCTACATAGGGATTATGGGAGGAATAGAATGATCAAAGGGACACATTTGACCTGTTTCTGATAGGAATATAGTTATAGATATATAATATGTTACTTAGCATGTGTAACTATAATATTCCACCCATAATCCCCCCCGTAAAAAATAATTATACCCATATTCTTATCCGAAACAGGTGAAATGTGTTCCTTAGCATGTGTAACTATAATATTCCACCCATAATCCCCATGTAAAAAAATAATTATACCCATATTCTTATCAGAAATGGGTCAAATATGTTCCTTAGCATGTGTAACTATAATATTCCACCCATATTCCCCATGTAAAAAATATTTATAGCCATATTCTTATCAGAAATGGGTCAAATATGTTCCTTAGCATGTGTAACTATAATATTCCACCCATAATCCCCATATAAAAATAATAATACTCCCATATTCTTATCTGAAATGGGTCAAATATGTTCCTTGGCATGTGTAACTATAATATTCCACCCATAATCCCCATGTAAAAAAATAATTATACTCATATTCTTATCAGAAATGGGTGAAATGTGTTCCTTAGCATGTGTAACTATAATATTCCACCCATAATCCCCATGTAAAAAAATAATTATACTCATATTCTTATCAGAAATGTGTCAAATATGTTCCTTAGCATGTGTAACTATAATATTCCACCCATATTCCCCATGTAAAAAAATGAGTATACCCATATTCTTATCCGAAACAGGTCAAATTTGTTCCTTGGCATCTGTAACCATGATATTCAACCCATAATCCCCATGTAAAAATAATATTCCCATATTCTTATCAGAAATGGGTCAAATGTGTTCCTTGGCATGTTAAACTATAATATTCTACCCATAATCCCATATAAAAATAATAATACTCCCATATTCTTATCAGAAATGGGTCAAATATGTTCCTTAGCATGTGTAACTACAATATTCCACCCATAATCCCCATATAAAAATAATAATACTCCCATATTCTTATCAGAAATGTGTCAAATGTGTTCCTTGGCATGTGAAACTATAATATTCCACCCATAATCCCCATGTAAAAAAATGAGTATACCCATATTCTTATCAGAAATGTGTCAAATGTGTTCCTTGGCATGTGTAACTATAATATTCCACCCATATTCCCCATGTAAAAAAATAATACTCCCATATTCCTTTCAGAAAAAGGTCAAATTTGTTCCTTGGCATCTGTAACCATGATATTCAACCCATAATCCCCATGTAAAAATAATAATATTCCCATAGTTTTATCAGAAATGGGTCAAATGTGTTCCTTGGCATGTGAAACTATAATATTCCACCCATAATCCCCATATAAAAAAAATACTCCCATATTCCTTTCAGAAAAAGGTCAAATTTGTTCCTTGGCATCTGTAACCATGATATTCAACCCATAATCCCCATGTAAAAATAATAATATTCCCATATTCTTATCAGAAATGGGTCAAAAATGTTCCTTAGCATGTGTAACTATAATATTCCACCCATATTCCCCATGTAAAAAAATAATTATAGCCATATTCTTATCAAAAACAGGTCAAATGTGTTCCTTAGCATGTGTAACTATAATATTCCACCCATAATCCCCATGTGAAAAAATGAGTATACCCATATTCTTATCCGAAATGGGTCAAATATGTATCCTTAGCATGTGAAACTATAATATTCCACCCATAATCCCCATGTAAAAATAATAATAATATATATTCCCATATTGTGCCAATCAAAACAGGTAAAATATGGTGTTTGCACATACATGTACCATATTATATCAATATGTTGATTACTTAAAATGTTTCTATTATTTCTATATAATTTACCATGATTCCGTTATAAAACTGTATATATTTCAGCAAGTAAACAGTTAAACATTTGCAGCTTCTTTTTGCCATTTATTCGTTGCAATTTAGTATCAAGAACTACCAAAAAGAACATACTTTGATTTACCATGAGTGTAAAAAGTATACTGACACCTATTGATAGTGCTGAGCATTGCAGCCAATCATCCCATCATCCCCAATATGCTGTTTAGTACGTCCCCACGTAGTAGCCATGTTTTCAGTTATTATATATATATATATATATTTTATATTCTTTATTAATTTTATCATATAAAGACAGAAAACACACAATACCATAAAATAATAAATACAAAGAAGAGAGGGGAAAAAAAATAAAAAAAATAAAAAAAATTATATATATATATATATATATATATATATATATATATATATATATATATATATATATATATATATATATATATATATATAATCCCCAAACCATAAACAATAGAAACAAAGACGACAAAGATCAGTGTTTTCAGTTATTTTATGACACCCCATTATCTCTTGAGATAGCAGATTCACTAACATAGTAGTAGATATATCCATGTTCCTGCACCAAGCAGTTAAGTGAAATGATGTTTAATCCCTGGTGTGGCACTACTGCTTGGAGGCAAGGGTAGGATGGCCCTTAGTGGGGGCATTGGCCAGAGCGAAAGGTTCCACTTTCAGTAATGCTCCACAAATAGATGATTTTATGATGTATAGAGTAAATCCTAAAATGGATAAAACATATATCACATCTATAAAGGCCACCTTTTGATTGACAGCTCTACTTTTCAGCGTGGCTGCTAGATTCCAGTATTATTGGCAATACCTCAATTTTGTTTGTCTTTTCCCCTGACTTTGTACCGGAAACACCTTTATAATATGTTTTGTGCAAACATGCATTGGGCTGCTTTATTTGGGGGCTCCTGGCTGGACTTGCCCCTTGCCCAAATTACTTAAAACAAACGTTACATTTACACATCTTGACATCAAATTGGCATATGTAACTATTTAAAATTTAAAGCAGGTAACATCTACTTTATATAATACACTTCTTGTGAGCGCACCATTGGAACAGCCGTCTAACTTTCTTCTCAAGAGGTGCATGATTATTCCTCCCCATTACATTATCACTCCTAGTTGTTTCATTCGGGGGTTAACTAATAGTTATGCAGTATTTTAACCCCTTAAATAAAACACACGCATACTAACATGCAAACTCTAACACCCATTTACTCGAACACCATACGCTTAGGCAAGGCTGCTGCAAGGATAGTCAATTTAGATTTTGGCAACTAGTGGGTTAATTAATGTTTCCACAAAACTTTGATTTGAATATCTGCCCTGTTATTCTGCCCTCGCCATACACGGCTGTAATTTGATATAAAATATTATTATTATTATGCAGAATAAATGCAGGTTTATTTTCAAGTTATTTAATATAATGTCTGAAGCCTTTTTTATGTGTTTTACATGCAGCTCCACATCCATCCACTAAGGCATCTAGAATTACCTGGCTTTGGACACCCTGTGTCTTTTCTGGGCTCTTTTTAGGGATTTTCTGTTTTCTTTGTGAATGTGTATCGTCCAAAACGGATTGTGCCTCTTAGGAATTGTTGCTATCCTTAGCCAAATGTTTCTGGACTCTGTTTTACTGAACCTCCAGGTATTTGCCCTCTGCTATGCCTTAAATCCAAGATATGCCACTCTGCCCCCCAAATATGCTGTATACCCCAAATATGCCACTGTGCCATCCTGATATGTTGGGTATTTGCCCGATGTGCCAGATGACCAGACTTGGGCTGGCGAGGCGACCTTCAAGATGTCTCTGTGCTTTATCAAAGCATTATGAGGGGCCAGCTCAGCTCTTGTTGCAAGAGAAGCCCGCGGGGGCTGGCTGTTCATAGCACGCAGTGAATTTGGAGAGGTGAAAATCACCGATGGGGCTGATATCTGATAAATTCCATTGGTAATTATGTGACAGTAATGGCTGACAGCGTATACAGTGACCGTGGGTGATAAGATATAAACGGCCGCACTGAGCGAGTTTCAAATAAATCCGCAAAGTAACTTACAATACAATGAAATATGGGATGTGCTGGAAAGTGAAACACACAGATTAATGTGAAGAAGAGACCTCTGAGGTCCTGGAAGCTCATGTCTCTCTGTAGCTTTATCTAGTTAGGCTTAAATAACACATCTTCAACCAAAGATTCCATTTTCCCTTTTCAGCTATTAATAGAAATGACTCCTTTTGGGGGTTTTATAATTTTTTTAATCTATAAGTAAAGCGATGCTGTATCCAGCATTATAAATAACAGAGGAGATGTCATTTCCCTCATCAGTCCGGTCTGTCTTTAGCTCCTCTCCCAGTCGCCTTCAGCCTTCAGATCCGCGAAGGTCTCAGCGAAGTATGCTGGGTCGTTGTAGATGCGCAGCATTTCTCCACTCATTGTTATGGCGACAGCCAGGCATTTACTCCAAAAAGCCTCCTTCACACTGCCTGCAATGAAGACCCCGAAGGGGTATGATGTCCTCGCACCCGTGTAAGAATAGGACACGTACAGGCAGGCCATGAGAGCTGCCTTTAACTCCTGCTTGCTGACCAGACAGCAGGAGACGGCCTCTCTACACACCAAGTAAAGAAAGGTGACGGTAGCTGGTGTTAGGAATGGCTCTGCCTGCCATCCTTGGAGGTAGAGGGCTCTGTCCACATTAACAATCCAGCGCACAGGGTCCATGGGACTGAGAGATGGTATCATAGGACACCTGCCGCAGATAAACCTCCCAAACCAATGCAGCAGCTCGATGGTATCAGCCTGCTCCAGGTCCCGTTGTGATGGTAAATTGTTGGGATCGGGCGCGGTGTTCTGGCCGCTGCTGGTCGGTTCGTTGTCTTCTGGCTGCTGGTTCAAAAACCGAGCCAGAAACCTCTTCGAGGGCGGGTCTGATGTGCTGACCGAGGAGCGCCTCTTGAGCGGTTTCCCTGTCTTTTTCTCCTGAGAAGCCATGTAGTATTTGGCAAAAACAACAAGAAGTTTCAACTGCTAACAGCTGAGAGTTATGCCTGAGATGCACGGTGAGCTTGTTTTTGAGAGTCACAGAACACTGTGGAGAGTGTAAGCCATTGTTCTACCTCATTACCATGACATCATCATCATTCTATCAGTCTTTATGATCTATGGTGATAGGACATCATGAACACCAGGGACTTCAACTCCTATAGCTATATTCAATAAATAAAGTAAATTTACCTGAATCCAATGTAATATAAACACAAGTCTAGGATCGACCCTGAGTGCTTCTTCTGCAGACACCATAAAGCTGCTTAACTTAACACATTTCTAACTAAATGCAGCATTAGAAACACCATTCCTAGTCCTGCTAGATGTCCAAACCAATCTTTAATCAAGTAAAATTGTGCCTTCTTTATATTGTTTTCTGGGAACACATAAGTGTCATGTGAGCACACACAGATATGCTGTTGCCATAGCAGCTGGAAATGTTCCTTAACCGTTTTTTCTGTTGTTTTTATGTTATTAAAAAATCAATAAAAGCCACCCGTATACTTAGATGGCCTCAAAACTGGCCCCAGGTACTATTTTGTTTTCGTTTTTTTCTTATTTTATTTCAAAATATTCTTCATTCCCAAATACCCATAAACTGATTTTGAGTTTGGAAAAAGGGTAGATATGTGCATGTTCTCAGTTATAACCAGCCCTACAAGATTTCTGAGGGAAAAAAACCAAACGCTTTTCTATGAACAGTATTAAAATGTTAATCCTATCACATAATAAAAGGTGATTTGATGTGTATTCTACTCGCATTATATGAAACGAGGTAATCATCCTTTTAACCCCTTAAGGACCGGGCTCATTTTTCGTTTTGTACCCTGTGGGACCGAGGCTGTTTTGACACTTTTGTGGTGCTTGTGTTCAGCTGTAATTTTCTCCTCACCCATTTAGTGTACCCACATAAGTTATATATTGTTTTTTTCAGGACAAGATGGGCTTTCTTCAGATACCATTATTTTGATCGTATCATCTTATTTACTATAAAAAAAAATAAAAAAAACATGGTGCAAAATTGAAAAAAAAACACATTTTATGACTTTTATTTGAAAAATCTTTTACTCACCTAAAAAAGCAAGTAAAAAAACTAGCTAAATAGATTCTACTACTTGTCCTGAGTTTAGAAATACCCAATGTTTTTATGTTTTTTTGCTGTTTTTTGTAAGTTATAGGGCAATAAGTACAAGCAGCGTTTTATGATTTCCAAATCTTTTTTAACAAATCTGGTCAGTCTGCCTCCATCTCCTCTTTGGAACATCTTTGAAGCCGGTTAACTCAATTTAACCCATTCAAACCATATATTTTTGAAAACTAGACACCCCAGGGTATTCCAAATGCTGTTATTTTAACCCTTTCCATGCACCAATTATAGAACTACACTTTGTCAAACTTTGTAATAGTAATTTTTTTTTTATTTTTTTTTCACACAAATTGTACTTTAGTTATAGATATACAGGTCCTGGTATATGCCACTGTCAAACAACACGCCAATGTGTGTTCAGGAACATCTCCTGAGTGCAGTGATACCCGACATGCATGGGTTTGTCGGGTTGTTTCAGATTTAAAATGCCACATTTGGGAAGTGCGCTTTTTTTTCTCCATTTTGGTCAGTCTGTACCTATGCCCTATCTTTGAGCTAGGCCACTCCAATTTACCCCATCAGCCATTTTTTTTATATATTAGACACCCCTTGGGTATTTGAAGTGCTTTTATTTTAACTCTTTGTTGAGATTTTTGAGAAATTTTAGCACTTGCTCAAAATAATAAACTTTATTTTTTAATTTTATTTTTTTAATACTTTTTTTTATATTTTTTTTTTTTACACATTTTGCTGGTACTGGATGGTTCATCTAGTGACATCACTGCATAATTATTTTTAAATGTTAGCACATTTTTTTAAAAATTTTTTTTTCCATTTTTTATTTATTTTATTTTTTTTGAATATTTTACTAATCACATAGTGATTAGAAAGCTGGGCTCCATTGACTTGCATGGTTGAATGCAGTACCTGTATTCAACCAGCAAGTGGAGCCAGTTCTCTAGAGGGTCTGGAGACCCTCTAGCGAACTTTTTCGTCTTTATTGTTTTATTTCCCGGGCCGCCGCCATCTTGCTTGATGGCGAAGATCACCGGCAGCGGCGGCTGTGACCGCTCTCCGGAGCGGTCACAGCCCACCCAGAGGTAAGTGTTTGGTGTCGCTGGATGCCTCCTGATCGAGGCATTCCAGCGACACCATTTAAGTTTAGGAGGCGATCGTTGATCGCCTCCTAAACGCTTTTAAAACGGGCGTCCGCCGCCATACAATGTATGGCGGCTGTTGACGCCCCGGGGAGGGGCCAGACATGGCCCCCGATGCCGATCTCGGCCTTGCTGAATGCCTCGACATCGAGGCATTGCAGCAAGGCCGTTTAAGCGAAGAAAGTGATCCTTGATCACTTTCTAAGCTTATTTAATTTTTTGACGGTTCAGGACCGTCAAAGGTCATTTAGTGACCTTCTTGTTATGACGGTCCTGAACCGGCAAAGGTCTCGAAGGGGTTAAAAATGAACATGATGGTGTAGCTCCCAATCCTGGTCACTAGATGTCGCTCTTGTCCTATTTATATGAGCCATGTGTTCTCCGCAACATCCAGTGCTGCCCTGCGGTGAAAAGTAGTCTTGGGCGCTGGCACCGTCTTCGTGTTCGTCCATGGCGGTGATTTTTTTTCACGATATTTTTTTTTTAAGAAAATACATTTTATGACATGATCCAATTATGGTATCTAAAGAAATAAAAAAAAAAAAAAAAAAAGAGGTCCAGTCAGAAATTTTAAGGGATTTCTGAGCTGTCAGCTGCATTAAAGAGTATATGATAACAGGAGTCCCCCTTTAAATGGTGATCACCGTGTATACATGTTTGGTGTGTATATGTTATTGGTTGTTTATCACACACGCAGATGCCACCCACCAGGTGTCAGACAACTTTGTCCCACTTAGCTATACTAACTCATGTACTATACATAAAGAAAATGACACTGAAGAAGAGATAAGACACACGCTGCATTACAATATAATCAGATCCATATCTCCAAACAACGCAAATCCTTAATGATAACAGCTGCATCTATGTTGTTTTTCGAGCTATGTCATTAATGTTATTTTTCTCCATATCAAAACTCCAGCAAAAGAGATATGGAGTACAGCAATAATTGAATTGTGTACATACACGCACACGCACACACAGCCAGGTTATTGTGCCTTGATAATTACCATACTCCACCTTACAAACTTAAGATACGTAACAGAATGATCTACTTCCTCTTTAAATCTGTGATATGGCACGCGTGGCTCTGTGTCTAGAGCAGGCCTTCTCGGTAAGGCCAGCAACTTTTACAGCTAACACTGTTGCCTGCAACTACTTCATATTAAAATGAAGCTTAGTTTTAACTGGCATACCAATAAAATATTGACTGGACGCTTACACTACCGAGCTGAGGCTCCAGGAGTAGTGTAGAAGGTGACCGATTCTATAATATTCTCAGATAAGGGTATTAAACCCTTATCGCCCAGAGTTTCCGTTTTATTGACGGTTTTCTAAAACGGGCCAACATCCTCATTTTCCAATGGCTTAGACCTTAAGGATTACACTACAAGGGTTGTAGATATCTGGAATGTACTCCCAGAGGAAATATTACAGACAAACCCATTGAATTAATTCTAGAAAAGGAAAGATTAATTCAAAAAGGACAGACTAAGTAGAGCAGTCGGTTTTTTTGTGTCATCAACACGTCTCAATGTTATGTATGACTCTGGTTACGCTATGAGGGCTGCTGATGTCACTGACTATTCTGTCTCCGTTTTGGATTTGGGCTCTCGGCACACTACTATACCCGCAGCTTCACTTAACTTTACAGCACAACTTGGTAGGGAATGCCGGTCTTCAAAATGTCTTTTACAAATATACATTCTGATAATACCTCCACTAGACTTTGGAACAAATACTCAGATAATGCCAAGCTTGTTGAAACTTGTTGCAATTTGTTCAAGATTTAGGAACACTTTTGTGTATGTAACAAGTTTAGATTTTTCTAGACATGAAGTTAAAAAGCGCAAGAGAGGTGACATGTTGTGGCTTAATATTATACCAGAATTATGTTTCACAGGGTTGTTTCCTTGTGTTTAATCCTGTAGTGCAAATGGAGGTGATGTCTTCAAGATTGTAAGCTTGTTTGAAGGCCCATTCTCACCTTTTGTTTCTGGAAGTCCAAAATGGATCTGTGATGCAGAAGTTCTTTTGTCCTGTTTATCCATTGTGCAATAAATCAAAATAAGCGTAATAGTAACTTGCACTTTTTACAATAAGCTATGCTATGTCACTTGGAATACACATCTCAGCATAGTCTTAGCATCACCTCTTCAGGAAACTGCATTCATCTTAACACTGACTTGGGTCAGAAAGTTCAGTAACTTTTTACACAGCATTGTTAATGGATGCCACCTTTGCCAGAAGTCAGTATGTGATAATTCTTCCTTGCTATAGCTGCTCTGGTCCCCTGGAAGCGTTGTTATTGTGAAGTAAAAGAGTCTAGCAGTAACAAGAAGTGTCACAGAGTGGGGCTGCTGAGTGCTTAAGCATATAGCACATAAAAAAACACCTGCCCTCTGAAGCATCACCTGTTACAGAGTTCCAGACTTTCTCTGGAAGAAACATTAGAACAAGCACTGCGTGTTGGGAGCTTCATGAAAAAGGTTTCCATGGCTGAACAGCTCCACATAAACCGAAGATCACTGTGTGCAAGTGTCGGTCAAAGTGGTATAAAGAACTGAACTTTGGAGCAGTGTAAATGTGTTCTCTGGAAGGAGGAATCATGCTTCACTATCTGAAAAAATCTGAGATTGTCGGATGCCAGAAGAGCGCTACTTACCAGAATGCATGGTGCCTACGGTAAAGTTTGGTGGAGGAAGGGTAATGGTCTGGGGCTGTTCCAGGGTTTGGGCTAAGCCACACAGTTCTAGTGAAGGGTAATGTTTGGTGTGGAGGAACTCATATGTTCTGCACAGAGCCCTGACCTAAACTCCACTGAACGCCTTTGGGATGAATTGTAACACCAAGAGTGAGCAGGTCTTCTCATCTAACAACAGTGTGTCACATACAGGAGACACGCTCTCAGAAGCATCATGGTTGTCTCCTGTGCGGCCAAGTCTGGCTTCTTGCAGCACTGCAGGAGCTTCCATAATGAGTGTTGGATTTGCCAGTAAACAGGAGCAGGAACATCAAATAACAGTGAGAACTTGTATTTAATTATTGACACTAAGTCTTCCCTACCTCATTGTGCATGTCATGGACAGGCTCCCTAGTGCTGCAAGAAGCCCAATGTGACCACGCAGAAGACAGACTGGCTTTGGCTTGGCTACTTTGGTACAGTGGCTCATAAATGTTCTTCTGGTTAACTAAGCATGAATTCCCACAGACACAATGCAACATTTTGTGCAAAGCCTCCATAGAAGAATGGATGCTATTATAGCTCCAAAGCTGAGGTGGGGAACAACTCTACATTAATGTCCATGGTTTTGAAAAGGGATGTCCAACAAGCTCATATAGGTGTGAAGATCCGGTGTCCACATACTTTTTGGTCCAGATGCCCTATGAGGCAAAAACATAATGCTCCATATTTCTAAAATACCTGCAAGTAAGTGTTCCAAATATAGAAGAATGCTTAACTACCGACTTCTAAAAACTGTATAATGTTTTTTGGGGGTTGAAAAATCATTGTTATATACTTGCATATCATATAATTACATTTGCTACTGGCACAAAATACAGAAAATATGCAGTTTCAACTCGTCCCCTTTGTTGTGCATTATAATGTGCAAAACCCAATGAGAGAGAGAGAGAGATTGTGTGTATGTATGTATGTGTATGTTAGAGTTTGTAATTGTGTGTGATTTAGTGTATGGTGTTGGAGAGTGTGCATGTGTTGTGTAAGTGAATGGTGGTAGAGTGAGTGTATATTAGTGTATGTTGTTAACGTGTGTGTGAGTGTATGGTATTAGCTTGAGTGTGTGTTACTGTATGATGGTAGTGTGTGCATGTGTCTGGACTTCAGGGAAAGGTGTCAGCATGTGTGTATGGTATAAGCATGCTTGTGTGTGTCAGCATCTGATGCTAGAGTCTCAGAGGTGAGTCTTGGGTTAGCAGCGCAATTGAAATGAGGGAGGGAAAAAGTATGTGTATGTACTGTGTGTGTACCTGTATGGTGTTAATGGGTGTAAGGGCTAGTTTGCATGTTCATGTGTTTTAGCTAGAGGGGTCACCAAAGACATACAACACCCAGTCGGCACAAACCCATGGCTCGCCACTGTATGTAGAAGTCTAAAACCTGACAGAGGTTAAAAATAACCTGACCTTGATGGGAATTGCCTATCACACTGGGTGCAGCTTAAAGTACCATCTAGACCACAGTTTTCTCCACATTTTCCTCCCCTGGAGCGTACACACTGCTGCTCTCCCCAGCCACACACACATCGTGTCCACAGAACAACAAGGAGTCAATGGCAGCCCTCATAATCAAAAAGGTGGAGGTACATATTTCTAATGATCAATTAGCCATTTCAGCTTAAACTTGGGTTAGTTAAAACAATGTGCCATTGGAACATGGACGTGATGATTGCTGGTTGGCCTCTGTACATCTATAAAGATATTCCATTAAAAGTCAGCCATTTCCATGACAATAACCGTTTGTCTCCACTGTATATCTGTCAAAAAAAGTGACCCCGAGCTCTTGAACAGTAGGGTATGTTAATGTATGGATGTACAGTGTATATATATATATATATATATATATATATATATATATATATATAGAATAAAGGTTGATTTAGCATGCCTTAACATGACTGATTATTGATTTTATCTCAAACTTTCCCAGTTGCAACATATTGGAAATTCCCATTCCATTTAGTGGGTTTATGATGGGGCTCTCAAGTAAATTGCTAATTTTTCATATGCCTGTTTTGTAATTTAACGAGGACCCTGTCACTCAAATTTTATGGATTAGTATGCACGGCATGAAAAAGATCTATACTGGAAGAACTTTAAGCCATGAATAGATACTGAAGAAAAAACATTTTGACACGGCCCTATGAGCCACATACTTACTATTAACATAAGTAATTGTGTTTTTGTTGTTTTTCTAATTAAAAGAAACAGGCATGGAACGGATTCTGTTTCAGCCCGCAGAATGGTGGCTATGCAAAGTCATCTTAATTTTGAATTACATTGTTCCTTTGAAATGTTTGTCAGGAGGGGAAAAAACTGAAGAAAGAGAAGAAAGGAAGGAAGAATGGCTATCTTCTGCTTTGTTTAACGCTTCAGGTCCCTGCATATGACTGCTGGTACAATGCTTACAAGGATCTTGTCCATACCTAGAAACCCAGAAACGCGCGTTTCCCCAAGGTCACGTTGATTGGTGATACTTGAGCCTCGTATGAGTTAATTTTCTTGTTAGAATAGTTAGCACTCCATGTCAAAATATTTTTTTATAGTAAAAAAGCACCTATGAGATCTCAACTAATGCTACTCGCCAGTATCAGCCAAACACACACAATTATTTTTCAGAAATCGTGTAATGTTCATTAAATGATGCCGGTTGTCACAAATATTCAGAACAAATCTTGGGACTGTCCCTACCATAATTTGTCTGTTTGGTATATTAGAAGTAAAGGACATTAACTTTTTCTTCATCGGGCAGAACGTCAGAATGCGACAGATCTCTGAACTCTAACCAGCCGGTTGAGCTGTGGTGCACAGGGGAGCCACATTGTCCCTGGTTATCCTTTTTTTGACAGATATACAGTGGAGACAAACGGTTATTGTCATGGAAATGGCTGATTTTTAATGGAATATCTTTATAGATGTACAGAGGCCAACCAGCAATCATCACGTCCATGTTCCAATGGCACATTGTTTTAACTAACCCAAGTTTAAGCTGAAATGGCTAATTGATCATTAGAAATATGTACCTCCACCTTTTTGATTATGAGGGCTGCCATTGACTCCTTGTTGTTCTGTGGACACGATGTGTGTGTGGCTGGGGAGAGCAGCAGTGTGTACGCTCCAGGGGAGGAAAATGTGGAGAAAACTGTGGTCTAGATGGTACTTTAAGCTGCACCCAGTGTGATAGGCAATTCCCATCAAGGTCCTAGGCTGTTCACATTAGACTGCCATGTCTTTAATCATATGCTCTATGCAAAGAAAGATGTATCTTCGCTATTCAAAGTTAACATGAAGTGCAAAACTACTTCAAACCTTTGACCACAAGGCATATTTTTAACTGCACTTCCTGTGACCTTAATAGTAAGGGCACTGATATTTTCCAAAAGATGAGGGCACCTACCATGGACTATTACATTATATTTTAGTAGTGCTTTAGGAATTCGTTGGAACAGTATTGTGCTCTGAGCTACATATTACCGGTTTCGACACAACTTTGTTTCAAGCTCAATTAGTGCACATTTTATTTGTTATTTTATTATTGTATTTCAGTACCATGAGATCTTGTGCTGACCATCAGAGACCACCTGGCGAAGAGCTAGGATTCTACTCGATGATCAGTTATGTACCTAAAACCAATGTTTCTGCTGCGACTCTCCCTGAAGCACTCCTTGACCCTTGACCTGTGGGTGGCTTGAAATTGGTAGCCAGGATATATTTTCTTAGGAAGAGTTTGATGACTTCATTAGCGTTTGCGGTATAGACAAGAGACGCTACAATTCCTTGTTGATTTATGTGCAGGACCTGACTTGAGCTTTTTCACTCTGTAAACCATTTTCATCAACGAAAAATTGGATCAGTTTAGGAGTAAGGTTCTGCATTAGAATCAGTCACCATGGAAACCAAATGCCGAGTATGTTCCAGTGAATTGCTCTGAATTTGCAGCGTTTGCCAAAATCGGGCCAATTTTGCTTTAATAAATATAGCCCTCTATTAGCGAATTTGATTGACGATACCAAGGCCAGCTATAAATGTCCTATATATGGTTTTATAGAGATGACAAACTGTCTGTATGTCTAGTATATCACGCCAAAAAAGAACAGTGCCAAAATTGTTGAACAAACAGGCAAAATGTATTCTTATTTGCAGATAAACCCTTTTAATTATTTAAATATTATCACTCAAATTCTCGAGTGATATTAGCTTCTGCTACAATATTACTCATGATAATCCACAAGTTTCTATTCACATTCATGGAGTTACAGGAAGGCGTAGATTCACACTGTTAGCGACTGGTTCAAAGACCAACATTAGGCATGCACAACCGAATAGGTCTCCTTTCCAAAGAATTAGTAACAGATTAGGAAGAGGAGGAGCACAGAGGAAGAAGGAGAATAAAGAGAAAGTATCTTTTAAACACAAAAGAGGAGGGAAACTGAGAAGGATGAAAGAAAGTAGACTCAAGACAGCTTCCTGTAGGAGAGGTCTTCTCCTGAATTAACCCACTGTCCCGGCAGCTGACATGTTTAACAATGACAATGCACACTCCTAAATTTTACACTGATTTTACTGAATTCTACTGACCATTCCCCTCCTGCCAAGAGAATATTCAAGATGCAAAGCATTGCTGCATTTTGTTCTGCTGACACAAGTAGGGGGTTTATTTTCCACCCTAATACTGTTGGGGGGCTTGTGTTATATTCAGAAGCCACTTTAATTTTGAATCCGGGACCTGAATCACAAAATAATTGGTAATTTTTTAAATTAATACATGATATTTTGTGAATGTTTTTGTATTATTTTTTTTTAAAACAGTTTTTATATTGCTGATAGGTATTATTATTGTTCATCAGCTTGCAGGGAGAGCCCGCCTTACCTAATGTATTGATTCGCCTTAGTCTGTATATTTTCTGTAAAAAAAAATCTTTATATATTAGCAGGAGATTAGTTTCCTGTTACACAGTGCTGTGCGATCCCCCAGATATATGTGTCTCTTATGTGACACTGACACAGAAACTCCTATAATCCAAAATTTACTAACTTAAGTTCGGGAAATACCTGTTTGTAAATGTGAAAGTGTATGTGTGCTTTCTCAGCGTGTGATCTGTAGGATCTGTGCATATCAAAGGGAAGCTGAGAGGAGCATGACTTGGCTTGTGGCACATTTCAGAGCCCGACATCCTGCTTATCACGATTGCCCTGCAGTCAGCGCAGACTAGGACATGCACGTTGGTGCCTACTGATGTAGAAGTTTCTTGTCCAACTGGTGGCCGGCAGCCAGATGTGGACATCCGGAATTGTCTAAAACGCCCATCAGTTTTATTACATTATTAATTTAGTGATCTCTGTAGTTGGTGATAAACTAACAATGGATGGATAGATGTCTGACACTGCAGGTACACCTCCCGATGATAGTGTCAGAACTATAACAGCGAGCGTGTCATCTATGTATGGATGTTAAATTGACACGTGGCCCTATGATAAGTCCTATAATCCACCTACACATGTTCAACATACTGCAGCAATCATGAAAGTCCCAAACAGTCACACCAAAATTGTTTATAAATTGTTCATGAAGATCAGAGAGCATTTGGATGCCCTGTTTTTACTCGTTCTTGTTCATCCCTTAATGAAACCTTTTCCGTTGTATTAATCCTGTAATCACAATGATCTGACATGTTTGTATTTTACTGATAACATTAAATGAGCTTTTTTGTGAATATATACTGGTGCAACGCTACTAACATAGGTGTCTCCTGACTCCCCCACTACCTTCTCTTATTTTATCCAACCCCCTCCTTATTTCATTTCCCATTGTTGCTCCTTTTGTTTCATAGTTCGCAGTTTATTAAATTTCTATCCTCACTATAGTCCCCTGCTTCTTCATCAACATACATATACTACTAGGTCCCAAAAACATTTGGCCTTGAAGCCCAATAATTACTGTTTTATACACTGCATTTTGCAAATAAAGACACGTAAAGTAATAGGCTACCCAAGTTGTCCTTTAAAAAGTGGCAGTTATCCTATCAGAGCCAAAAATGTAGATTTATATTTCTTTTGTTAGTATTTAGCTACTCACATGCAAAGCTTACTCACTATACGGCTACTTATGAATATTCCTTTACACTTATAACAAGTCTAAAAATAAAGTATCAATATTTATTACTATATTTATTACTAAGCTGCATTCAACAGTTCAATTTACTATTGCTTGCACTCCAGCACTAGGTTATGGCTCTTATTGCCAACAGGTCGATTGACATTAAATACTAAGAGTAGCACCTCTCCACCTCCCAGCGATACAAATGTTATCAGAAATGGTTATAAATATGAATTGTATGTAGCAGCTTTTCTCAACATTCCGTAATATTTACACAATGGAGATAAAACCGGGCCAAGAAACGACCTAATCTGGTTTCCATGTGATTTTTTTTTTTTTAGGTAGATCTGGCAAGGTTAAACACTATAACACCATAAACGACCTTTTGGGATATGAGAGTGTAACAATGAAGCAGTTACTTTAGGAAATATAAGCTAACAATAGTTTCATTTTCCCCAAACCCTACAGAATGAGAATGTATTGACTCTATAGGGTGAGAAACATCAAAGGCTGTGAACAGCTCAGCTTGAAAAGGTTGGAGATATCCTTAGGTTCTTATCTTGTCTCTGCTTGGGGGGAGCCATAAATTCCACAATGTTATTGCATTATTCTCCTGGTTAACCAGCGTAATCACCAAACATTTTTATTACCATACAATCACATCCCCAGAACAAAAGATGTTTTTATAAATGAAGTTCTAAGGTCTTTTATAAATGAAGCGTCTCAGTAGGCTGCACTCCATAATAAATTCAAGGGATTTGGATTAAAATGTTAGTAAATAATTCATTGTAAAATACTGTTTGGGATATACATTACCAAACATTGTGTAAACTGCAGAGAACCAGTGGCCCACCATTGAAGGTGATCCTTAGTGGTATGACAACAAATATGGGTGGGAGCAGAAGACCATTTATTAACCGTACATTTTGATGGTCATTACTTTTACATTTATTTGACTTTATGATGACTACAAATATCATTGAGAATCAAGGTGGACTTTAGTGCCCCAAATCTTTCTGTAGTTGCCCCCAGAGAAGAACTAATCTAGAAAATGAAAAGTAACACCTTTTTCATGCTTTCTTTCCCACAGGGAAGGAGGGTATTCTGAGATGTCACCCCGATTTAGCTGGAAGGGAGCTGATGAGTGGAACACTGACTTCGGAATCACAACATGAGCAGAGGCAAGCTGGTCTCACGTCCCTGAGCCAAGCAGACAGAGAAAGACTGACTCTTCTGAACTACCAGTACAAGGAAAAGTTTGGCTTCCCCTTTGTCATATGTGCAAAAATGTCAGACAGAAATAAAATAATGGAGGAATTAAGCTCTCGGTTCCAAAATGAAAAGGATGAGGAACTTCAGACAGGCATAGCAGAAGTTAAAAAGATTTGCCATCTCAGATTGCAAGATATATTTGTCAAGGCCGTACCTACAAAATTGTAATTCCTGAAAATGATACATTCATAATCACTGTCTCATTTTATTAAACGGTCTGCTAAAACCATCTGAAATGTTTCTTTGTCTATGTCAAATGTCCTACATCTGAGAAAATTTCACAGAAAAAATAGATAAAAAAGATGGAAAGACCATGCGTAAAGGTGTTACCGTTTATTGTTATTTTACCAAAACGTGTAAATAAATCATTGTAACGTGTTTTCATTTTCTTAAATGGAGGGGAGTTCATAAAGTCTAAACTGCACAAATGGAGACCAATGGGCAGTTTGTGGTTTGATAGCCTGAAGATCATAGGAAATCATCAAGTATCAAGTCAACGAGCTATACCTTAATGTTTACCTTTCATGGGCTAGTTGGCTAACGGCATTATATGTTCGATAGCCCTGTCTTTTAAAGACCATTCATAGCATTGAATTTTTCACAGTGAACTCAAGGGGCATCTAGGATCGCTACTATTGTCTACTTTGCAGTCAGAGAAGTTGCTACCATACAAGCAGATTAACAAGCGGCCTCATATGGTCTATTGTAAGATGTCCAAAATGTAGGGACATTTCCATAAAGAACTTGGTCTTTAGACATAACCTCTAAGTTCCTGAATGCTTCTGTGGTTACATCCTTTTGACTCGCCCATTCTTGCACATTTACAGAAATATATAATTATTGCACAGTATATAAATAACTTAAACATTAATTCATTTTGAGATACAATACTTTTAGTTTTCAAAGGGGACAAATAAGTCTTGATCTGTGGCCCCCAGAAACAAGGACATTTGGTGCTTTAGTCAATGTTAATGGATGTTGATGGTGGTGTAAAAAGTATGGCTTACAATTCAACTCACTCTTCAAACCCAAATGTGCTTTCACAGATTCTAGACTGCACCCGCTAAAGAAATCTACATTTAAATGAATTACTCTTAATAAGCTTTTTAGTGGGGTGCACAGAATTAGCACAAGTGAAATTGATTCATTTTTACAGGTACATTTTAGACCATTAAAAAATCCAAAAGACATTTCTAAAGATCTCCTGTGTACAGTACAGTGCTGAAATATGCACATGCGCAAACATGCACAAAAATGTATAATTTTTCCCCTCTTTAAATGTATACTTTTTTGCCCTCTATGCCACTTGTCACATTCTGTTTACCCATAGTACATTTGCAGTCATTTTCAAACATATATTTTTGCTTTCAAAAATTCAATACAATAGTATTATTAGGAGTTTGTGCTCCAGTTGGTGCTAAGTATTCAATATGATTCAATTTATTTAAATACTGAGGCCCCTTGTGGAAGATAAGTTGCTTTTATTATTTTAGCCCTACTGTTAATGGGGATCTGTAAGGTCTGTCTTTTTAATTTATTTCATTTATTTTAAAAATCATTAAATCCACCTTCCACAGACTATCGATCATTAAATGCAAAAGAAATGGGAATGCCACATGGCAAGAAGCCAGAAATAAATAGTTTAATACCAAGAGCAATGCCACTCACACCTTACCCCCTACCCCAGTGTGGAAAGAACGCACATAAACGCCAACAGTCCCCCTGGACACCATATGCGACACATAAATGTAATATGGTTAATCGGTTAATACACATTATCAGTGGAATACAGTTATTAAAGTATTAATTTAACACAGAGGTAAACAAACATCAGCAAACTTTAAAGTACTTGCAACACTTACTGTACCATACTTTTATGTTTGCTCTGGCAACGACAGAAGCACCAACGTCAATTATATGCGCTCCTTTGATTTTGTTAATCTGCAGTGGCGAGGACGTGGAATTAGCACGCACTGGGCTGTGATTATGACATATGCGCACTAAATTGAGCCCTCGGCATTAAATTGCTTGCTTGTGTGGATCATGTGATCTTTTATACTATCATTGAATCCGGTTTCTTCTACTCTTGACAAGCAGGGTGTAACATTGGGTTTGCTTGCCCCTTAATATAAATGTGCAAAAATGAAATTGATTTTATGCATCCAATAACATATACCAAGATACAACCGTTTAGATCCAAAATAGGATACATACCTCAACTCAATGTATTTTATGCTTTTGCATTGTTTTACTTCATATCCCAACCTTACACAACAAGGTATTGTCTCATAGGGCTTTGCTTTGTCCATAGTCACATGTTCTACTTGGTGGAGGTATACTCAATATTTGTAGATATAACCAACAAGCTGGTAGATCTGAAGCCTGCACCTGTCTAGAAAACCAAACAAAGTAATCTAGAGCCAATGTAACTGATCCATCTCTTCTGATCTCAAAATGTCCTCATCCCACCAGCTGTATTGGTGGAAATGTTCTAGTATTCTTTGAGTAAATGTCTGACATAAAACAAACTCTTTTTAAGCCCCCAACATGCTTCCTTAATCAGGGGTCATCGGGAAATGTTATATCCTCAACTATGTTGCACTTAGAAAAACTCTTCAATGTCTATTCTAGGAGCTGTTGGGGTTGGTTCACTGAAGACCAAGCTCAACCAACAAATTAAAGTGCACCTTCATTTAAAAAAATAAACGCATGGCACCTAGTAAAGTAAAATATTTAAACCAATGCTGGGCAAGTAAGTGTGGGCTCAAGCCAGGCTCAAGTTCAAAGATTGACTCATCCTTGCTTGTGCTAACTCCCTTCCTCAACTTCAATCTACTGGTCAATCCAATAGTCCCTGGTTCTATTAATTATCTTACATTTATGCATTTCAGGAAAAAAATAAACCTCCTCCATACATTTCTGTGCTAATTCTGACATATGGCTTCTGAACCAAATCACTCTCATAGGATCCTAGCTGCGGAAATATGGCTGTACCAACTATATCTGATATGGAAAAACAGAGCTCATAACTACGGAACTAGATAGAACATATCATTTCATTACTCATGTCTAAGACAGGTGCAGTGTTCGAAAATAGGGGAAAATAGTGGAATTGAATAAAAGCAACATTACTAACGCTCTACTCAAAACCAGGATTGCTCGGGATCTATTTACAATACAAAAGTGGCAACTCTTATTGCTAAAAATATAATTGTTTAAAAATGTAATGTCCCGTTTTAACATTTTTTCTTTAGATTTATACAATGCAGAATAAAAATGAACATCAAATATAATTAAATATATGTATTTGACATAACTTAATTAGTGTATAACAATTTCTTACAGCTTGTGCTTTTTGTTTGTCCACCAGAGATATGAAGATATTAAATATAAAAATAAGGGGCAATTTTACCCCAGGAAGCTGAGATCTGTTGCCAGAGTGGCTGGGTTTTCTCCCCTAAAGTTCTCTTCTTTCTCCTTACACACCTTTACAAAGGAGCAGCAATTGAACAACAAGTCCAAGATAATATAGTGGGGAGGAATAATCATGTAGATTTAGAGAACAGGAAGTTAAAATGACTGCTCCTGTGGTATAACGGTATCAGGTGAATTTTAATCTGTATGCAATGCTTGGTTTAATTGCTAAGAAAGACGCATCACCTATGTTTACTTAATGTACAGAACTATTAACTATATACTATATCTAAAGGCATTTATAGAATCACTATTGCCAAAAGTGACTGAATATTACATAATAAATCACAAAATGTTTTAAGTTGTCCAGGTCCCAGACCAAATCAAAGAAAAAGTAGCCGAGCAGATGTGCAGCCCCCCAAGCTATGAGAAATGAAGAAAATACCTAATAACACCAATGCTTCCATTAAAAGCACAAAATGATTATAATCTATGATTAAGCCCCAATGGGCGAAACATGTAAGACGCTGATATATTGTATATACATAGCTTTAATGATTATTTTTTTTCACTTTTTTCAAAAGCAAAAAAAATATAAAATGTACAATTCCTGTTTGGTTCAATGTGAGGTAAAATTGTAAAACAAAATAATAGTTGGTATATGTTAACAGATTTCTTTACTATTTAGCTCCAGTTTTATTAGCCAAATACTTTGACTGACCATGAGCTTTCAACAAGCTACGTATTATGTTGGTATTTAGTGGGCAAGTTAGGAGACAAAGTCTCAGATACTATTAAATAAACCGTGTTTTGTTCTGAGCATGGTCTGGTCAAACAGGTCTCCGTTGTTTACACTGAACACTTCCTTTCCATTGTAAATAAGTTCCTTCAGGTCCTAAAATGAAGTATATTGTTGCAGCCAGGGAAAGGCAAACTCTGATACTCCATCTGCTTTGGGCTGTGACTTATGATGCCCAGACAATGGGAACTCACACTCAAAAGAAATGTGTGAGCCTTAGACAACCATATAGTCCTGCTGTACACCACTTATCTACCGCCTAATCTGTGAAGCAAATCTTCCTTCTATTACGTCTCAGCTTCCAACCCTCTAGTTTCAGGCTATGATTTGTTATGCAACTCCGGTGCAAGTAATAAATGCAGATCAGGCCTGGACTGGCCATCTGGCACAACGGGCAAATACCAGGTGGGCCACTTGCTGACATCACTCCATACTCACCCACTCCACCGGCTGCATGCTATGTGAAAATAAAAATGTGCAGCCTCTTATATCAGCTGTTGGCTACACTTATGTCATTTGGTGGCAGCCTTGTCATCCCCAGTTTGGCCCTGAAGTAGACCAATCAGTATGACAGCTTTGCTTTGGTATTTGCTTCTACCATTTTGCAGCAAACAATTGTCTTTATACATAATCCCTATAATCAAAAACACTGATGATACCTTACACATAATGGGGTGACCAATCAGTGTTGATCGAGTGATCAACCATTGTTAAAGTGACACTCCACAAGTTTAACCATACTCATCTCATAATGTAAGCACACGTTTGGAGCAAATTAATCTTCAAAAGGAGACATTTGAGCCTTTACTCTTGACTAGGTGGACTGGCAGGCACTCAACCACTACTGCAGTCCAGCTCAAGCCAACACCTCTTTGCGTAGATATACAGGATCTCACAAAAGTGAGTAACCCCTCACATTTTTGTAAATATTTTATTATATCTTTTCATGTGACAACACTGAAGAAATTACTCTGCTACAATATAAAGAAGTGAGTGTACAGCCTGTATAACAGTGTAAATTTGCTGTTCCCTTAAAAATAACTCAACACAGCCATTAATGTCTAAACCTTGGCAACAACAAAAGTGAGTACACTCCTAAGTGGAAATGTCCAAATCGGGCCCAAAGTGTCAATATTTTGTGTGGCCACCATTATTTTCCAGCACTGCCTTAAGCCTCTTGGGCATAGAGTTCACCAGAGCTTCACAGGCTGCCACTGGAGTCCTCTTTTACTCCTCCATGACGACATCACGGAGCTGGTGGATTTTAGAGACCTTGCACTCCCCCACCTTCTGTTTGAGGATGTCCCACAGATGCTCAATAGGGTTTAAGTATGGAGACATGCTTGGCCAGTCCATCACATTAACCATCAGCTTCTTTAGCAAGGCAGTGGTGGTCTTGGAGGTGTGTTTGGGGTCGTTATCATGTTGGAATACTGCCTTGCGGCCCAGTCTACGAAGGGTGGGAACCATGCCCTGCTTCAGTATGTCACAGTACATGTTGGCATTCATGGTTCCCCCAATGAACTGTAGCTCCCCAGTGCCGGCAGCACTCATGGAGGCCCACTTTATCTTGGTCTCATCGGACCACAGGACATGGTTCCAGTAATCCATGTCCTTAGTCTGCTTGTCTTAAGCAAACTGTTTGCAGGATTTCTTGAGCATCATCTTTAGAAGAGGTTTCCTTCTGGGACGATAGCCATGCAGACCAATTTGATGCAGTGTGCTGCGTATGGTCTGAGCACTGACAGGCTGCCCCCCCACCCCTTCAACCTCTGCAGCACTCCCTACGTCTATTTCCCATAGACAACCTCTGGATATGACACTGAGCATGTGCACTCAACTTCTTTGGTTGACCATGGCGATGCCTGTTCTGAGTGGAACCTGTCTGTGAAACCGCTCTATGGTCTTGCCCACTGTGCTGCAGCTCAGTTTCAGGGTCTTGGCAATCTTCTTATAGCCTAGGCCATCTTTATGTAGAGCAACAATTCTTTTATTTAGGTCCGCAGAGAGTTCTTTGCCATGAGGTGCCATGTTGAACTTCCAGTGACCAGTTTGGAAGAGTGTGAGGTTTAACACACCTGCTCCCCATTCACACCTGAGACCTTGTAACACTAATGAGTCACATGACACCGGGGAGGGGAAATGGCTAATTGGGCCCAATTCAGACATTTCTACTCAGGGGTGTACTCACTTTTGTTGCCATGGTTTAGACATTAATGGCTGTGCGTTGAGTTGTATTTGAAGGGACAGCAAATTTACACTGTTATACATTGTAGCAGAGTGTCATTTCTTCAGTGTTGTCACATGAAAAGATATAATAAAATATTTACAAAATGTGAGGGGTGTACTCACTTTTGTGAGATACTGTAGTAATACCTGCCTTCGTCTCTCTTCCATTATGGATTATATTGGCCTTTCAATTATCACAGTTTTACTTCCATTACCTTCATAGATAATACTCCTACTTCTTTATGATCTCTCTAGTTACTGTTAATCATACTTAAAGAAAATGGTGTCATATGTCCCTTTTTCTTATATTGGGTTCCAAGGGTAAGTTAGGCAATTGTAAGCTTCACAACTACAAGGTAATCATGTGTTTACCATTAATTAGTAGACTAGAGGTTGGCAGTTTCAGACATATTCTTCTATTATTTTTTTTTTATGGGTGCTGTCATACAGCATCGTACATTGGAATACAGGTAGCCAGAATATTTCACATGCAGATGTCTAAAATAAAATGTAGCCTGACTGGATTTGTTTAAGAACAGTAAACACTGAAAAGCAATAAAATAAAAGTCAGGATGCTAAGGGGTGTTTACATACGGCATAGTAAACATTACTTCCTAGTGGGGCATGAACAAAAATCTCCCATTATGCCCCAGTTGGGTACACAGACAAAATGAAATTGTTGTAGAATGGGGAACAAGAATGACATTCTAACCTAAAAGCTAAAAGCACTGCTAACAGTCTGTTACACGTTTTGAATACTATATATTTATGTGCTATATAAATAAGTAGCATGTTACAATGCCATGTGATCAATTGATCACTACTAAAAAATTCCTTTTTATAAAATATTGCTAAAATCAGCTAAATAAAATGAAAGAGTATTATCAAAAGCACTGCTTTATTTCACCCAGGCTTTGGTATCTTATAATGAACACTCTGTTGCTAGTTAGGTCATCATATTACACGAGCTATGCAATGGGTAAACAGGACATAGCAAGTAGTACATAATAGAACAATTTTGATTTATGGAAACAAAAGGTGAGGATCATCCTGTTCAAAGAGATTACAATCTAGAATCAAAATAAATGAAAATGTCTGTATATATATATATATATATATATATATATATATATATATAGTTATTGCACCTTCCCTTTTATTTTACTTAAAACTGTAAAATAAATATATTGGCTTTAACAAAATTGTGAGCTTTGGAGCAGGGCCCTCTTTACTTAAAGCATCAGTTTGTCTTAGTCTGTTTATTCTAGTCTGGCCATTCCCCTTGAATATATATATTGTAAGAAGCACTGCATAACATGCTGGTGCTATAAAAATCAAAGATAAGCTAATAATAATAATAATAATAAACTGTTGTCATCAGACACTGTGCTTAACTGGTTAATTTCCATTTAAAACCCCCTTTGAATATTAATACACTATGTGAGGTTTTTTACTTTTAAATGTTATTTTAACAGATCTAACTGCTGTTGTTACATTAATCTTTTGGAAGGCAATCCATATGTTTCTTTTTCACCTATAAATAGTGTAAATTCAGATACCGTGTTTACCCAGAAGAAATTACAGGGGAAAAACACAGATTAAATGAAAATATTCTTTCCATGGTACTTTTTAAATACATTTGTGAAATGTGGAATGAGTACAAAGTGTTCAAATAACTGAGTGCCATGGAAGCATATTCAGTCTTCCAATTCTGTCCAAAAAATGTTTCATTAGAACATTAAATGTTTGATTTGTAGAATATTTGGGTTTTAGTTTAAAAAAAATGGTTCACATAGTGTGTGTCATTAACCAGGCAATTAGAATTACTTTTTGAAAGCAAATAGATCATAGAAGCTGTAGACAAACACACCTTTGATTTATTACAGCAAACCATTCACAAGGAAGAAAATATTGCTTCCTAATTATAATTTAGCCGTTTCTGCTATTTTTTTTTCTATATCGTGTTTTGTATAATGTTGTTGCTGTTTTGCTCTTGTTTCCCTGGATCATAGAATAGTTTACATTTCATTTAGATACTCTTTATATTAGTTGCTACAAGAGATTCTCCAATTTAACCCAAAAGACACTACAATGGTTAGGGTACATTTCCCATTTTCAGTCCTTGCAATGGCCTATGGAGAGACCAAATCCTAAAATGCTCCTGTATATTGAGTATTATCTGCCTGTCAAGAAAGTGATTTGACTTTTTAAAGTCAACAGACCAGATTTTAAGAAGGCACCTACTTTATGTCATGTGAGTGAATGTCTCATTTGTACTGAAAAGATCTTTGTGTAAAATAGTATAAATTGGGGGTGGGGGGGTTGCTCAGAAAGTTCTTAAGCTATATTGTAAAATATTAAACCGCTAGGAGTGAAGTTAGTGACAAACCTGAATTTCCTAATTGGATGCCATTGTGAAAAATCAATACCATTAGGAAATTCGTTGAAGTCTGATTTATGAGTTGTGTGGCTAATAGAATGCATATTGTATATATTAGTGTCTGCCATTTAATAAAGGGAACCCTAAGTTAACAACATTTTGCTCAGTTCACTGTGGAAACAGAAATGGGTAAAAGCAGGACCCAGCTGGATCTATAAATGTAAAATATGCAAGGATCTGGCTATATAAATGTGAAATAAGCATAGATCCAACAGTCTGAATGTGATCCTGATATATATATATATATATATATATATATATATATATATATATATATATATGTAAAATATGCAAAGTTAGGGCTATACTGATTGGAACAATGTATGGATCCATCTATTTAGAAAAAAAAATTTATAGGTGTGTAAAATATGCAAAGATCCCGTATATTTATAAGAGAAAATGTTTGGATCAGATGGCAGATCTCCCTTTTACTCAGGAAGCCATTAAGTACAGAAATGACAATGCATAGAGCTCATGCTGCAATACAAGTATATGGCATTTAGCTGGTTAACGCATATTACAGGGTTCCTCTAATGACAATATAAGACTCAATTTAGCACCAACAATGTATAAATATATATATATACCGTATATATATTTATATATATATAATCAGTTTTATTAACCAAAAATAGGCAAATTATCTATGCACACTAGATAATGTACATGGGGTGTGGGGCAGGATTGGGATTCTGTATATACACAGCATCCAAAGCTTTCAAATAATGGGGTGACCTGTAAAACATGCCGATCATGTCTTACTCCAAACCTGCTATTGGATAATAATATTAGGTGCCACTGATGGGACCTTCTTGTGCAGTAAGTTCCCCTGGCTGGTTTTCTTGTATGGTGGTTTGGGCTGTTAGTCTATTGACTTGTTGAGCTCTTTGAACCCACGATTGAAGGTTAAAGTGCAGTGGTTTGTAGTGGAAGGAGGAAGCTCTTAGACAATAAAGGCTTGAGTATTTCTCTCTGATCAGGTCGCTGCCCTCTCCTTATCTCTCTTTACATGCAAATAGTGCTGGGGGGGAATCTCTCTCCCCCATCTGACGTCACCTACCATTGGTGTGCCATTACTAATAGAGGCTTGTAAACAATGGTTAATCATGTAAGTGCTGGCCAATGGAGACACATCTTTAGGAGTCAGGGAAATTTCTTTGATTAGCAAACAAGCTGGAAGAAGCACTGCACTGGAGGCTTCGCGAAGAAGAATCTGTGCTACAGGCAAGGGATGACTGTATTATGAAGCTAGCTGGCAACCATCTGCCATCATGTACGTGAGTTACCTTCTGGAAAAGGACGTTGGCATGTACCCGGGACATATGCGTAGCCATCATGGGCTACAAAACTACCCCGCTGGCCCTCAGTATACAGATTACGGGGGTTATCATGGACTGAGTTTAGAATCTGCTGCGCCTTCTTCAGGATCCTCTCCATGGATCAGTCCCTATGGAGCTCCAAGGGAAGACTGGAGTCATTCAGCCTATTCTTCGGGGCACACTCCCATAAATCCTTCTCCAGGAGGGAGTTTGGGGTACAGTCCTGTTCCTGACTACCCACCTGGGCAGGTGCAAGGACCTCCTTGTGTTGGGCTGCTGCCCGGTGGACATCAACCTCAGCTCTCTCCAGGGTCTTCAGAGGGCCACAGGAGACATCATTATGAGTGGATGAGAAAGCCAACACCTCAAGGGAGCTCTGGTAAGTTACCCGTAATATCAGGAGGGCTACCAGCCATTCTACATAGATCTGTGAATTGTATGGGTGATGTCACTGTTCACAATCAATATCACTTTAATTAAGTCGAATTAGAGAATGCAAACTATAAATGTTCTTTAAAAATCTACACCTCAGACAATATTAAGTATACCAAAAGTGGTGAATAGGAGTCACACTAGATGTATCAGAACACAACTTTTTCATTCGATCAGTGAAAGCGAAAAATACCTTTTTTAGATTACGTATTAACTTGAATTAAATCATAATCATAAAATACAACAATACTTAGCACAGGAAGCGCTGAGATTTAAATTAGCTTTATTTAATAAAATATAAAAGTAGAATTTTTAGTGGAAAATATTAAACAGGAGTGGCAGCAAAACTCAGCAGTCATGTTTCTGTACAAATATATTCATTATAATGCAGATTAATCTGAGAATGGTTTCCAAATAAAGTGTGTTTTAATGAGGTCATTACATATTTGACTGCAAGAGATATGATTCAAAACCAAACCCGAATTCTGATTTAGTAAGCAGGTCTAATGGTCAAAGTTTAAGAAAATGATTGATTGATGTTTTACCGAATATGTGCAGCAAGACCGATATATTTTATTTAAATATATTGAGAAATCGAGTTCAAAAATTAATTTAATTCAATATATTAGACAAACAAATTTTATTTTTAAAAATGTATAAGTTAAATGTTATTACATATCATTTAATATTTTATTTTTGGATCAGCCGTCTGGATTTTTGTTTCATTCATTATTCTTCTGCTGAAATCACCTGCCTCCCAGTTAACACTTGAGAAATGTCTTGTCACCAGTTACTGACACTTAAAGATTTTATAACCAATTACAATCATATAAATCCTCAACTGGGTCGTTTACATTAGTTTCTGACCCATTAAACAGATATCTCTCAACCAATAAAGTAGATTAGGTAAATACATTTACACAGCGCTGGGATTCAAATATGAGAATGCCCTTTACGCTTATATGGATTTGGTATCATAAATGCATATTGAATAATATCCTGCTATATGTGAAATATATATTAGAATATATATATATATCACGAGGGTTTGATTTATTGACTCTTATATCACATTATTATTTCATGCAACTATAGAGATCACATTGATTCTTATCTGGTGGGTCTAAAAGCCTAAATTCGCTTCACCATTTTTGTATCCAAGTTTATCTGAGCTAAATTATCGTTAGTTATTTAATTATTTATTATAAACTGTGATATATTTTTAAACAAAATACCCAGATAAGGAACGTAGTTTTTTTTATAATTTTTTAAATGTTTTTTAATGGTTTTTTATTTTAGGTAAATCAGAGTATTGGCAGATGAAATAGTTAAGGTGAATGTGGGTGTGGAGGCCACTTTTGTGTTGAGGAGAGAAAGTTGAGGAGTTTGTGTGATTTATAAGTAGGGTCTTCTGATGTCTTAAGAGTAAGGCGAGAAAGTTCGGCGCTTGGCCACTTGTCATGTTAATGTCCCCTTTGACCTGCAGACTGATCTTGTCTAATTCTGCCCTCACCAATCTGTCATCTGCCCCTTCTCTTTGATATACACCTTGTAAGTCATTGTTTCTCATGGTGACCGGAAAGAATAGGACACATAGCAGTAAATAAAGATTTTTAGCATTCTCTGAACAATCTGACCTCCTGTCACAACTTGTTTCCCAAGTGAAGTCTTTAAGCTCCTTTGCCACCCCCTGGCATTTTTGGGCATTAATGTAAAAAAAAGTGTATCAATATATTTCATCCTTTATATTCTCCCTCGTCTAGCAAGAGTTATATGCCAGATCACAAATAGTTGAAATATTGTATTTATTTTATTTGAAACATTAAAAAAATAAACAATAATCTGAAATGTTGATGGGTTGTATTTTTACTAGGAGTAACATAACATAAGGACCATATGATGACCTTCTTGGTGGGTCTACATATTTGAATTTGGGGGGGTCTGCATAAGAGGCTGTGTCTCCCACTGAAATTCTGCTGGTGTGATGGGTGTTTATGTTAATAGAAATCGCTTTGAGATGAAAGCATAGACCGACATTTGCTCAGTAGTAGCAATTCAAACAGAAGAACAAGTTACAAAGGCTTTTCTTTGATAAGATCTCTTGTAGCTCATTGTTTGAGGCTGTGTACTCCATTCATGTTGCTCAGCCCATCTCTGATCAGACTTGTATCTTTGCTGGGGGGGCTTTGTTGTCGATTGGAAGCTTTACCTGAACAAAGTGAGCTTGGCAGCCATTAAACACCTTGTAGATCAGATATGCCTCATACAAGCAGCCTTGCTGCATAACTATGTGACAATCACCACGAACCACTCACACAATTAAATAAGGCTATTGCAAAATATTACATATAAAATAACTGTACCATACACTCATATCCCATATATCTTGGCTATATGTACGTTAGTGAAAGCTAAAAGTTCCTTTTATATATATATATAAATATATATATATATATATATATATATATATATATATATATATATATATGGGTAGTACTTATGTAATTATATAGATAGAGAGAGAGAGAGAGAGAGAGAGAGAATGGTGAGTTAGTAGCTCGAGGGATAATTGGTTTCAGTGTGAGAAAAGGGTATATTGTTTGTAAAAACATGCTGTTTATGGAAAAGTTGTAGATACCCGATGCATGATCTCGGCAGATGCGGTAAAGGGGCTATAAATCGAGCAATAATTTCCTGGGGTTTGCAAAGTAATAATAATAAAATGAATAAAATGCATATGTTTATAGGTTGGCTTGTACCACCACGAACCCTACTTTCCATGAGTAATAGTTGAGTTGTAAGTGAATCAGACAAAATGAGCTGCCTGTAAATTAGAGGTTATGAGATGAATCGAGCGCTAATTGTCCCTTTTACTGCACCTATCATATTAAACATGATTAGTGGCAGTATGAGTGCTATTTAAATAACCTACTGAAAAGCAGACATTGCAGCAAATCAAAACAGAAATGGAGATTTACAATTTCAGCAGTATGCTTTAAATATGTAAGAACTATATGAAATTAAAAATGGCATATATATATATATATATATATATATATATATATACACACACACACATATATATATATATATATACACACACACACATATATATATATATATATATATATATATACACACACACACACACATATATATATACATATATATTACAAGTAGAGTGGACAAATCAAATTAAATTTATGACCACAAAGGCCGATGCTATATATTTTTTATTTTTTTTTACATTTGCTCAAATAAGAGACTATTGAAACCTCGAAAATGACACATATTAATAATTAGATAATTTAAAATATGTTTTTTGCATAATTATTTAATAGGTAGATTAAATGGACATATCGCAGTTTAATATTGCGCTAAAATACTGCTTATTTTAATAATATTCTGCAATTACAATTTTGTTACTTCGCTGCACCTTTCGCTCGTACAGAAAGCAGGCGATAAGTCGCTCTCGATTTTAGACAGATTTTAGTTGTTAATTATCCGTTTAATTTGTAAAATCTGTAGCTCACAACTTGGCACAGATTTCGGTTTTTAGGATTTAAGGAAAAATTATTCTAGTGTTAAATTTGTCCATTTATTATTACACCACTATAAGAAGTAAATAAGAAGAATTATATTTAATAAACATTTGAAGTCAAATTGCATAGATATTGATCACCTGTAACGTATGTTATATCGCCTGACCCAAAATATAACGAAATATACCGAATTTATATATTTAACGTTCTTATTTATTTTTTCAGCAACTAAAACCAGGACGAAAGATAAATATCGCGTCGTATACACCGACCACCAGCGGCTGGAGTTGGAGAAGGAGTTCCATTACAGTCGATATATCACGATAAGGCGTAAAGCAGAGCTGGCTCTGAGCCTGGGCCTCTCAGAGCGGCAGGTAGGACCGGGATGGAATGTGCGGCGTTCCCTCATGTATCGCTCGCGTTTCTCGGCACAGTTGCCCATGACCTTTTCATAAGGGCCACGAGCTGTCTGTAAAGGGGAATCAAAACGGCATCAATCAGGAGGCCCTTACAAGGGCAGATCGAAGGCAGAGCAAGATATTCTTTACCTAATTTAACCATTTCTGGACCTTCTTCGGCAATACTATATATACCGGTATATATGTAATATATTAAAAATTAAATGTTATATATATATATATATATATATATATATATATATATATATATATATATATATACATATAACGTTTAATATATATGGTATTTAATTTTAAATATTTATATATATATATATATATATATATAATTACTATATAATTAATTTGTAATACATCTATCTCATCTTGGAATAAAATGTAGATTCAAATACTTTGGGTTAAGGGTAATGGGTTACTGTATACTGTGTTATTATGATATTATTCTATGTAAGAAAAGCATTTCCAGCAGGTGTTTTTTATAGTATAATATAGGAAAATATTAACTGTACCACTAGATTTTATATGGATTTTGTTCAGCTCTTTTGGTAATTAGCAATGTTACTAAGACTAAAAGCTGGACACATAGATTTGGATGAAACTTTGCTCTTTCTTCTCTTAAATCTTTAAATTTATATTTTATGTAGCAGCAACAAGTATGGAAAGGTATAATAAAGCACAGCCATTATTCAGACATACTGAAGCTGGTGCAAAATAATAAAGTCCTTATGTGACTATAAACTAGTATTTAATGTGGTATTTGTCTTGTTCAAGATAGTATTTTAAGTCAGAGGTCAAAGGATAGCCCTGGCTATCTATCCCCAAGCATAGATAGTTAAGATCGCATGGCCTTGGCATGTACAAAAAAGACTTAAGCCTTCTGGAGGGCTAAAGCACCATTTTCCTCTGAAAATAAAATATATTTTTATTAAGAAAAAAGTGGATGAAGTCAGGCTTTAAAAAGTTCTATAAACCGTTTATAATGTTTGCTATTTGTGAAAGGAAATTTAAATTTTATGACGTCTCCTATATTATATATATTATTATATCCCTTTGCCATTATGATAACAATATGAGGCTGTCACTGACTTGTTCACTTACTATCTACAGGTGAAGATCTGGTTCCAAAATAGGAGAGCAAAGGAGAGGAAAATTAACAAGAAGAGGATTCAGCAGACTCAGCCTGGTCAACCTGGACCTGAGGGACTCAGCCCAGTGTCTTCTGTTAGTCATATGATACCCTTACCTGGCAGCAGTGTGGGTTCCTTGCCAAATACTGTCACACAATGATGTTACCACCAGTGATTATATAGTAGGGAATCATATTGACTGACAATGGAGGCCATTGGATTCCTTGACAAGGTGGAGATGGAAAAGTTGTGGAACAATCCATGTTTTTGGTGACTAAGTGACCAGAGAAGATACTCTGGACATTGTCTGCTGGAATACACCCCTGGAAGATGCTTGGGCTAGCACTTTATGCAAACCATGGAGACATCTTCAGACCTTGAAACAATAATATATTTGGAAAAAAAACATTTTTTTTCAAGAAATTACCCTGGAGACAGAGCTGGTCTGGGGCAAAAGCTTCAAACAAGATCATTTTAATATATTTGTAAATAGAATCGAAAGGGATATTTGATGTTGTATTCCTCAGGGATTTAATTACTTTAAAATAACTCAATTTAATGCAATAATGCAAATGTTTACTGTATTTGATAGGGGATGAGTATTTTTGTAGGGTGTGTCTGAACCTGAATGGAAGGAATGTCCAATGTAACCCTTAGATTACTGGCCCCAGTGAGGGCAGTGTACTTTTCAAAATTTCTGATACAATACCCTCCTTCTACATTGTTTTCTTTATTAGTATTTGGGAAATCCACAGTAATTGGTCCTGGCTATCAGCCTCAATGTAGTTTTTTAATTTAAATTATTTTTATGTATTTCAAGAAAAGTACAGAAATAAACCATTTTCTGATCATGCAATGTAGACAAAGTGGTATCTTATGTTGCTGTATTGGAGATTCTTACTGCATGAACTCAAGGTGCATGAAAATGATAACCTTGAGACCCAAGTGGTTAAATGGACATTTTATAATTCCTCTTATTAACAATTACTGCCTGATATCCAAAAAGTGGTTACTTATTTACAAACTATGTCTCATCCGGGTCTAATGATCATGTTTTTGCCTTCTGCAGCCCAAACAGTAACCAACAAATGTAACTCTATTACAGTCAGGATCTGTAGCATTATCTTAATATCCATTCTTCATCCACATTGCAGGGGGGAAATAGTACAATTATAAAGTTAAAAATATCCAAACGAATATGTCAGCATTCGAAATAGGTGATATAAATCTATTATAATACAAGATTTTCCCTGAGATTATTCAGTTCCACAAATATTTTAGTACAAAAATTATTTTTCTTTACTAAGTGGAATTAGCTGGGGGGAAAAAATCATAGTTAAGAAGTGGGAATTAAAGCAATACATCAATGGTAGTAGCAGATGTGGATATAAAAAGACTTGTTTCTGCACTCCACTTGGGCAAAATGCAAGTTTCATAACACCAAATTTTTTTTAAAAAATCTACATATCTAATTAATTTATTAATAGTGAACCAAACCTTCAGGTGGCAAGCTGGCATCTTTTAAATGGCAGTAACCAGAGTAAAAGGGTGGCTAGATGGTTAAATGCATCCAATGATGTTAAAGCTTTATAAGAAATGGCTGCAGTGTTTTAAATATTTTGTGAAATATAAGGTAAAAATCAATGCTGCTGAACAGAAATAGTCTAAATACCATTAATTACATTAAACCTACATTACCAAAACAGTGAGGTGAAGAAATGGTTTGTACCTTACACACTTAGATTCAAAAATATTTCCAAATAAAACACACATCTGGTTGGATCTGAATTTACTTTTTATTGTTTTCACAATTAATAAGTCCTGTAAAATATCTGCAGCTACAAATAAAAAATCCAGTCATGGATAATAATATTACCGTAATCAGGCTTTACATTAGCTATTATAACCAGTTTATTAATGAAAATATAATCTTATTTATAAAATGCATTAGGCTTCCAAATCAGGTTCAGTTCTCTGAGATAGTCTGTCCTGGTCTGGCTTTAATGTTTTGAACCTTATTCACAGAGCCCGCACAATCTGGCTACTAATTATATGAGTGATTACATTTAGAACAAATACATGAGCTTTATCACTAGATAGTCTATTATTTTACTATATTTAATAATAAACAACCGCTATTGCGTTCTCATGAATAATTCTATATGCAATTAAATAGCTTGTATAATACTTTTAACCCACACGATTTTCTTAATTTATATAAAGCAGCAGTCGGCTAGTTTAAAAGCGAATTGGAAATGTAATAAAAATGCTATTTTTTATTATAGAATATTTTATACCGAGTTGCTAATTTGAAAATTCCTGCTGTGGGGGTTAGATTTCCCCATTACTCTACACATGCTCGGACGAGCAATACACTCAAAGCACAGAAGTCACGTGCTAAGAAACACATAGGCGAGGTGAAGTAGAAATCAGGGACACTAAAATATTCGTTCAATATCTCACAGCATAAAATTAATCTGCCATCAGCTATTTTTGAAGTCAATTATTAATTCATATTTTGGTATCAAATTAGATTTTAATTGATTTATCCACATATTTTACTTTGAAAAGCAGAAGCTGAGTATTTTTCTGTCAATAACAAGCTTTCTAGGGGTAGTAACATTTGATCCTATGAATTAAAAATATTTGACAGTGTCTGGGTGTGTATGTACCAATGCAAACGCAAACAGTTTATTTAGAAAAAAAAAAGCTATAGAACATTATTTTTATAAAATAGGAGACAATGCTGTAAATGAACCCAAATCAAGGTGCATTAAGGTATTATTTGCATATTAAATTATATATATATATATATATATATATATATATATATATATATATACTAAATGTCAAGGAAGACAGACTTTGTTCGAAATGATATATACATTAGAGTGCTTTAAGGTAAGTAATGAATATGTCATCAAAGGCAATGAATTATCTAATTTTAAAACAAATTAATGAAATGTTATCCCTAACCAGTGTGGCAATTACTCGTCCCTGGAGCACAGTTAGTTGTTTGCTCTGTCTGTGTTTACTGGGATGGGGGTTTAGAGACAGATATCTGCCCTGTCTAGAAAACAGAAAGCAGACCTGGGGATATAGGTGACATAAATCTGATTGCATTTTATTTAGGAAAAGTCGTTTTTTTTAATTAGATTTGTATTATCATTATAAAAACATTATTTCAATGTATAAACCTAAAAAATTAAATTACATCACCTCTACCACTTCTGCTGAGAGGCTTTTCCACTTATCTACTAACCATGCTAAAACGCTAAATTGTTAGAAGCAAAATAACCTTATCGCTGAAACTAAACTGATGAAATGATACATTTTAATGGCTGCAGAGTGTAAATCAACCCCTGGGCAGCAATTCCAACCCATAACTGTTTCTATCAATAGCAACAATAATACAATGAATAGTAAAAAAAAAAAAATGTTTTAGAATATATATCTATTGATCACAATGCTATTTTAACACGTTGAGTCAATATAGGTTCCAAGGGAACAAGGCCATCTCATGAAAACTGTCGCTGAGCACTAGGGGGCAGTATTAGCTATGTGAGGGTAATAGGTGTTATGTCCTGACCCCTTTCTTGGATCTCCTTCTTGCTAGCTGTTGCTAGGCATGGCTCACTATCCAGTGACTGTCAATAAACCAGTTTCATGGCAGACTGGAGCAGAGGGTTTGTTTGCACAGTGGTTGGAGGTTCAAAAGTCAGCATTGTCCTGCAGCATGTCCAGCCACAAAAATGGAGAGCCTGTGACTTCATGTGATAAAATCACTATTTTCTGCTTCATGTGAGTTGGGGATTTCTGGGATGAAGTGGTTGTTACATGGCATTACCAGCCGGTATAATGAGCGAGACTGCTGGAGGAAAGTTGTCTATGGCACGGACCTCTTCTCATTGTGAAGTGACCTTAGCAGGGAGATTAGCGAGCTCCCCAACAGCCCTGCTCTATGCAGGCACCTGGCGGTGGCATCCCCTTCTGCTTGGTGCCCTAGACTTTTGCCTAGTTTGCCTAAATGGTGGGGCTGCTGGTGAGTATATGTGTGACCTGAAAAAAGTGCCCTTACACAAATCCCAACCTGTGTGAGTTAACCAAAACTATTGCTTAAGGGCTGTCTCAGATATCTTATAACAGCAAAGGAGGATGGGTGCTAACAGCTTGAGCTTTACAAGAACTAAGGCTAAAGGTTACCTGCTACTGGCCCTACCTAAGAATTTTGGTTAATAAATAGCACAAATCCCAGTAAGTGAAAATTATAAGTGAGCAAAAGAATCTTGGGAGGGATGTGGGTGAAATATTTATATTTTCCCGCATATATAGAATTAGGATTACAGATTAATCCACATAGTAGTAAATTGGCTTGGATTCCACAGGTTCCGTTAACTTGGCCAGAAGTGGATTAAACTACGGTAGTTAAATTTAAATAGTACAGTTTAAAGCGTTCTATGATGTATTTTCCCATTAAGACCAATGAGTCAGTAGCATTGGCGCAGAGTTATTTGGCCCTGGAGTCCTAGAGGGGCCGGCAGCTCTATAATTTGCACCCATCATCTTGATTATTAAACATAAAGGAGCAGTGAATTCTGTCAGAACCATCACAGAATATACCAGGAAGACCAGGGTTTAAGCACTACTCTCACCACTTCCCTCTACCAGTATAGAACCAGTAATAGAGGTAAAAGGTAAGCGTACAAAAAATCCCTGAGGATATTAAACCATTTATCAGTCTGCTTCTTGGTTTTGGTGCTGCATGGTGGCTCAACTTAATTGGAACATGACCAAAAGCTTTGCAGCTCAAGATGCCATTCTAGCTTCCCCGGACCCTTCAGTTCATCTCAAACTGAACATTACATTAGACCTTGTCTGCAAAGATACTTCATAAATGAGTGAGAATTACAGCGCTCTATCTCATGCTGTTTTATCTTCCGAAGTAAAGCAATAAAATTCCAGACGCCGCACCTCTGTGCACCTTGCATGGCAGAGTCAATGATTCATATGTATATACAACATTCACTATGTGAAGGTGAAGTGGAATGCTAAGTATTCCCTTTGTGAACTGTATTTTATTCTTTCTCAAGTCCTTCTGTGTGAAAATACATTTATGAGCTACGTGCATATTTTGACCTGTTGTTTCCCCTTAATCAGCAGGTTACATTGAAGTATAGACATGAAAAGTTGCTCGCTTTCCTTTTTTAGGGTCAAAGCTGTTCTTGCAATTTTTCCTTTTTCATGGTCACCCTTTCCACATGATTGTCACGTATTTAACATGATGCAGTTTAATTAGAAAAATACAGAACTTTGCCCTGCAAATGTACAAGGAATGGTTTCCAAAGTCTTGTGCAATTTTAGAAGTAGAAGCCAAAAATGATTGCATTAGAATCTGAAGGTTATATATATATTTATATGTATAATTTATCACTATATTTATCACTATATATATATATATATATATATATATATTTATTTATATATATACTGAATATTTACCATATACCTTAGTTGCCACCCTAGGCCTAACCTAAGTCGTCTCTGCCTCTATGGTCAGATCTCTTGTACACTATATGGCGCTTTTAAGAAATGGAGCGTTGGGATATGACACCGTTCCTTAAACTGGCCTAGCGCCTTTTAATGAAGTCTATGAAAGCTGTGCTGAGCCAACACAGCCTCCATAGCGAACCCCAATGTTGGTTGGGGAGATCAATGATCTCCTTTGTAACCAGCCTATTTTTTAGCAGGACGCTGAGGGGGGCTTCATTGCCCGAGAGCGAGATCTACCCCTCTATTTTATTACTAGAGAGACTGCCCAGTCAGCCTAGGCCGGGATACGTCACTGACTGGAGCAGTCATAGGAAGAGGATTTTCTTAAAATGAGTGTCCTGGTTAAATTCACATGAAGCAGAATATATAGTGATATTGCTTTATTGTATGATCCAAAGCCTTCGAAGCACAAGCCCCAGAACAGAGCAGCGTATCCGTCGTCATCTTCACCCTGGAGTAAGCATGTCTATACACTCCCTTCTTTTGACCAATTCCCACTCACTTTCCTTCCATGTCTCATCAAACCATGGCTATTTTATGCCTATTGCCTAGTATAGGGGTCACTATACTATAATGGGGACCCTGGAACGTAAACCCAATCCATTCTACTTGCTCCATTCTATATTACCCTAAAATAAAATAGAGTCTTTATTCCACAAATATGTTTCTAAGTTTCATGGGGAAGATTGGCAAAGTTTATATTTTATCATGAAACCATCTAAAAAGAATTGCAGCTATTGGCTTGGCTATTTCACAGACGGACGTCCTATGTCAACGAAGCCCACCATTCTTTCCAGGAACTTTATATGAAACCTCAATGATTGGAAACACACGGGTCCTAAACTGTTGTATCTGTAAGTGTATCTTTGTTATGTATATGTTAACCATCCCATATTTATATTTTACAGCACTGTTAACTGTTAGCAAGTAATAAATAATAATAATAACGATCTATGATAATATATTTTGATAAATATTATAAATGATTGCATAAGAATGTTTAAAATGTATATTTCCAGATTTTAGCGGTAGATGGCAGCATTTAGCCATGTCAGAAAACAGCATTTGGCCGCGTGTTCCTCCGGTAAACAACCATTTGGAATTTATTAGCCCTGCACTGAAAGTAACACAGCAATGTCATTTCCTAGTATAAGGTATCATTGATATGCTACTAAATTCAAAGGGAAGCTATGTGGGAAAAGCGCTGTTATGATATGGGCACTAAAAAGGACAAAGGTCCACAGGGAAACCTCCTGGGGATATCATCTGTTCTCTTTTCAAATCCGCTGGCTCCTTCAGACGCGTGAGTCTGGCATTTTGAGAATGATGGGAGTTTTAGTCCCAGCTGCTGCAGGTTGCCGCCCCAACAAATGCTTTTGGACGCCGCAGCCTATGAGCTATTATTAGCTTGTCTGTGGTACTGCGGTCTATGGACCTAATGCACGCTGCGCGCAGCGTCTTCTCCTTCGTGATTGGAGGTCAGCTCTCGCGTGGCAGCATGGGCGTGAGTTTCCCGGAGAGCGCGGTGACATCAATCTCACGTCAGCACTTACTCGGAGTGAGGGGGGGCAGCAGGTCACACTTCGCCCAAGGCAGCACAATGTCTTGGGCCAGCCCTGGCCGCACTCATGAGTATATATTAAGGAAGACTCTAGATTGTCGAGCAGGGCCCTCTTTACCTAATGTATCGATGTGTCTTAGTCTGTCACTTCTTGTTTTATCATACCCTTTAAATGTATTTACTATAAGACGAATAAAATATAATAATAATAAAGTGATAATATTATTTTTATTAGTTGAGCCAACATGAGGCGCCTCCTTTATCATTTGGCTAATTTGTACAGTTTTTGGAAATGTTTCTCTGATAACGTGGATCATTTGGATTTTTACAGTTTCTGGCAAGGTTTTAAACTCATTTATTATTGTATATATTAGAATTAGGGATTCTTGACTTGAGGAGGGTAGCAATATAACACATGCTTTAATATCAGTTACGCTTATTGAAATAGAAAACGTATTATTATAGATTATTGCAAGATGAGATTCAATGGAGGACTGAGGAAGCAATGCTCATAGGCGTCTCTGTTTTTTTATGATTTTTACCATGAACTTTTTTCTTTCTTGAGTATTTTATTTGCAATACGACATAGGGCCACCGGAGTATGTAGTGTAAAGGGGACAGAATGTGTAGACACTTTTACTCATGCTTCCTCCTGCGCATCAACATGTCAATGATCTCCCTCATCGATGCTGTACATTCCCTCTCTATATTCACATTCAACAGGAGGTCCAAGGCTCTGACACTTTCACTTGCCCAAAGGCTAGCTAGTCTGCAGAATGTGGACTAACATGACAAGCAGCTCAGCATTCTCCTGGACATACAGGGGTAAATCTGGGAGCCAGGATTTAGATGTTTATTCCAGGAGTGTACAGGTGAAGCTTACTACTAAATACTAACAGCACTTTAGAACGGTAAACATATTAAACAGGTGTACTGCACGTCTTCATTTAATTCAAGATCTAAAAGAAGCTACCTAAATCTCCATCACAAAACACTTTCCAGAAAACTGTTATTATCTTAAATGATCAAACCTGAGTATTCTGAGACATTAAATGAAATGGGCAGAAAAAGCATGGTCATAGTGACGTTAACCACTGATTTTGTAATAGTGACCTGCTTGGTTCGCGCTGGCAACCCAGTTGTTTCTTGGAATAAGTTGGCTATGGTTGCTGCTGGAACCCAGCTAGAAGTTCACATGATGTCTTCAGCATTCACCAGACCTTCATGTCCATGGGACTTTTTCAGCAAAAAAGCTGGTAACTGTTCCAGTATGCATGTGCCGTGTAGGTAATAGGTTGGAGGCAGGACCGGCCATTGTCCAACAGTTCCTTCAACTCACCTTCATCAGCTCAGGTGGCTTATGTACAGCATTTATACAGCAGGCAGGTGCACACATCCCTTATATATTAGCCTTTGGCCTTAAAGTACCAGGGAAAATTTCTCACTGCTTACCTGCTTCTGGTTGAATCAATAGTCATGTTTTACTATATATTCAGGACAAGGTGCAGCCATGTATACAACCAGAAACATTTCTTAAAGGGTCTAGCTTCGGATGGGGTAGCTTGGTGATGTCAGATGTTTAAAGGGTTTAATATCCTATTTCTGAAACTGACCAGACATGAAATGATCACTAGGTGTAAAACATGGTGCACTGTATGAGGTCTATGCACCAAGTTAATACAACATCAGAATTGTTGAGGGGTGGATAATACTATTTCCCATTAAATTACATTTATGTGCAGTTTAAAATGCTTTATTATGAACAATTTACAAGTGTTACAAATACATTTAAAATAATCATGATATATAATGTTATGATATGATTGTAATTATATATTCTTGTTATACAGTTAATACTTACAAAGATAACACAATATTTTGGCCTGTACTGGATTTTGAAACGTAGAAAATATTTCTTATAAGCAACAGTACAGGTGGGAGTTCCAATAAAACTAAGGAGCAATCTGGCCACTAGTGGGCAGTATAATCCCAAATTACCGTATTTTTCGCTCTATAAGACGCACCTGCTGATAAGACGCACCTAGATTTTAGAGGAGAAAAAAAAGGAAAAAATATTTTGAGCTAAAAAATGGGCTAAAATATTTATTACAATAACTGAATAAGCTATGAACACAGTAAGACACACACAGTAAGACACACACAGACACAGTAAGACACACACACACACAGTGAGACACACACACACACAGTGAGACACACACACACACAGTGAGACACACACACACACACACAGTAAGACACACACACACAGTAAGACACACACACACACAGTAAGACACACACACAGTAAGACACACACACACAAACACAGTAAGACACACACAGTAAGACCTCCCTCCCTAACCCCCCTTCTCAGTATCTCCCCTCTAACTCCCTAACCCCCCCTTCTCAGGATCTCCCCTCTAACTCCCTAACCCCCCCTTCTCAGGATCTCCCCCCCCCCGCCCCGGTCACTTACCTTAAACTCCTGTGTTGGAAGCGTGAGGCGTTTGTCTCGGGTGCCGGCGCTTCACTGCTGAGCGCCGGCGTCTGACGTCATATGCCGGCGCCCAGCGTAAAGCGCCGGCACCCGAGACAAACGCTTCCAACACAGGAGTTGAAGCGCTGAGGCAGGCGGCGGTGGCGGTGGCGGCGGCTGCCGCCAGCAAAGGATTCCTGTATATCTGTCAGGCAGAGGGGCCCGAGAGTTGCCGAGCGGTTGTCTTCAGCAACCGCTCGGCACCCCTTGGGCCCCCCTGACTGGCAGAAATCCAGGACTCCTCTGCTGGCGGCCGCCGCCGCCTGCCTCAGTTGCGACCCCGGATTTATCGGCGTATAACACGCAGGTAGGGTTTAAGCTACGGATTTTAGTTAAAAAAGTGCGTGTTATACGCCGATAAATACGGTATATCGTTGCCCCCCCTCCCTCCCTGCCTGCCTGCCTGCCTGCCTGCCTGCCTGCCTGCCTGCATGCATCTTCGCTCCATAAGACGCGGCTGATTTTTCATCCTACTTTGGGAGGAAAAAAACTGCGTCTTATGGAGCGAAAAATACGGTAATACATTGGGTTGCCTTATGATGAACTGAGTAGGTTAGTATAGAATAGGACAATTAAATATCGAAGCACATAAAAAGGTTTGGATAAGAGCAAAGCGAAGTACTATCTGTATAAATGTGTATTTTATGAATTTTAATTTATCGTTTAAGCGCACCTAATTAGGGAATTTGAATTAAATACAAAGTAGCTAAAATTAGCATGTTATAGATTAAGAAACACAAAAGACATAATCACAGGTTTGCTTTATTGTTCTTGAGATACACTATACTGATCTAACTTTATAGGGAGTATATTACACACATCTCACATCTTCTAATGGTGTCCCATAGACTTGGGGCATTAAGCAGCTGCTCAATCAGGTTTCGCCACCTAGAACCTCCAGGCACATGAATATTAGCGGTCAGTCCCTGGTCTTCTTTTGTGTATTCAAACAAAACTGAGGTACTCTACTACCAATGTTTCCCAATACTAAGATACTCTACCAGCAATGCTTCCCAATGCTGAGATACTCTACTGGCGACGATTACTAAAACTGAGATACTCTACCATCGTTTTCCGATACTGAGATTCTCTACCGCTAATGCTTCCCACTTCCAAGATACTCTACTGCCGACGTTTCATAATACTCGGATACTCTATTGTCAATGTTTCCCAATACTGTGATACACTATCGCTGATGTTTCCCAATACCGAAATACTCTACCGCCAATGCTTCCCAATACTGAGATACACTATCACTGATGTTTCCCATTACTGAGATACTCTACCGCCAATGCTTCCCAATTAATTTCGTAATACTGAGATACTCTATTGCTGATGTTTCACAATGCCAAGACACTCTATCACTGATGTTTTCCATTGCTGGGTTACCCTACCGCCAATGTTTCCCAATACTGCTTTACTCTGCCACCATTGTTCAATTCTCTTTTGCTTTCACAAATCTTTGGAAGGAGGTAGAGACATCCTGAGGCACAATCGTTGGTGGTTTGGCAGAAGGTAGAGTGTCAAACGACAAGACAAAAAAGGGAATTCACAGATTTCAAAAACAAAAATTAAATGCGGAAATAACTGTACCTCCTCTATAAAATAATGATTTGCTGTGCTCTGTGATGCTTGCTCCGAGTCCTTGACTTAATGCAACCTGCAACTTAACAAGTGGGGTTTTAAGCAGCACTCTGCCCTATCCTGGGAAAGACCTGAAAAGGGCATTTTGCACTATTAAAATAGCTTTTATTAATTCAGGACACCACACGCGAATGGTGGCGAAACACATTACATTTTCTCCTTTATTGTCATGCATTTCACATTGCACATGGATTAGTAAAAGCTACATGAATAGTGTATGACGGCCTATGTATGTAGAGATGGAGTAGCATTTACAACCCGTCTCAGGGGGAACAGGGTGGCAGATTCAAATAATCTTATTCATCTCCTGTAACTGTGTTATATCTGGGTCTGCAGGCCAGGACTGTCCTTCCAACTACCTTATTGCATAACCCAATATGACATCAGAAGATTTGCTGCCCCCTTTTAATGGTTAAATGCATTATTTTGCTGGTGTTTTTAATAGATTTTCACAAACTTGGTAGATACAAGAATACAAGGAATGTAGAACCCATACTATAATCAGAAATAATAAATATTAGAAAAGCAGTTTCTTCAACAATTAGGTATTCATCTTTATCCCATTTCTAGCAGAATTGTTTTTCAAAACATAATTACTACGGGGTTCTTCAAACCAAAAGAAAAATACATTTAAATTCCCACTGATCTCCAACTGTAGACAGTAGTGCAAGTTCAAAAAACAAATCTCATTCTATACAGCTGACAAACATCTAGTCGAGCAAACGCAAATCATTTTCAAGGATGCAACATTTAAATCCATGAATGATTTTTACCCTTAAAAAAGGTTTTCACATATATTTACATGTTAAAGATAATTTACATTCAAATATATCGGTAATTTAGGAGCTGAAATTTTTATTGTAGAAACATCACTGTTTAAAATGTCCTATTTTATTAGTAAATAGATTCTGAAGCAGTGTTCTATTGTGAAAAAAGTTTTCATTTTTTTTTTAAATATTTTAATACATTTTAATCAGAGCCCAAATTCTGTGATTTTATTTATTAAGTGACATGTTATTTCAACCTAGATTCAGTTTAGACTGATATAATTGTCTATATTTCTAATCCAAATCGCCAATTTCGTGGCTGATTTGTCAGCGCTACCTACGCAAATAGTTTTTTAATCACGTCCTACACAAGCTCGCATTCACCTTATCAACGTTTTAAAGATATGTTTTATTTAAATAAAAACAGAGAAAGAAAATACAAAAAGAAATGTACAATACTGGAGTGTATGAATGTCATAAATAAATTACCTTTTCAAGAATTACAAGCAATTGGGATACTATCATAATTTCTGGCATTTTCATGGCAACTAAAAAAAATGCATGAGACCGGTCAACGCGTGTTATGGAGATACGCGAGGAAGTAAAAAATGAATTAAAATCATATACCATCTGTGCATAATTACCTTATTTTCTATAATTAATGTGGATATTATCTAAAAATCTTTAGCAATGGAAAGGTAATTCTAAAAATACTAGACAGAAACATTATATCCCAGAATGACACGTTATCCATACAATAAAATACTATCAATACTTCAAAAATTGCAGTTTACATATTTAAAACATAATAATTTTTTTCTAGCTACTATACAAACCATTGATTATAATAAGACATCGTTGGCTGACACAGAGGGCTTTCTCAGTTTTTTCTTCTGTCCACTACAGCCAAGACAAGTTTATTGCTCTAATACTTCGTGATCATATTCATTATCATATTCTTGGCTACCTCTATCGTTTCTCTGCCTGCCTCAGGGATCCAGTAGAAGGGATAGAATTGGTCTGTGACGAAGAGGAGATTGACAAAGGAGGAGAGAGCATTAAGTCTCTTGCTGGTTGTGCATTTCCATGGCACGGAGATTCATCTTTTATAATATCTCCAGAGGACACCACAGAGTCTTGTTCAGGGTCACCTTTTCCTTTCTTCTTATCCTCTTCTTTCTTCCACTTCATTCTACGATTTTGGAACCAAATTTTTATGTGTCTCTCGGTCAGGTTCAGCATGACCGCCAGCTCAACCCTTCTTGGTCTGGAGATATACTTATTGAAAAGGAATTCCTTTTCGAGCTCTAGAAGTTGGGCTCTTGTGTATGCTGTCCTTGTTCTCTTGTTCTCCTCCTGTTCCATCATGTAAGAGTTTCCTGGAGAAAGTAGCAAATACGATTACTATACCCTTAAAAAAATCAGAACTTAACTTATTGGTAGAGATCTATCAGAATGAAAATAATGCAGGTTAGGTCATAATGTGTATGAACTTCACAGTCTAATTAAAGAACATGAAAGCCAAGAAAAGGACAATGCACTCCCATCCTAAATATAATTCTACTTGTATCAAAGTCCTTTAGTCGGTAATAATTGAACTCCTAGATGTACCGATGTAGATATATTTCCCAGAGGGTATAACAGGAGTGGCATAAATTTCAGAGATCACGGCATATCAAAAAAAGTTGTTATAAACCCGCTGAGAGTGATTGCAATGCAGTGATTAAAAAATCTGACTCATTACCAGGGAACTTTCTCTACTTATACCCTGATAAATACATTAAAGCATAAAGCATGAAGATCATTGTCCCTGATTTTTGAGTAATTAATCCTAGCCGGAATAATTTTGAGAATCATGCCAATTTTGACCCATTGAAGATAATTTGGCTTTCAGTCTTGGTTAGTGCGTCTATGTGAGATGTTTAAATCAGAAAGTGGAATGTATCTTAGTATAACACATATAAACAAATCCAATTTCTGAAAAATATGACATTTAAAAAAAAAACGTAAAATTTGACGACAAAACGAGAGCCGTTTTTATGCTTCTATGCACCATGTACCTTTCTATAGTCTGCAAGGTGTTTTTTAAGTAAAATACTCTAAATAGGGTTTGCATGATCTTATCTTTTGAAATAAATATTTCCAAAACAATTACATTGATGACCACCCCCCACCAATGATATGTACTTGTAAATTAAATCATTCATTTATTTATAGTAAAATATGTGATTGGGCAGTCTTCCTGTGATTATCATTATTTATTGATTTATAAAGAGCCATCATATTAAACAACTCTGTTCGATAGGATACATAAAACTGAGACTCCATATATATAATAATCTATTCATATATATCCATGTTAATGGATACCTGGGAACCTCTGAGCTCCGGCTATCTGGAGCCTGCCCTTGCAGGACGCAGCCAGGACCGCCCACTAACGTTAGTGGGCGGTCCAGCTGATGTCGGTGGGCGGTCCCGATGAAAACACCCCGATATAAAGGGCAAATGGGTGGGCAGTGGGGCCTGTCAAGTTAGCCAAGGTATGGCTATACATATGCCTCACACCTAAAACACCTGCAATCAAACCTGCTTCTGCATAAAATCTATTTGATTTTGGAAGGCAGTGGTGCAAAAGGGGTCAAGCAATAAAGAAGGTTTCTACTCAATTTGTAAGCCACAAAATAACTAATTCAATTGTAAATAAATCGTGAAAATGTCTAGGGGGCATCGAAGTGGTGAATACTTATGCAGCCAAGTGTAGAAATGTCTCACGACTACAAACAGGGCTGTAACTAATGTAGGGCAGATTGGGACACTGCCCTGGGCCCAGGTGTATCTTTGGAGCCCACAGCAGATGTCCCTTAGGAACTCTCTACAAACACCATAGCCTGGAGATAGGGGTCTGTGCAAGCAGCGGTCTTTGTGGCCTGAGCACCAACTGCTGTTGCAGAGTGTCAATACGTGAGGTCATATACCGGAGGTCAGTAGCAGAGTCAAAACTTCCATAGGGCAAGAGGGGTAACTGCCCAGGTGCCCAAGATCCCTAGTTACCAGCAGCAGGTGGCATGCAGAACACAAAGGAGGACACATTAGTGGGGAGGTCTGTGGTGGTCGCTCTAGTCATGCACAGACCCCTCAAACTCAGGTATGATTGGGCTAGAGTGTCTCACAGGGGCACGGAAAAGCCTACCAGGCCTCATTACCTGAATAAAAAAGCTGACAACCAAAATATCTTAAACTGTGCACGGAGTTAGTAAATAGGCTTAATCTGACCCTCTTACATTAATATAAACATTTTTAAGAGGTAGATCCTCTTTAAACGCAGTTTACTTTTGGATTTAAGGTGGACACTTATTATACATAAAAAATATAAATTAAAACATTGTCTATCTAGTGCATTTGGATATTAACAGAAATTACTGAATATAATTAATAGATATGTGACCTATACAATATGCTGGATAGCCTGCTTCCAGTGTATATATTATTATTATTATTATCTATATAGCACCAATAACTTATGCAGCGTTTTAGAGTACATTTATTCAAGGGTTATGACAAAATTAGAATTGACAGACTGAGAAAACAGAATGTATGTATTTATGGATTTTCATGCAATAAATTTTAATATAGTGGTCACCGTGAACGTGTACACAACAACCACCGACTTAACATGAAAAAAAGTTCTAACTTCACTTTGCACTTGTTTAACTTTAATAAATCAAAGAGATAATATAGGTAAGACATGTCCATTCTATCTAAGTTGTTGAATGGACCATAACCACTTTAAGAAACATTTAGATATTTAGAGCTGGAAGGTACTTTATCCAAAGATGGTACTCTGGTCGGTTCCCAGATTTATTTTCCCAACTGCTATCTTATGTTTGCGCATGAGGAACAGATAAGACCATCAATTGTAACTACCTCAGTTACCAATCGACAAGACTTATAATAAGCTACTGTTGTCACTGAAGTTATTGCTTGTTCTAGCACCTCCCGCATGCTATTGCTAGATCTTCCTAAATATTTGCCCTTTAATTATTAACCCGTGAAAGTGGAAAAGCTCTGGTTAAAAGTGAACTAAACATCGTATTCACTGATTCTACTGATTATTAACCTGTAAAATAGGCAACATTTTGGTTAAAAGTGAATGAAATGATTAAACCGGCAATAATGGTAATAACCAGTTCTGCCGTGTTTGAAATGTCAGCATTCTATAATAGCATGCAGTTCAGCCTTCTTTTTTCCAGGGTAACGAATAAAGTGGCCTCTCTTACCTTCTGCTCTAAGGATGCAAGCTTTGGATATTTGAGTAGTTGAATTATCAATGATTACTGAACTGATTATTCCATATTAGTAAGTAATTGGAAAAATGTCTGAAATCTTCTGAAAATGAATAAATACACAGGGTAATCTTCACCAGAGAAGTCACACCTATGTACATACCTCAATTTTTAGGCACTGTCCCGGGGAGTTGCCCCACTGTATTATTTTGTAGGCAACAGGGATTACGGGCCAATTGTGGAGATCCTCTTGTCTCCCTCAACTGGCCCAGAGGGCTGTAAGATCAATGTAGCTCTATTGTAGCTCCCAAGTGGCCACTGCACAACACTGCACTGCACAACACTGCACTGCAGAACACTACACAACACTGCACTGCACAACACAACACTACACAACACTGCACTGCACAACACTGCACTGCACAACACTACACAACACTGCACTGCACAACACTACACAACACTGCACTGCACAACACTGCCCTGCACAACACTACACTGCACAACACTACACTGCACAACACTGCACTGCACAACACTGCACTGCACAACACTGCACTGCACACCACTGCCCTGCACACCACTGCACTGCACAACACTGCACTGCACAATACTGCACAACACTGAACTGCACAATACTGCACAACACTGCACTGCACAACACTGCCCTGCACAACACTACACTGCACAACACTGCCCTGCACAACACTGCCCTGCACAACACGAACTGCCGAGCTCCATCCTTCCCCATCTCTTGCCTCCCCCCTCCAGCAAAGAGATGTTGTGTGTCCGATTTGTGTGTCCACTGCAGATAGAAGAGGTCACTACCATCCCCAGTATGATAATAATATACAGTATAGGTTGTTGGATATGTTGGAGTCGAGGCTTGTGCTTTAAGGTTGAAGAGGCGAAAGAAGCTTGGACTGTACCTCTGACATACCTTTACTGCTATCTATTAATGTAACAGTGTAGCGTACAGTATTCAGCAGGCAGCTGCATGTACGGCATTTATTGGCCGTCCCATGTTATATAATTCTATGTTATTTTATTTTTTTGCAACAATACAAATTACTACAATTTTATTACATTCTCACACTACGACATGGTCAGGCAGAGACACTGCCCTACCAGCGCTGCTACCCAGTCTCTCATTATGTAGAGAGACAGAACTTCTGCTGGTGGCCCAGAACAGGTAACCATGGCTCAGGGAAAAGAGAGTATATTAAACATTTCTGTCGGCTAAAATATGGTTTTCCTTTAAACAAGATAGCAATCCTGAATACCACTAAAAAAAAGTCTAGAAGTAATTCCTATAGGATATTCTAAACAGTTTTACCCATACATAGCATACAATAGTGTATATTCATGTTACAGTCACTATTTGGGGGTTCCAAATATTGTCCAGTATTGTCCCCTGGTATGTTAACGCATATATTTCGGATAAGGCTATAATAAAGAAAGTATCGGAAATGTACATACTTAATGGAGGTCCAAAATCTTCAAGCATATTCCTGAATCTTTTAGAAGTATGTTAAGATATCAAAAAGTCAATAGTAAGCCGTTCAAAGTTCTTGAATACTATATAACCTAGAAAGATTGTCTAATATCTTTCTAATAAGTTGGTGCATCGTAGCCACCTTGGAAAACATTTCTCCCAGATCAATACACGTACTAGGACTTTGGACCTTTTAGTTTAGTTCATTGTTAGTTCCCAGCAATAACTTGTTTATGCAGGTTGGTTAAAAAAAAACCTTGATCCAAACAAGGCATGATTCAGGAAACCTGAAATATGATTAAATCATTAAATAGAAAACAAATAGTCACCCATTTGAAACGTGCAGGATAAAGCTGTCACTTGGCTTGATGTTTGTTTACAATTTATTTTTTGTGGAAAAAGTTGCATCTTGGGTATTTAAGAAACAAAAATAGATAAGTAACAGCTAACAATACCAACAAACAATACCAGGGATTGGGACCCTTGGTACTCCAGTTGCAGTGCACTAAGTAACTAAGGTGTATCTACCCATCTTGTAGGTAACCAGGAATAATGGTGGTAGTGTTGCCATCACCAGGGTACAGCCAGTACAGCTGTATGGGTTTCAGCCCCTGAAGGGACCCTTTATTTATGAATAAATGCACTTTTTGAAGATAGGGACTGGACTGGGGGCATGGGGGGGGCTTCACTTCGGGGTGGTGATGGGAGGTCATGGACGAAGAGGTGGCATACTTTTTTTAAATACAGAGGGCACCCTGGAGTTTAACGTGAGGGGCCATGATGTAGTAGTAGTAGAGCCCAGAGTCCTAATTTGATCTCGGCCTTAAAATTGTGTTAAGGTCATATACTGCCGTCATATCAATGATAGAAAGAAGCCCTAATCAAATATTAATTTTTAAAAAATTCTATTTAAAAAATGCAAAAAAATCATCGTACACAATGTCAACTTTAGCTATGAGCCAACATATTTATTTGGTTTTGTTACACATAATCTTATTGAAAGCATGTTGTATGCAGGCCCGGACTGGCCATCGGGCAAACAGGGCGTTTGCCCGGTGGGCCAGGCCGGATTGACTGAGGGGCGGATGGAGCTGCAGCTCCAGGCCCCTACCTTAAAATAGGCCCAGTCAGGACCGAACTCTACTGCCGCATTAACGCAGGCCATAAGGGGCACCTGCCCCTTAAGCCCACCGCAACTGCGACCGGGTCCACCACTCTAAGGGGTCGGGAAGCCCCCACCAGGGCCGGCCTTACGGGTGTGCAGCCGCACAGGGTTTAAATTAAAACATCGGGGTTTTTTTTTTAACTTTATTTAACATCCTCCATGTTAAATAAAGTTATTGTTAACTTTATTTAACATGGAGGATGTGAAATAAAGTTAACCCCCCCCCCGATGTTTTAATGTAAGCCCTGTGCGGCCGCAGACCCCTAAGGCCGGCCCTGGTGGGGGCTTCCCAGCCCCTTAGAGTGGCGGACCCGGTCGCAGTTGCGGCGGGCTTAAGGGGCAGGTGCCCCTTATGGCCTGCGTTAATGCGGCCGTAGAGGCCGCATAGGCCCAGTCAGTCCGGTCCTGCCGCGGGCCCAGCCACAGTTGCTGCTTGCTCCGGCAACAAGGTAAGTAGGGTGAGGGAGGGGGGTGCAGTGAGAAGGGGCAGAGGGGGGTTAGATAATGAGAAATGGGGAGAGGGGATAGATAGTGAGAGGGGGTACATAGTGAAAAGGGGTACATAGTGAAAAGGGGGAACATAGTGAGAAGGGGCAGATAAGATGGGGAGAGGGGGTAGTGTGAATGCGTATGAGAATGAATGAATAAATGTGTGGATGAATTGTGTGAATGCGTATGACAATTAATGAATTCATGTGTGGATGAATTGCTTGAATGATTTGTGAGACTGCATTAATGAATGTGTTAATGAGTAAATGCAAAGATGGTACATGAAGGGTGGGCTTTAACAATAAATAAATAAATAAATATGGGCTGCTCGGGCTTAAATGCCCAGGCCTATTTTTTGTCCCAGTCCGGGCCTGGTTGTATGATATAATATATAATCGTGCAATCCAAAACCCACTGTACAGGTTAGTCCAAATTACTACACATAAAATACAGCACAGTATAACCCAATGATACTTGTAATAAATATAACAATCTTAGGATATATTAGAATTGTAAATGTCCATAAATTCAATATTTTGTCAATTAAATTTGTGGTTTAAAATGTAAAATGCAATTGGTGATGGATACTTTATTGGTAACAGACTAAATTGTGAATTAGGATATTTCGAAGGCTACTGCTGTATATTATTTTTATTACTATTGTTTGGTTAGTCTGCTTATTTTACCAACATTCTGCATACAAAAATAAGTCTTTAATTAAATGGTGTTTGTTCATAAATAAGGAACATGTTAAGCTTTTGTTTTACTTAAAACAATACATATCATCACCATATTTTAACTAAAGACACGTCTGAGAACATTACATTTACCATGAGATGGTGCCCCATTAAACAATAAATGCAAAATGAATATAGTAAAAACCCTATGTAGAGTACACATTTAGTTATTGTACATACAGTCATATGAATGATATAGTGAAAAATTTAAAAAAAGAAAATGTGGCTAGGTTTCTTGAGTGACTACAGACTCTACAGTACAGATATATGTTAATGGCTTACAGAGTTGTAGAATAATTGCTAGCAACCAAGGTCTTGCCATACTGCAAATAATGAGCATTCGTTTTTTGCCTAAAAATTTAATTCCCTTTTGAGAAAAGATAATATGATTTCATAAACAATGAAATCTGCTTGTGAGCCTCATGATTTTTATAGTATTCTACTGATTCAGTGTCCGAGGATGAAAGGTGCTTTTAAATGTTTTTTATACTGTGCTGATATAACTTGTCAATAATCAACATAAATTTCATGGCTGATGTTGGCAGTTAAAAAAAATACTCAAACAAGGTCAATTCTTAAAAATTCAACAACCTGCACACATTTTCAGTTATTTAGTTTGTTGAACTTCCCATGGACTATTGTATTTGTTATTGCAGTTAATGTACGCAGACATCTGAAAATTCCCTAAAACAACTAAAAAAATGGAAAACCGTTGTGGATATCGCTTAGAAGTATACTATACACCAGTTTTACCTAAACCTGAATTGAGCTAGGCCACACTAGAATTCCATATTAATTTCCTTGGTTGAATGTCCAAGATCATCATTTCGTTATTCTTATTTTTTCAGTGATATACTGTATGCATAAAAAAAAATATATCAAACATATAAAGGTGACGCATATTAAACCTACTACAATTGCCAAAAACTTTTAATAACAACTTCACCATTTGAATAATGATATTAATAAATTATTAGCAATTATTAGCAATTAGGACTAAGTAGAAGCGCATTGCAGGATAAGTACATACTGTAAACATTATTATTATATGTAGCTTTTAAAACAATCCAGTCTCCAGCATTTCAGTATCAGCCAGAGGTAGGCAAAGTGTGGCGTCTCAAGGCTTGTAGAAGTCATTGCTTCTTCACAAAGAATGTTTCTGAGACCAGTAACTGTTTGCCTTTTACTGAAGAATATCTTTATACTCTCAAAAATGATATCCGTAAATATAACCACAAACCAAAATTTCACTATTAAAATATATGTTGTGTTTTTAAGGCATGCAACAGCCAATAGAGCACTTTCGGATGTGTGTCTGTGTATCATTTATAGTGCTGTTATTATTACCAAACGCACACATATGTAATGGACCACTATGGTGACATCATCTAAAAAGTTGATTTCATGGAAACTCCATGAAATATATGCATGTCAATAACGTCTATTTAGCCGCAGTGGCGATTCAGAAAAGATGTGGTGGCGATTGTACCGCACTATAAAATCACGGTTTTCATTTGCTCACGCAAATGATGTCACGGCCATCAAGATTACAATGCATGGAAATATTTTCCCACTCTCACTGTGACTATTCTCTGTGCCTTTAGTAAATTATTCTCGTTTTTTTTGTATTTTCTACGCTGTCTCACCAAAAGTTCCATAAAGTGCTGAAAAGCAATAGCCCAATATTTCCTTAAAATAACTTTTATACTATTATTGTTTTTACATTATTACATTTTATTGGTAGACTACTATTTATGTATTATTTTATTTATAAAGTACGAATGCTAGAGTATTATTATTACAATGTTTACAACTAAAATTATTACGATGACATTTGTGAATGAAACTTGTTGTTTCATTAACCAATATTCCTTCACAGAAACTAACTTTACAGTCAGTGCTAATATTTGCTCTGGGTTTCTATTAGGTTTTCTGCTTGGAGATTCCAGGCTGCCTGTAATCTGTTAGGGGAAAAAAAAAAAAGAAAGATTGGCCTGTTTACTCTTATAAACGCCCGCTGACACCACTTATTAGTACCAGGAAAAAGTGCACACCTTGTTTCTCTCCTCATTTGATATAAAGTTGTTTGCCACATATTCACGCATTCTTTTTCTCACCGGAGGTTTGTTTAGAATCCCACTAAGCAGCGATAAATTAAAGAATTCTCTTTGTATGTTTTTCCTAGAAACTAATTTATTGTGGTAGGGAAAAAAAAAAGGATCCACTACATAGCAGAGCTCGGAGACTTGCCTTTCCAGATTGTGGCTCATCCAGGTTCGCGTAGAGGTGAAGGATGGGAGGTGAACCCCTATAAATGCGAGCTTAGAGATAGGAGATTTTTGAACTTTTCGCTAGGCCATAGGTTGCCCCATAAAGGGATTATTCGCGTTAGGAAAGAATTCGAAGACCCCGTTGGGAATTTGGAAAAATACGTTCAAACTCAGATTAGTTAAACCTGCCCTGGTGAGTTCAAGACATTTAAATTGTTAAATTTAAGCAAAATCACCGGCTCTGAAACCCCTTGTGCCTCCTGAGCAATAGTGAATTGACCCACAATGTAGACTCACAATGAGTGTGAGTGCAGCACTCTTACCTACTGTATTGGTCATTCGTAGCGACTCTACGGAATATCTTCCTTAAAGAGTTATGATGAAGCTATATTTATGGCCTTTCTAAATTTCTGAATTTTCTGGTTACAATATTTTGGCTCTATTTGGTTTGTTCAGCAGGACGGGAAACATCCCAAATATATACTTTTGGATGTGCTGCCAAATGTGTATGTATATGTATATATGTAAATATATATATATATATATTAGGAAGCAGAATTCAATTAAAAAGTAAAAAAGTAAAAAGTTATTGAGTATGCAGACTATACTTGAACCAAATAACAGTGCGAGTGAGTGTACTCACTAAATGAGAGGTTTGCGGGGGAGTTGAACATTTCCACCGACAGACACTCGGGTGAATTTCTAATGGAAGAAGGGTTGAGTTGGCCCTGCATAAAGTAGAACTCTGTTAGATCAATTCCAGGAAATTTCCCCGGGAAAATCATCGGGGTGAATTTTGAGAGTTGAAATGTTCTCATATCTTAATGAGTACACCTTAGTGATTTAAATAATTAACAAAATTACACATATATATATATATACATATATATATCTCCAAAGGTCATGAACTCGGCTTGTCGATAAGTAGAATCCCAGAGTGCCCGGGTGCTGTTAAAACCACATTATTTATTAGTCTACTAGAAACAAACATAAATAAAAATCAAAAATAAATCACATGTTTTTGCTGTGGAAATGTATACATATTTTTATAGGTAAAATAACTTATCCTCCAGTGGTGCTTTGGACAGGTAACAGTTAAAATAGCTGTGGTCTTTCAAAATGATGATGTGTTCATTTATTGAAACAAGCAAATATATATATATATACATATATATATATATATATATATATATATATATATATATATATATATAAGAATAGTATTCACCATATGACAAATGTCAACATTTTATATGTACCTATATACTGTGTGTGTATATATATATATACATTTAAATATATAATTTTACTATTTTACATATGTCCATCACCGCACTATTCCAAGAATTGCACTTTAAGTTGACTTTTTTATATTTGAGGCTGTAATTAGTGCCAACTTCAGGACATAAACCATGGGAAAATCAGTTTGTAAATGTGCAGCCCTCATTTATCCCTGTAAATATTTTAAAAACTATATGTGGTTTCTGATCTCTTCCTGTATAGTGTAGATTTTCCACTGTAAGAAAGTAACACGCTATTTACTTCCAAACACGCTAAAGGTCCATTATAATGCTATACTTTCACCATGTGCTGAGCTCCTAAATTTGCACTTTATAAACGAAAAGGAAAATTCTCCCTCTCTGTATAGAAACTGAACCTGTGCATATTTCTGTAATATTATTATCCATATATCCTATATGTGTCCCAGATATCATTTTTCGCATGACATGTATGCAAAAAAAAAATGCATTTAATTTAATACATGTACCAGGTTACATGTATAATAATTCAATTATATGAATTTTAATTAGGTAAAAAGCATACTATTTTTAGATGAAATGAGAACTTGCTCTTGAAAATGTTTTTTTAAGTCTGTGCCTAAATGAGCTAGGTATAAAACATTATAAAAAATTAAAAACAAAAGTAACGAGAAATATTAAGTTATCCACACATCTGTGAGACACAAGTGACAAAAAATATTTTGTGTACAACATAAATGTATCACCACAAAACCGTGCAACTCTACTAAGTAAAAGTGTGGTTCACACAATCATACGACACAATCAAAAAATATTTAAGAGCCACACGACTGTGTAGCACAATCGAAACAAATATTATGTGTCACATGCCTGTGAAAACTTTTACTATTATTATTTACTCCACACAGCTAAAGGACTAAAAAAATGCCTTATAGGAGGAATATTCTGTGATGAATAAACATAAAGCAGCAAAAAAATTCTCTTCTTCATAAAACTGTAACACAACAAGTATTTCCTGTTGTGTTACACTAATAGGTGCGTTGGAAGGAAATCTATCCTCTAGTCCCAGACCATGGAACACTGAAAAATCCTGGGTAAAATACGCACCCGGGAACAATTTGGGCGATAAGGTTGCAGGAAAACTTTGCATACAGTCTAATGTTATTGCGTTCATATGTGTTACACGCACGCTCTGTCTAAACGCCCAGGAATAACGAAAAACTGGAGAATTTTAACCAAGATTTTACAGTAAATATGTTCTCCCTGTCCGAGGGTGTGTGAGATAAATGAATGAAAAGGAGGTTGTATCCACCATACAGTGCGGTGATGCTATGATGGAATAAACTATATATATATATATATATATATATATATAATAAAAATATAATATAAAATGATTCTGCACCCCATACAACTGCGTGACCTCAAGCCTAAAATATGCGGTTCCCCGTACAAATCAGTAAAGCTTAAATAAAATCTTACACGGAAATATCGCATGTTCCAGTTTTACGGTGGCCAGCATCCGGTGTCACGCGGCAACCTTTACCTAAATGGGCCGGTAAATTTCCAGGTACTGTTGTGCTTTTCTTGTTGTCTGGACGAGGTTAAAGGGCAGGGAATATCTAAAACATTTTCTAAGATTATTACTAGAATATACATTTTTACCAGTCTGTTTGAGCAAAGTGATTAATAAAATATTTACTTTGCAGGCGTGACAAATAAAAGGTGCATAATGGGCCCATAGATAACATTGTACAGCAAGATACAGAAATATTGTTCTGTAACTGAACTTTCTGTACAGATTGTGTTTTTTTCTAAAAACTGCCAATCACTGCGACAATGTCTGCATAACGCTTATCATTTCCTGAAAGTATCATACATAGTATCTAGGGATACCTACATGCAGGTTCATAGTTTTATGTATGTAATTTTTATTTATTAATAACCATCTATTTAATCCGAATTTTGCTTATTAATAGTAATAACACATGAAAAATATATATATTAATAATGTATTCAAATTAGTAATAATAAATTAATTTTTAAAACATAAATATATATTTATACATAATATAAATATATATTTACGCTACAATTCAAACATATTATGTACGTGCTAGTAAAAATTTAGTGTCTAAAAACACAATTGATTCATTGCTCAAGAATGCAATATTACTATATTTTTAAAATTAATAATTTAAGATGATTTTTATTTTTTTTTAAGATGGAAAGATTAACTAATACATTAACTTCCTTCATGGTAAGATAAGAATTTCATTAAAACAAAAAAAGAAAAAAATATTGTAATTATATATTTACTAAACATAATCTACAAAAAATATTATAAAAACGACAAAAAAGTATTTGAATAGATACACACATTTTAGGGCATAATGGAATTTCTTTTTCATATATAATTATTAACAAAATAATGATTAATCTGCAAAACAACAATATAACAAAACAGCAAGTTTAGATAAACAGATTTATTTTCAATATAATAATACTAATAACAACAATAATAATGATAATAATAATAATACAAGCAAGTTACATTTAGTATTAAAGCTGCAGGAAAGCTTTACATATAAACCCCTGCTGATTGCCTGTAGCTAAACCGAAAGTGTAACGGGGACTTCCCAGTAGAATGCAGGAGAATGTGTAGCTCACCTGTCCACTGGCCTTTCCACGCGTGGGACTTGGTAGATTTCATCCACGGGAAAGGTAACAAGGTTCGGTTCCTCTCATCCAGCATTCCAGGCTCGGGGTCTTCAGGGAAGGGCATGGATTGCTGGTGTGGGTGAGAGATACCTGGATGATGATGGTGGTGGTGATGATGGTGGTGGTGAAGGTGGGGTAGCACCGGTTCCTCTGATATAGGAGGCACTTCGTAAGGAGAAATATCTGGAGGGCTTCCTGGATCCAGACCGACCAGGGGGTTGGGGTAGGGGACCGGCTGCTGCCTTCCCATGTAGAGACATGCTGGGGGGCTGGAGTTATAGTCCTGTCCTTGGGTTCTCTGGAATGCACAGGACTCCTTGTAGATCTGAGCTGGGGAATAATATTGCTCCTCAGTGTTCATGGCGGATTGTGGCTCAGGGACACATCAGGTTCTCAGTGCGTCCCTCTCCAAGAAGTCTTCTCACCTGGTTGACAGGTAGGCTTTACTTGCAGGGACTAGCCTGCTTCTACAGGCAGATTGGTGGATCCGGGGCTCATGTGATTCGGCAATGGGCATCGAATGGGAGGGGCTATGTCAAAAAAGATAAGGCTGGCTGCTTATTTCTGTTTCTCCATTTCCCTACTCTTTGTACCTTTAAATGCAGCCGGCAAATTGCTCTGTATTACACCTTCTAGGAAGCAGGTGCCTTCTGTTGACCACAACTCCCATCAGGCTCAGCCGAAGGCTTGTTGCATCTGACCAGAAACGATGAACTTTCAAGAGAGGATTCCTATCCTTGTCAACGAGAGAAGTTCTACCTTCTTACTGCCATGATCAGAGATACAGCTGCTGGTGAAAGGGATCTTATTGTCCTTGAAAAATATTACAGATACAGCAGGAAAAATAAAATCATACAATTTCTGCCATTCGGTCTCTTTTTGGAACTCAGTCACGCTATCCCCTTGTTAAAACTGTCAGCTATTAAATTTCTCTTTTATTTTTGAATTTACCTGATTTGAAAAAAATATTATTAGTAGTAGCAGTAGTATTATCAATATTATTAATATTATTATTATATTGATTAATATAATGCATATTCTACAGCTCAGTTCACTGGGATTATTATTATTATTATTATTATTATTATTATTATTATTTTACAAGCTTGAGAAAAAGACCATCTGTAGCCATGAGAGGTCCCTGACAAAGCAATAAGCAGTAAAACTGACCTTCCTACCAAATACTGACCTACAATTTGGGCCGTGAATAGGCGCATTGTTAGATATGACATGGATGGGATCACAATGCTATCATTAAAGAAGACGATAGGAAGCCTATTGATTATTGAATAGGTATTTTCTGGAGGCTTGGCTGAAATGTGTTGACCCTTCTAGATTATCTACTACTGGTTGACTTGGTGACAAGAAAATGAGGAGGCGGAGAGCTCCAAACAGGACAAAGATCACTGCGGGGCCTGACTCCACTCAGCCGTTCTCACCCGGCGCACCCGCACTCCTATTTACTCTGCTCTCCTGTACTAATTGCACATTTTTGTAAATCGGGATCCATTTTAATGCTTCATTTAACCATAGTTAACACTTCTGTTGTACGCCGCATGCAAAAGTGCATCTTGATATGACTTCCCACCCAGGGCTATTTTGGGTATTGATGATGTTAACAATACTGATGACACATATCATTGAATATATATGTACATACAGTATAATGTGTATGTGTGTGTATATATATATATATATATATACATATAAAACTATTTAGTTCAACTCTTTTAGTAACAGAACAATCCTCCTTTATCTATAAGAAATCTCAATTCCAACAAATGTAAATTACAGTAGAAAGCCAGAACGTAACATCACACTTAGCGCTAATGTTTTACAGAAATAAATATTAAGGAAAACAAATCAATAACGTTTTCCCCACTTTTCTTTTATCCTATACCAGGTCCAGGTGAAGTATTAAACACTTTGGGATCTATTCACTATCGTGATGTCCCTTCGTTATTCATTATGAAGGGTAAACGCTGACAGGTTTCTCCAGGGTGAAGGGCTGAGCTGGCCCTGTATAATGGATATTTTAGTGTGTAAGGAGACTATACAGGCCACCCTCATAAGCTTACCGAGGTTGGCCTTTAAAAGCGCCTCAATTTATATTGGTCACCTCGGTAAATATGAGGAAACATTCTTCGAAAAATTAGCTTTGTAATTTAACCTTTTGTTTTTTTCTTAAATATGTCCAGATGAAACCAAAATAAAGCATTTTCGCAATAAACACCGGAGGTGGGTTTGGCGCACACAGAGAGGCAGCCATATGGAAAAGTACCCCATGCCCACGGTCAAAAATGGCGGTGGCTCTTTAATGCCAAAAGGACCTGGACATTTTGTTAGGATGCCATACATGGCATCATGGACTCCATCAAATATCAACAGATATTAAATGAACACCTGACTGTCTCTGCCAGAAAGCTTACAATGGGCCGTGGCTGGATCTTCCAGCAGGACAATGATCCAAAATATATATTTCATAATTAACACAAAAATCGCTTACTGACCACAAAATCAAGGTCCTACAATGGCCACCCCAGTCCCCTGACTTGAACCCCATAGAAAACCTGCGGGCTGAACCGCAGAGGAGCGTCCACACCACTGACCTTGAAATTTGAAGGATCTGGAAAGATTCTGTATGGAGGAATGGTCTCAGAGATGTTATCTTGGCAAGGCGAGGTACCACAAAGTATTCACTAAAAGGGTGCCAGTAATTGTGCCACACATATATTCCTCAATTTCTATTATTATTTTTTGATAAACCTGTCTTGAGTTTCCAATTGTTTGACGTCCAGAGTATTTTTTGAAGAAAAGATCAAAGGATTAAAAAATAAAGACAATTTTTCACAACATCATTTATCAATGGTGACAATATTCGTGGAGGGCACTGTATATATATATTTGGCATATACAGAAAAATAAGGTGAAGGAGCTGGTGAAGAATAAAAGAACATTAAATGTTATTATTTACCAAATATAATTTGAACTTTGGATGTATTGTGTTCCTTGGGATGGTTATACACACACACACACATTGCCGCATATGTAAACGTGTATAAACTCATTGAAGGGGTTTCTGCAGATTTATATGAGATCCCTGCTGGGGTTAGTTAATTAATTGCCGTCTGTGACATTATGTAGCCGGCATACTGTGGGGTAGATATGTGCACTTCAGCTGGTGTAGGGGCTGATCAGTTACGATGACCAAATTTCCTTTGAAACCGGGAGCTCCCCAGAGCAGTCTCTCTTCGGAGAGGGTCTCACCTTGAGACTTTGGGTCAAACCCAGGTAAATTCATTCTATTTAAATTATTATTAAATTATTACTCACAAATGATAATTGGTTCCGGCAGCCTTTGTAACAGTTGCGGCAGAAATTAGACTGAACATTGATCGCACCTTGAACAGTTTAAACACTTACTTTTAAGCCAAATATCATTAAAATGATTTCGAAAAAAGCACAAGACAAATGTAGGTTTAATAATTTAATTTAGTAATTCTAAAAAGCATGAAAGTGTCAGTTTCACTTTAAAGTGGTACCAAGGATACAAACCATCTACATGAATCCAGGCGCTATTTAAATACATTCTGTATTTCCATCATCAAACCGAGGTCTATAACCTTTTCATATATGTATTATTTCTTAAATCTGTTGTTTCTAGGGCCATAAACTCTCTAAATCCATTAGCTCTAAAGCATGTTTCCGCTATGGTTCTTTTTTTTTTTCCTTAAAAAGGATATGGTGCATTTGCCTCAATATTGAACCATTAAGCAATTGCTCTCCCAAGCCATTTAACAGCAGCTCTTATGGATAAATCAACAAAAAAAGGCTGTAAACCAATTACTGGGTGGACAGTGAAAAGGTATTTTATTAACGGGAATTACTGATTGTGTTCACTGATATGTCAGCCCCAAAGCCCTTAACCCTTGGCTGCAACTAATAGAGAAATGTCAACAATTCTGTTACTTACGCATTAATAAGGTTAAGGTAATCATGGAAAAGGTGAATAAATTGTTGCTTTCTTTCTATGAGTTATATAAAGATATTTTTAGTACATAGAGTACAAGCAGGGCCAGACTGGGGAGGACGAGGCGGCCCTGGCACTTTAAGGCTGGTGGCCGCCAATGACGTAAGTATGGCGGGCAGCATGCTATGTACATCCAGGCTTTGGCTGCATACTGTAGCACTCAATCTGCCCTTGGCACAGCATATTGGGGGGGGTGGACTGTCGAGTGATGTCGGCCAGCATTCCACCGGGCATTTGCCTGGTGTGCCAGATGTATTTAATTGGAATCACTAAACTGAAATTTAATACAGCACAAGTCATAATGAAAAATTTAAAGACTGAAGTAAGATCAGTCATTTTGTGTATAAATCCTTGTATAATGTATAAATGTAGATTCAATCTCGAGTAATAGTGAGCTAGTTTCCAAAGAACTGATGAGCAAGTTACTGGTGAACTAGCTGCTTATGATCAACATTGTACATGTCCATGCATAGCGTCGTGATCTATGCAAACCGTACTGTTGGCCACTATTGGGGGCACAGCCTAGGCCTGCATTGCCAATTAACCCCAGGTAAGATTCTTCTGAAAACAGTGTACATAGACCACGCCAGAAGCGGACTGACATCATCCAGGGCTCCTGCATGGGCAAATTTATCCTGTGATATCCCACTAGGCTCTGACACTATATATTGAGTCGTAGCCGCGCAGGGGTCTGTTTATGTCCAAGCAGCTTAAGCCCCCTCCAGTGACCATCCTGTCTGTGACTGAGGGGCCAACCACTCGATCCTCCTCTCTACCTCGCAAATAAATTAAGTGGTCTGAGTAGAGTTTTGTGCAAAAAACACAACTCTAGTCTTGTCCCAGCTGGGATAAAATAATAAGATCTCCTGGTCTCATAGCTAAAATACATCCCAACATTTGAAATGGCCAAAAAGGGCCATGTGGCTTGGTCAAGGCTTTACTAACTTTTAAGGTTGCATTGTGAGATATTTGAGTAAATAAGGTATTTAGAGGAACAGCTGTGTATTTTTTACGCAATTTATTTTACAAGATAATAAACACTGTGAATGGGATGATAATGTTTACAGATCAAAAATCATAAACTATTTTACTTCAGTGTATGAAGCAACCCTGAGTGTCAACAGTTTTCACCTTTTCAACTTTTTGGCTGTAGCTCTAGAAAAACTGATGTACAATTGTCCCAAACTAAATATGGGTCGGGACAAATATATTCCAACCTTTCTTAAAGTCTGACCCTGAATTTAAAAGCAATGGAAATGGAAGGTGACCAGGTGACCAGATTTTTAAAATGAAATCCGGGGACATTTTTTTTTTAAATTGGCAAACTATATATGCAGTGTATTTTGGTATGTGTTTATGAAGCGATTGTATGAAATAAACATTATTTCACACATTTTGTCTATGTGTATCAAAAAAAATACTTCTTCTGTGCGAGCAACTTCTCTTGTACAGCCCAGGGGAAGCGGAAACGGAGCAGGGTCATGTGACGTGACGTAAATTGACTTGACTCAGTGGGTTCCTGCTTCCTTTGGGTGGTACAATAGACTTTCCTCGCACACACTGAGCACACTGTGCTCATTTATCTAGTCCTTCATCCGGGGACATAATTTGTCTGAGGACAGTGTCCTCAATCCAGAAACCGGGGAAATCTGGTCACCCTACTCTAGACCTGTCTCTAGGATGCACTAAGGGTATGCAAATTTTGCACAAGCTTGTAGACTCAATGCCAGGCAGATGGTTGTGATATCTAATATGAAGAATTTTTTATTTTTCATATGTACTAACAAACTTATTTTTTTTTTACTTTTATTAGTGAAAATTATGTATATTTGTTTGATAACTACTATAGATTTTTCCAAAGAAATGCATTTTATTTTTTTATTATTTTATAAATCGTTGACCCTATATATAAATATATGTGATTGTATGCCAGGGGTTGGGGGGTCGGTCAAGCAAATGTTTGCCCAGAGTCCAATCAGTATTAAAGGCTGGCCCTGCCCCGATACCAATAGACGGCAACCACTCCATGGCCTGTCGTCATCCAAGACGCCAAGGAACACCTTATACATAACGAACATGCATATACACGCATGACCACTCGATCTCTATGTTTCCATATGGTTCTCATTTGATTTATACACACAATGCAGGATTTGTTTGTTTATGAGGCAGTCCTGCTTTATGACATGCCAAAGATAGCAGATTTTGACCTATAAATGTTTTTGGACTACTGCAATACAGCTTAGAAAAAATATTTTGAACATTAAAGAGTTATTAGGACTGTTATAAAATTAATTATTGGTTAACAAATGTTTTGCATGTGTTTACATCAAAAGAACGATTTTCATTTTAGACATATGCAAATGGAACAAAAACAATTTATACAAATTTTTCAGTTGAAGTTAGGGCAAAGTGACAGCGCTTTTGGTGACGTCCTCTCCCCGATTGGGGATTGGGAACAGGACGTCACGAAAGCACTGACATATTGCCCTCCGTTCAAGTGAGACGTGCTCTCCCCGGTTGGAGGTATAAGGAAGCAATGCCATTTTCGCTGAAGTTCCCGCCGGGTTATGTCCACTGAGAGGATTGCAGATACAGAAGAGGTCGCCGGAGAAGGTAGGGAACATTTAGAGACTGTGAGAGAGAAAGTGAACTATATGATAGTTTGAGGGGGTAAATGTGGGCCCACAAATTTCAGACACGTACAGGGTTTTTGGCTTCTATTTTTGTCTGGCCTCATTTACGAGGCTTCATACAATTTGTCAAAATGTACCAAAATTCTGTATGAATCCGAATGCACAAGTCTTTTGCATTTTGCAGAATTTTTAACACATGTTTACCTCTAGAGCTACAGTTTATTTACCTGTCTATCATCTACTGTGAAAATGATTTCTGTATTTTAGGACTTTTTTCAGTAATTTATTTATTATATTATTACATTTAAGTACACTTAGTCTTTTACATGGGTAATGGCATAGTTAAAATATAGCATTGTTTGAATTATACTGGTGCTCTCTCAGATGGTCTCACATGGGCCACGGGGATATTAATAAGAACTGTGTTTTCATTAGACTTGGGCACCAGGGGGCTCTTCGTGTTCGTCTTCGTGCTCGTCTTCGGGGGGAAAAAAATCTTCGTATTCCGCGAATATTCGCCCGTTCCTGTCTTCTCTTCGGGCGAATATTTGTGGACATTCTTCGTGTTCGGTTTTTCTTCGTTTTCCCGGTTAAGGGGTTAATACGGGGTTAACGCAGCTCTGGCGCCAGGGGTTTAAATGTACGTATGAGTAACTCTATTGGTCGTCAGCAGGGGGCTGGCGACCAATAGGGTCGCTCGTACAGACTGTTAAATTCCTGGTGCCGTAACTTACCCGGCACATCCCACTGGCCTCCCTGTTCAATTAGTTAAATGTCCGTACGAGCGACCAATAAAGTCGCTTGTACGGACATTTAACTAATTGAACAGGGAGGGAGACCAGTGGCATCTGCAGAGTAAGTTGCAGCATTGGGGTTTTAAAAGTCTGCACGAGCGACTCTGTTGGTCGCTCGTACAGACTTTTAAAACCCCAATGCGGCAACTTACCTGCAGATCCCACTGGCCTCCCTATTCTATCAGTTAAATGTCCGTACGAGCGACCAATAAAGTTTTTTTTTTTAAAGGGTTAAGGGGCCGTGCGAGTGAGCCTATTGGTTGCTTGCACGGCCCTTTAACCTACGGATTTCCGCTCCCGTTATCTAATGCAGCATCGAAGGGGTTAACGGGAGCGGAAATCCATAGGTTCGCTGTCAGGGGTTACAAAGACCGTGCGAGTGAGCCTATTGGTCACCTGCAGGGTCTTCCTCTGGGATCAACCAATTGGTTGATGCCAGAGGAGGTCCCTGTAGGCGACCAATAGGCTCATTCGCACTGCCCTGTAACCCGTGACGGCGAACCTGCGGATTTCCACTTCCGGGAACTGCCGCGATGCCAAGGTAAGTTAGAAGGGGAAGGGACCGGGGAGAGTGGTAGACGAAGACGAAGGCGATCACGAAGATCTTCGTGGTGTGTGTCTTCGTCTTCGCCTAAGTTTTACCACCGCTGTCTTCTCTTCGGCGTGAATTCGGAACGAACACGAAAACGCACTCTTTGTGTTCGTTTTCATGTTCGCCCGAAGACGAATGCACAAGTCTAGTTTTCATATTCATCTTTTTTATAACCAATTTGTTTATCAGTTGGTATGTTATATGGTTTTAATTATCAGAAGCTCAAGTCTGTGCAGTCCTCAGAAAATCCCTATTAAACTATTTCCCAAGTTTTATCACACATACATATTTCTAACAACTGAGATTTGAATACACAAAAGGACACCTGTAATGTGACATTTACCATGCAGCATAATATTCCTAAAGGATTGCATCACGGCCCTGGGCTGTGTCTGTGTGTTCATTTTGCAACAGTTGTAATCTGTATAGATTCTTTTATTTTCCAATGATTCAATATCGGGTTCAGTTTATCTCATCCTGTCAAAGCTTGTCAACCCTGCAAAGGTTACAGTGGGTGGATTCATTCGGAAAGGACAAGCGTGTGTGTGTGTGTGTGTGTGTGTGCATTTTGTAAGGTAAAACAGCAGTGTAAAAATAGAGCATTAAGAAAGAGAAAATAATATTGCTTCAAATGTCTGTGTATTGCCCCCTCATTCCTTCTCCAAAACCCTATGTTTAATTAATTGAACATGCACATTTTAGGGTATATATGTATTTTGTATTTCATTTTACTGATAATCTAAAAAGGTAAGTGTAAAAGAAGCAAGGTTATCAGGAAAAAAGGTTAATTCCTCTAAAAAAAATTGACCCAACATTTCTACCCATTCTTCTTATGTTTTCCATGGGGTAACTAACAGTGTGTGTGTGTGTGTTCTCTCTTGAATTGGCCCTTCGGCATACTAAGACATTTAGGACAATGCAATGCTTCTAACTTTTTGGGAACAATTTGGGAAAGGCCCTTTTCTATTCCACAAATGCTCTACTGGATGAATGGGCAAAAATTCCCACAGAAACTCTCCAACATCTCTCCAACAGAGTGAAAGCCGTTATAGCTGCCAAAAGGAGACCAACTACATATTAATGTCTATGTATTTAGAATGCAATGTCATCAAAGTCCCTGTTGATGTAATGGTCAGGTGTCTCATATAGTGTATATATATTACCATAGAGAGAGAGAGACCACTGCTTTGTGGGCCAATGAAAAAGGGGAGACCTCTCCTTTTTGCAAGTGGTCCCGAGCTGTCATGGCCCCGGTGTTAGCATGCCCCTAGGTTTACCTTTATTGCTACTTTTGATTTAAGGCATCTGATGACTGTTTATATTGTAGGCCTCTGTTCACACCCAGAAAAGAACATATAGAATCAATTACATATGTCTGAGTGTATGTTTATTTGTATATTATATACACACATACAACCTTTGGGCGCTAGAGGACCTCCATTACCTACCCTGGCGTACAGTGATTACGTGGCTTTGCTTTTATAGATTCTTCCTTGCAAGTTCCTCAGACAGATCCTATCACCAAAAGGTAACAACATAACCGGGAGAACTCAGTAATAGAATGCCTGCCAGGTAATGTTTCATGGAAATCTGTGACAAAATATTCTGAAAGTTAAAAAAAAGTTTTGTAGTTCCTCTGGCTTAAACAAATGAAAATATATGATTATTTACATTTTTTAGTTCATTTAGTTTCGTAAATGTAATCCTCACCAGGCTGGTAGGGTAAATGCAAAGAAAACTGGCAACTGTTTAAAATGTTAGAACAAGTGGTCATGAGAAGTGAAAGAGTTTAACCATGTGTGGGATAGGCATGAAGCTCTCCTCAATGACAAAACTAAGAACAGAGTATGGTTTATGTCTTTACATCAGGGGAAATGAGCAGGCTAAATGGACCAAATGGTTCCTATCTGCCATCAAATTCTACGTTTCTGTTTTCACTTACTATTTACAGTGACTGTTTACTCTTTTACATTTTGAAAGCAGAAGTGCCGGGTAGATTAGAAACAAAATGTATGCTGGTTTATTACCATTTTATTTTGTCCAATTCCAGTACTTGATGGATACTAACATAACATGTTTGAGGATGGTGATTATGCCCAGTAATGTTTTTTTTTTCCTATTACATCCCAGTTAGATGAACCTTAAAACAATGGACATATTGCAGTCATTGAGCCCCAAGTTGAACACCACTGTTCAATGTTGCAGCAGATTTTTAAATCAGTCCTCGGCTACCCCCAAGCAGTGTAGATCTGTCAGAATATGCTCACATGAGTATATATGGCTTCTTTATTAACACTGTTGAGTATCCTGTATATGAGACACTATTTCGCCTGTTTGATGGGAAAAGAGGCTAAAAAGTTCACCGCTGTGAATATATGATGCCTACTGAATACCTGCTCCACTATTTTATGACGGAGTATTTTATGAGTAAATAGCAGCAATAGTTAATACAATAATTAACCACCTCCAATATAATGAGAAGTTATCATTTCAAGGAAGCCCTGCAATGTACATTTTCAGATCCATCCCTAGAGAATACTTTTTTGAACCCCTATACCAATAAAATTGATCCCAAATTGAATTAATCCCAAACCTAAATACATTTCATATGTTTTACCCCTAATAACTAATCTGACAGAACATTCATCACTTAATTTGGATTATCTACAAAATCAAGATATGCAGGTAGTTAATTGAGCCAAAAGTTGTCCAAGTTACATTTTATTTGTGCACCTCAGACAAGAAGCCCCCATGTCGCCCCCCCCCCACCACACTCCATGCCTTTTTATACTCTTAGAATGCCAATGTAGGCATAGATCTCTTGTGCTCATCCACTATGCACCCAAGTCAGGCATCAGACCAACTTCTACACATTAGAGGCGATTTCTGTGGTTACTGCTGGTGATTCCCTAGTTCAGATACCCAAAACCAGCTGCCTGATCAGCCTGGAACCGAGACCTTACACATTATATAGAATACATGCACTGGCATAATAACATGTACTCATTCTATTATAGTCATATCAAACTTCTCATGTCAAAGCCTGTCCTGTTACATATAGAATTTTTAAGTTTCCAGATAATTAACTATAGGGTAAGAGTGCTAAATAAATATACAGCAAAAGGCTCTCTTTTTATAATAGACCTTTGTGACTTTTCAGACAGGGTCTTGAATAATAGTTACATTTTGTAGAATCAGCACTTTTGTGTGCATTTAAAATTAACATTTATAATTAAATAATAATAATAATAAAATAATTATATATATAGATAAGCGCTGCGTAAACTGTTGGCGCTATATAAATAAAGGATAATAATAATATAGATATATATATATGTGTATTTATTATATATGATATATACACAATAATACTTTCTTATATAAGTCCCTTTTATCCATTATATCCATCAGCAGTGGCGGATCTACCGGGGTCGCAGGGGTCGCGACTGCGACCGGGCCCCGGCGGCAGGGGGGCCCAAGCCAAGGGGCCGCCCGAAATCTTTTTTACGTTTTTTGTTTTTAAATAAGGCAGGGGCATCCAACATGCGGCCCGCGGGCCAAATGCGGCCCGCGAGACCTCGAGGTGCGGCCCGCGTAAGATCGGCAGCGAGGGCAACCGATCTTACACGAGCTGCACCTCAAGCCCTGCTACTTACTTGTGGGAGGGTCTTCTGGACAGCACAGAGGAAGCGGAGTTCACGTGACTTCCTACTTCCTCTGTGCTTTAGCAGAGAAGGCAGAGGGAGGCCGCGCCCCCTGCTGAAGTCTGTGAGCGGCATCGAGGGAGCTGCAGTACAGGTAAGGGGGTGGGGAGGGTGTTTGAATGAGTGTGTGTGATTGAGGGAATGAATCTGTGAATTAATGATTATATGAATAAATGAGTGTGTGTGTGTGATAGCATGGATGTGTAAGTGCTGGAACCTAGGCATGATGGGACTGTGATTGCTGTTAGCAATCACACTCCTATCATGCCAAGTCAGCCAGTACATGCTGAAACCTGGCCAGCTGCCCCCCTTGTGTAGTGATAATGCCAGCAGTATGGGGTCTGCACTTACAGCCACCCTGTACCAGCATGTACTGGCTGACTTGGCATGATAGGAGTGTGATTGCTAACAGCAATCAGAGTCCCATCATGCCTAGGTTCCAGCATTTACTGGATGGATGTGTAAGTGCTGGAACCTAGGCATGATGGGACTGTGACTACTGTTAGCAATCACACTCCTATCATGCCAAGTCAGCCAGTACATGCTGAAACCTAGCTAGCTGCCCCCTTGTGTAGTGATGCTGCCAGCAGTATGGGGTCTGCACATCACTTACAGCCACCCTGTACCAGCATGTACTGGCTGACTTGGCATGATAGGAGTGTGATTGCTAACAGCAATCACAGCGAGCACAGTCCCATCATGCCTAGGTACCAGCATTTACTGGTTGCCTAGGCTAACAGCAATCACACTCCTATCATGCCAAGTCATATTGCTAATTTTGTCCAATTGCGTGTTACCTACTTTTATTAAACATGTGAGTTTTTATTAGTATTTTTAAAGGTGGGGGTCATTTTCGGTTTTGGCTAAGTGAACCCTGAATGTTTTGGTCCAGAATTTTCATTTTAGTTCATCCCTAGAATAAATCTAGGGAATCCTGAATTTGTAGTCGCGAAACTTTCAAGGCCCAGAAATCAGTGAGAGGAAGAGTAAAGGTTTTGTGTCATTTTACTTTATTTTAATCTGCATATTTTATTAAAGGCCATATTTTTTGTCACAGTGAAAAATGAGTGCGGCCCTCGCACGTATACAATTCTGATGAAGTGGCCCACTGCAGAAAAAACTTGGACACCCCTGGATTATGCCCTTTGTACATGCGCCCCTTTTTCTTTGATTATGATTCAATATGTAAATTGAATTTGTTGAATTAGTTGAAAAAAAATTGTTGGGTAAAAATCATGTTTTTTTGGGGGGGGTGAGGGGGCCCTTAACAGATTCTCGCACCCGGGCCCTGAGGCGTCTAGTTACGCCCCTGTCCATCAGATTGATGTTCTGTGCCACGCATTGAGTGAATGAGGCTGCTGGGTAACAATGCCTGTCCCTAGTCCCACGGTTAACACTCACATCTTGGCCCGGCTAATAGTTTCTTATCACCTGCTCATCGGTCCAGAAACCTGGTGAATTGCATTTGTCCGATTCTATAAAATCCACTTTCCTGCGTGTAAAATGTTTGTTTAATTCCAGACACCTGCGGTCCTGCAGAGTCCTATGGGGGATCTATGGAGATGAATGCATTCCCTTTTGTTTATTACCTCTCTTTATTGGTTTATAGTTTGCTTTACTTGCTATGTACCTGGTTGTAAATCCGAATTTAAGTTACAAGTACACAAACGAGATTCTCTTTTTTAACATCGGAGCACGAACCCCCCACCCCCCCCAATTTTTTTTTATTTTTTTTTATTTTTTTTTATTTTTAAATAAACAGAAAAATAGAAAATGAAGCAGCTACACATTAGGGTTATATTGCTGATTATTTGGTACACAGCGATCGATAATATGTATGTGGTTTTAATTCTCAGGCAATAATGTCATTTATTTCCCCTCCTTCAAATAGAACTAAAACTAACGTATATTCGTTAAATGAAGTGTATGATATACCTGCCATAAACTTTAGTGAGATTATGGGCTAAATAACGTATTAACCCCTTTAAAACGGGGGGGGGGGGGTAAACCTTAAATGATTTCCTTTTTTCTTTGCAGCAATGCCAGTAAGAAGGTTTAGTTTAGTTAACTCTTTAGTTTACATATATGTACTGAAAATAAATTTAGATACAACTTAACATTGAGTTTGTTGACTCATTAAGGATATGTGTCAATCTCTGTGTGGGCTGGCAAATTATATATATATATATATTAAAACATACATTAGAGTATTCCAGCGTGTGTGTATATTTTGTTATAATTATTATAATTATTATTATTTATATATACTTTTAATATATTATAATATATATCTACTATATATATATTTGATGCATATACACATATCTATATTAAAAACAGTATTTATTTGGGATATTTTAATGACAATATCACAATATGTTAAAACGGTGGGTAAAAGCAGGGAACTATATTTTGCTTTCACTTTGTAGATAATCAATATTTTTATTTACTTGGCTTATGTCTAGAGGCCGTTGTAGCTGCTTAATACATGTTGCTATTTTTATATTATTGATACAAATTATTGTAATGAACAACTGTTTAAGAAAAGTCAACTTCAACCTTTAAGGCGAGTTCCACTATCTGTGGTTTGTCAAAGGTTTATTAAAGAGCTTTCATGGTTAATTCCTCCGAATGTCTATGCGATGTATTAGTCACAGCGCTTTAGCAGCGCTTTTGCCTGGATTTCGTATATTATTATTAAAAATAATTACAATTTAAATTTAAGGGTATATAAGAAAATATGTTAAAATTATGTTGAGCATATACACAGAGGAATAACTTTTAATAGATGTAAATTAAGATGTGAAATTATGGAATTATATTTTGGAATTATATTATTCAAGGAAATTATAATATATAAATCCATATATAATATTTACTATGTTTAAAATATATTTGTTAATTTTGCTACCGATTTTTTAAAAAAAACGATTGGAAAGGGAAAATAGGTGAATAAACCACAAAGTGTTAGTTTCCTAAATATATTCCTCACCAAGGCGGTCGTTAATGAACAAAGGCAGAAAACTAGAGGGACAGAGGTAAGGTAATGAAGATCTTGTTTACCGAAATGGTGGTAGATACATAGAACTGCCTTACAACAGAAGTGGTAGAAGCTAATACAGTAAGGGACATGGCTCTGATACTGATTAAGGTTTGAGTTTTTACAGCAGGAAAAATGTGAAGACATTATGGACCAAATGGTTCTTACCTGCCCACGAATTCTGTGTCTGTAATCAAGCCAGGCAGGTGCAGCAGGGAGGTGGTTAATACAAGAGGCATTCTAGGGATAGATCGTTTGTTAGGCTTCAGATCACTCGTATTAGGTATTTTTGCAAAATAATCTGGCAATCAGATGGTTAACAGCATGACAGATATAGTCTGGTGAAAACCAGTAGTGATATTATTATAGGAGAAATAACCTGCAGAGGACCTCTTTCATTTTGGGGTGTTAGGGACATAAAAATACCAATTTACATGATAGTATTTTATTAATGGGTCAGTTCTGTACCCCCAGAGCATTTCACATCTAACATTATATGGTACATTTATTACATTTTGAGATGATAAAGAAATTAGATCAAATATAAATAAATCTAGTAGAATTGTTTTACTAAAATATACTACTTATATATATACATATTTATATATAAACCCTGGTTATTTTTAACATATTTTTGTAAGCCGTGATAAACCTTCATCAGAGAATTATAAATCGTTATAAATGATGTAGATGTTTTATATGGAAGTAAAGCAATTATTTTCACATTGCTGGGTATGTCTATGTATTTTATTATAATGACGTTACTTTTTATAATTTTGGAATTATGGACTGATCAAAGGAAATTGTATTTCTACTATCCATTTTTCTGTTTAATTTTTATCTTTCGTATAAATATTAACGCTTATATGTTTTATTAAGGTAAATAAATAAACAAAAAGCAAATGTAATATATTAAAAATGTATCTGTGCTTAACTTTCTTTTCTCATATATCAAAGCCTGGGCTTTAAATATAACATTATGAAATGCTTCAAGACCTCAAGACATATCAAAGTAAAATTTGGTAAAGTTAATGTAACATCGCTCAGTGGGTATAGAGTGAAAGCTTCAAAGAATTGTATTTGTATAAAAATATATTTGCGAAAAGAAAATCTCAAAATTACATTTGAATATTCTATGTTTGAATTATGGAACTGACAATGTAATGGCTTACCGATATATCTTTAACCTGTGAACAAAATTTTGAAAAGTAAATAAAATAAAATAAAAAAAAAATTTTGGCTTCCTGTATTTCTTGATTTGCTGTATCGGTGCATTTGTTTATTATAAGTCGCCATCCTATTTTATTGTGATGTACACTTATTATTTTGTCGGATTTACTAATATGTATATATGTTATCATATAATTATATTATATTTCTATTATGGATTTACACTTTCCAGTATATTTGCAAAACACAATAAGTAATAATTTGCTACAAAATGTCCATTCTCATATATATACATTGTATATATGCGTGTGAATTCTAAGGTATATAAAATGGGTTCTATACTACTGTCCTACTTTTTTCAATCTGTATGTTTCTGTGTATCGGAAAGCTACATTAAGAGATTCGAAAATACCCCCCCCCCCCAAAAAAAAAAAAACACAGCCTAACAACCAACCTGCTAAACAATAAACAGTTCGAAAAATGGACCCTCTTAAAAACTGATTATTTCACATATTGATTTTTATAGACAGGTTAAGTTTACAAGCCAGTGCTGCCTATATTAATAAGTAACCAAGAGAGAGCTGCTACATCCCCACTTTATAAATGAAATTCCCAATCACAAGATACTAAAATGCTTACTTACACAAAGGGGACATTGTGTGTGCTGATAGGGTGCACCAATAATGAATTCTATCTCTCCCATAAGGTTCTATCATAGTTGGAAGCACTGCACAAAGTGTAGCTCCTACAGCACAATCGATGTGCATAGTTTTGGAAGAAGATCAGTTATCTCTGGTTCGATGTGAAAAGGCTGAGTATTGAGAACAGATCTCTCCTTCAGCTAAAACAAACCTGGCTCTTATCAGCCCTTCGTCTGTTTGGCTACAACCTAATTCTTGACATCGATTTGTAGCAAAACTAACAGTAGGTGTTTGTCCTTCACATGGGCCCATGATGGGAGGCAGACCAGTTATCTCTCTATGGCCACTTTGCCCCTGACTGGTGAGTAACTCAGTAACAATGCAGGGTGAGATTCAGGAGTCCCCCTATCAGTTCTGGATTGACCCCTGTGTCCCTGCAAAGCCTATAAATGCCACAATATACAAGCTATAATAACAATATCACCTTTTTTTTACATATTATAATCCAAGATTAACCATTAGCTAATCTAGAATGGCTGAAGCAATGTGTGGCAATTAAGGGGTTCATTCCAGTATTGTATGTGTATATACCAGCATATTGACAATTATTTTTTCTTTTAAATAGATAATAATTCATTTTCACTAATACATATTTATATTTCAGACCAATTGTAGTTATTTCCCGTTTTATCAATTTTTGTTGTTCCATGTGTTCTGTTGAATTTAAGTAGACCAGAGATATCAGCATAATAATTGGTGTCTTTGTTAAAGTCTTCCCAGAAACACTTTCTCTTATTTTGCATCTTCTGTAGTTTCTCATGGCTGTAGGTGATAAAACAAAATGTAGTGCAAGGTAGTAATACAAAGGAATAATACAACTTCTTTAATGTTTGTATTTGCAAATTGTATCATGATATATTTGTTAAGGTCACTCAATTAAAGTGGAATAACTATTTAAAGCATTTATCAATTGCCTACCTAAGTATCTAACTGGCATGCACAGAATATATATATATATATATATATATATATATATATATAAGGCTCATTTGGAGTGATTTTAAAGGTGTTGTTCCTCTTAGACAAAGCAAGAATTGCACTCAACTGTGTGATAATAGGAGATATGTCATTGTATTTTATTCTGAAGGTTAAATCACATTTTTCAGTGACAAAATATCAATATGGCACATGACAAGTATACCTTGCACAAAAAAGTGAATGATGCAAAATTTTCATTGTTTAAAGATGTATTTATTGGCAGCACTTCAAACACTAATGGGAATGATGTTGGAAATGTTACAATCCAGAAGTTTGAAATTGTGTAGACTAGGGGGAACAACAACTAAAATGCTTGTAAGCGGTATGTAGGTGCCTATAGGTGCTTTAGACACCCACATATAGGCAGACAGGTCAGAGCACATGCACAGGTGATTGAAACACCTTTGAAGCCACATTCACTCCACAGTAGCTCTTTAGTTTTCTCTTTCATGTGGATTATTGCATCACTTTTCCTATATCATACATTTATAATAAAAACAGAAATGTGACATTATTTATGGAAGGTGAGATGTTTAAAGGTTACATTACATTTATTTATTCATATAGAGCCAGCAAATACCATAGCGCTGTAGTCCATGATGTAGCACATAATACCTAGAATACACTGGCTAATTATATGATATGACCTTCTTTAGGAGGAAAGGCACAAACCTATGAATAATGTTTTCTGTATTTTAAAATTTATTTCAGTTTACAACATATATGTAAAGTTTTGGAAGGTAATAATTGAATTCATAATTTTGATACTTTAACTTTTAATATATTTAATAAATCTACTGGGGAGGGCTGGTAAATTTCAAGCTGCAGGTGAGACCTCTTCAATGCCCACTATCCAGGACTGTTAAGGGCACACAAATACAATGTAGGAATTTAACTTTAGCAAGAGGGTGGTAGATAATGGGACAGCCTCCCATCAGAAGTGGTAGAGGATAATACAGTGAGCAAATTTAAACATGCATGGGATAGACAAAAAGCAATCCTGAAGACCAAGGACTAATTAAGGTCTGAGTCTCTGTATCAGGAGAAAATGAGCAGATTAGATGGGCTGAATGGTTCTTATCTGCTGTCAAATTATATGTTTCTCTGTAGGAAAATTATGGTTTCTGTAAAACTATTTCTTTGCAATGAAAACGTGCTCTGGACCTGAAGAATGCAGACTCTTACGTCACCTTATTAAATAAACGATGAGCCGGTGCTGTGGTTCCTGTAGAATAGGCTCACCAAGATTGTCCCTTCCTACTTGAAATTGCAGCTGTCTGCAAACTCCCACTTTAATAAATTTTTGCAGAGGGGATTAATTAATGAATGAATTAGTTACGCAAGATCAGCGGCTAAAATATAATTGCCTAAAAAATATAGCGTTTCACAAATTGCTGAAAAAACACGATAATTTGGTGTAAAGTTATCTGAGCATAATGGCTTGCATTTGTATGATATGTGACAATGTATAGGACTAGTGACAACTTCTATTATAGGGCATTATATGAGTCTTATATAGCCAATGAAGAAGGTGAACATATATTAATATGTCCTTTTCTAATGTGGGTGAAAAGGAAAACTGTAAGGCTGGGCTTTAACTTTCATGGGGCCGGAGGGGCTGCTGTCCCCGGCATCACAACGTGAGGGTCATTCTTGAACTAACTGGGACAATTCCGCTGCATTTCCTTGTGCTTCCCTTTGCTTCCAAAAAGTCTATGTGACATCAGCACGAGGCATGACCTCTGACCTTGACATTTATTTGTACAGCACCTGTAGCTTTCCATCAGGGGTAGGCACCATCATGGTGGACATTTACTGGGTTATGTGGTGGACAATTTAATGATGTTCTATTGACCTTCACAAGCCTTGCCACGGACACTTTGTCTATCCCTGATTTCCATAGCGATGTTACAAATTATTAAAAATTGTAATCACGACAATGTTTGTAGTTTACAGTAGTTTAGGTTGAGAAAAGACTTGCGTCCATCAAGCTCAACCCCTTCCCTAGTCCTTGTTTATCGCAGTTGATCCAAAAGAAGGCAAAAAACCCTTATGTCAGCAATTTCCAATTGTGCTTTCAATGGGGAAAAATTCCTTCTCAAATCCATATGGCAGATTTCTCCTTGGATATACTAAATAAATATTAATTCCTATACTTTGTACAATGGTAAAATTATACAATTGTACTAGACAATGTAAAATTGGCTGTAACCTTAACACAAATTAAAACATATTGATACAGAAAGAAAAGAGGCCCCTGGGCTGGCAGTCTTACAATCTATTTGACTGTATGGTTCAATTATTTTTTACTTATGTTTAAGAAAGTGTCCCTGGACCCTAGCATAAATTATTCTGCCACTCATCCCATCACACATAGCCAAGGATCCCAACATCCCATTGGCAGCAGTGATAAAAGCACAGCAAGCCTACAGTACAACTTTTTCTATAAGAAAATCAATAATATTATATATACAATATTTGTATTACTATTTATGTATTACCATGTTGTTATGTATGTACTAGAATAAAATTCTAAGGTTCTTATCTCTATGACCCTGTGTCTTCTTTAGTCTAAGCGCTCACACTAACACACTAACACCGCAGTTAGTGCAACATGCAGATCACTGGTAGAACTGTCAATGCAAACAATGGAACTATCTTTTGGGATCTTGAGCAGAATACGTATTCAAAGGGGAAGTGTCACTTTCACAGCTTTTGGCTGTAAGTAAGTCTATTAATTAAAACTAGCTATAGTTTGTTATTTTAATTTTACATTTTTTGGAAATATTTGGTTTAAATGTATATTTCACTTATGGATCTTAAGTGGCAGAAAGTGGCAGAACTGGCATATCAGGAACTTTGACAAGTCTACCTTGCCTGTTAATTTGCTTCTCAAAAAGAGAATAAGATAAGTTAAATCTTTCTTTGGGGACTTTAAGTATAAATGAATGGGGAAGAATAATAATGAAGATTCTAATAAGAGGGAGTTAAGATGATTCCTCCTTGTGATACATAATACATAACATTTTACCACAATAGTTTGTTTGTTTGTTTCATTTATTTATTTGCTATTCTATTTTTATTTTTGTTAGTATTGCTTCTGATATTGTCTGTATTTTTGTATATTTTATATATTGGCGATATACATTTTTTTATTGACATTATTTATTAAACTTGTATATTCTGTCTCATATTAAGCTCTGTCTCTTGAGGCTTTTTTTTATATATCAAGCGCTGTATCTTTTTATATTTTTGTGTCTCTAATATACATGGCTTTTTTTTATCGTTGTTCATCTTTAAACCATTAAGTAGGTTTATTTAATATACCGAGCATTATTTTAAATGTTGTATGTTGTTGCTATGTTGTTTGGCTCTGTCTATATCTTCCACATTATATACTGTCATTGATTTAGAGATGTAGGGAGACCCCCAGTGGAGGGCATAAAATGTAAGCATCAAAGCAATTCATACATTTTAAACTGAGATTACATATTACAGCTCAAATTAATGTAAAAATAATCACATTTTCCAAATATTTCTTACAGAAGAAATTTTTTTTGTATATCAGCATAATCCTGGCTGTTTATTTGGTTTAAACCTAAACTTCCAAGACACCCAATGATACCTGTAAACTCGCAGGGTTTGACCCAAAGTCTCAACGAGAGTTTTTCCAAAATCTCAGGGTCTCAGGGTGAAGGGACAGCTTCTCAAGGTCACAAAGGCCGACTCCTTTCTATTCTACAGTAATGTGATCATATGTAAGACTCCCACTTGGTGTTGTTCCTATGTAATGGTTCATATCCCTGCTTAAATGCAGGTGGCTCAATTAAGTGTATCTTAATAAAATGTCAAGTGAAAGTTTTCATAACTACCAATATTAGAGCCATTTGGGTAACACATTTGGTGGGTCATAACACAGAGTCTTTAGGGTGGGCTATTAAAGGGTTAATATTACAAGAGTCTAATGGTGAGCTCATTAAGAAAGTTCCCAGGTATGCTGGTAGGCTATGCCATGTTGTAGACCCAATGTTACACCCCTTCCCCCTCCAATGATATCGTTTTTTTTATTTTAGATAGATTTTAGATTAGATACTGGCATAGTTATTGTGTTTTTATACGATGTCATTAATAAACGGTAAATAAATAAGCTTTTAGAAATGAGGGACTTTGGGGGGATTTCAGCCCCAATAGGGTGATCAGCCTCAAGTAATGAAGCCCAAGGGCTGCCACCGGTTTGAATGTGTTACCCTATATAAAAAAAAAATAACCCCCCAATGCCCCAGGCAACTACCTGCAATACCTGGTGCTAGGACCCTACTGGAAAGAAATGTTCATTACTTATTGCCACATTTGGCTCTGCATAATGGGAATTGTATTCCACAGTGGTGGCAGAGGTTGCCAGTGAGTGTATCAAAGGTGAGTTAGGGTCTTAGTTCAGGATGGTAAAAAAACCAACAATTAACACATAAGATATTACTAACACCGATGATTTATTATTATTGATATCATTATTTTTGCATATATAAAACTGACAAAGCCGTAGCTGATAAATGCTGATATATGTCAGATTTAGTAGGTTTAAGATAAAGGGGACTTGCCGACGGCGACAGCTGGCTGCCACAGCAAACACGTCATGTATCTGACTGTCTACCTTCACTCCACAGGAATGTTAATTATAATTTGATGTAATAAAGAGTTCTGAGCTTTTTTAAACGGAAAAAAGACAGAACACGAAAAAAAATATATATAATTGAACTACTAGGATATTGTTAGCGGTGCATTTTATAAGATAATCCATGAAGGCTGAAGCTCAGAAGTCTATTTACTAAAATACAGTCTATAGTATAGAGCTAGCAGAGGTAGCCTGCTAGGCTAGTGCTTTAACCCTTTGAGTGCCGGGGGTCGGGGCACATTTATTCCAACTTTTGGAGTTTTGCTATAGTATATAGGTGACAATCCTTACACAGCTTACACTTTTTCCTATATGTTGTTGTTGTTTTTAGGCGAAGTTATGCTATTCTCGTGTAGCCTGTACATCCTATCATATATCAGGAGGAATCCAGAAAAAGAGAACACCAAAAAACATTTGCCCAAATACCGTATTTCGCAATAACTTCAAAGCAATTAGTAGATGTAACTTAAACGGAATCATTTTCTTTAAAGAAAAACTCCCACCCCCTTAGTAAATGTATCCAGTAGTAGTACACAGCATAGTGCAAGGTAGCCATGTATAGGAAGATGTTAGAGGTTGTAACTGTTTTAAAAACACAAGCCCTAGGTAGAAAATACATATGTCCGCCAATATGCGCCAATCTTTTTCCATATCTGACTCATCAGCTTTTTAGAATTACAACTTCAACTGGAGGATATAAGATTGCTGCTGGGTGGCTCAGGAGTAGATCTTAGGGGGTCCTAGTCCGATAAATGATTTATCATTCCACCCCCTTAATAAATGCACCACCACCATTATGCCCCCACCTCCTTGCATGGTTATCACTCTAGCTGTAGGCATCTTAATGAAAACAAAAAAAAACAAAAAAAAAAAAAAACCCAGAAAAGTAGTGTGTGCGTATGTATTCACCCCCTTTGCTACGAAGCCCCTAAATAAGATCTGGTCCAACTAATTACCTTCCAAAATTCACATATAGTGGTACAGAAACCCATGTGCCGAGAGATCTGGCGCTCCAGAGCTCTGTTAAGTCGGCCAGTTTGGGAGATCTTGGATCTCCCTTGTGTAACTGACACCTTCACACTACAGAGGTTCGTAGCTAGCCAGCACAGCCTCTGTAATGTCTGTTATTCTGTGCCGCACAAGCTTTTGAGTGAAGCACTAGGACATGGCTTCAGCACCGAGTATGCTTCAGGTAAGGCGTGGGGTTCAACATAAAAATGCCTCTGCTCCTCCCAACACCAGGGGCAGTTCTTCTGCCAGCCAATCACAATACTACTCTGTATGTATCCTGTCTAACATTAATAACTTACTTCACAGTATAGTAGTGGTTAAAATTGTCACAGACAAGGACAGCATTCTGGGTCATTGTTCTAACACTAATTTGTTTTGACCTCTAAACTACATTTTATTTCCAGGTGTATACAATATCACTTTATCTATCTTTCTTCCGGCTCCAACATGCTTTATCACAAGGTAGTTCAGTAATCCTTTGACCTCTGAGGTCAACATCTCTTCTTCTGAGTCATATTTGCTTTGTGTAACTTAAAATATCTAGATTTGAATGCTCATCTAGAACATAATATCTACAACTTTATGAGCCTTTGCATTCTGTATGTCAAGAATTTTCAATTTTTCTCAGTTCATTCCAAAAAAAAAAACATGGCACAGCCCTGGCACGTTAAGGCCAATGGGTGGATATGCCCAGATGCACACTAGGTTTTTTATGCTCATGTGTGGGGCACATCCAGCAGCTGGCCACACACTGTAGCACCCAATCTACCACTGGAGTATGTGGCGCCAATGGCCAGCATTTGCCCGTGTGCCAGGTTGCCAGTCCAGGCCTAGCCCTAGGGGTCTGTCTCGAAACTAAAAGGTCCCAGTGAGGATGTATGTAAATATGTACATATGTGTATTTTAATGATATTTTTTAAGGCATAACTTAGTTTCTCTCACTTCCCACCCTGATTGTCTTGCTGTGTTTTGCAGCCCTTCTTTTATGATCGCACATAGTGTGGACAGCTACATAAGTATCATTAAAACCTGCAGGGAATTTGTCATTTTAAGAAATCCCTCCTGTGGGTTTGAACACTCAAATCCCTTAATTGTAACGGTGATCAGCTGTTATGTTGATCCTGTCAGTATGGAACACAATTTATTATTATGATTATTATTATGATTATTATTATGATTATTATTATTATTAAAGTTGCACCTATTCTGTAGAACAAATCCTAGGCAAAATGATAAACCCAAACTGTCATATTCATTACAAGTGGGTGATGGAAACGGCTGTATGGCTAGCGGTAGTATCAGCCATGTGAAATAGGAATTTTTTTTAAGAAATAAGCACATTTGCATATATGCACATTTTTCTTTAAGCATATGCCATTTTTGATTTGGAATGTAATGTATAACCTGTACCTAAATGATAATTAGATCATTTGTTACTATACCAGTATCTATAACAGTATCCAGTGGAAATCCAGTGGAAATCAATAAAAGACTCTGAAGCCATGCAAATGGAAGATCTTGCTGAATCATATATGGTAACACAATGTTGCAATATTTACTATTATTTTGTGTTGATTAATAGAACTAACATGTCTGACCACGTGTAAAAACGTATAGAAGCTAAAGGATGAGTCAGATTCTTTAGAATGACTGGAAATAGGTTATAATGGAAGAACCCTTGTATAAAGAATTATTATTATTATTTAGTTATTCATTTTAAATATAAAATATTATTTTCACAAAGGCTTTCTGTCCACATACAGATTTATTTTACTATTTTGGCCCAAAGATATAAGTGACATATTTTGAGTCACACATATCAATATACAAAACCTACTTGTGAGGACTCCAGAATTTTATGTTTTATGTCACCTATTCCAAACTAATGGAAACTGGTTATGTCTAAACTCCTGGCACCTGTTTTTTTTATTCCATTTACTTTTCTAGATAATGATGGCTCTATTGACTATAGTCCACCTGTTTTTAATGGTGTAGAGCATCTCATGCTTGTTTGAATTCTCTCGCTGCTGTTCCACTTATCTAGCACCCTCCTTAAGCAGGCAATGTAAAGCATCAGAAAAAGTAAGCAGGGTGCCCTGCTGTATATCTAGATGTATTTGTGACAGAGGGAGGTGATTCTGCCACCCCTCTTGGAAAGAGTTCAGAGGAGAGCTACTAAAATGGAAATTGTTTCCAGGATAAAAATTTCCAGATATGAATAATAGATCTCAATATGTGTAGCTAGGAAGAAAGAAGGGAGAAAGGGAGATGTGATAGAAACATTTAAATGATTTAACACAGTACATGTTTATTTCAGAAAAATTATAGAATGGTCATGATCTAGAACTGGAGGATCAGGGTTCAGATGTAATGTAAGGAAGCTTTACTTTACTAAGAGGATGGCAAATAAGCGGAACAGCCTCCCACCAGAAGTGGTAGAGGCTATTACAGTGAAAGAATCTAAACATCCATGTGGTAGGCCTTTAAGCCCTCTAAGGTCTAACATTTATCCTCCTTTGAAATAAACTTCCCTTTTGTACTTGATTGAAACCCCTTGAAATTTGTATATCGCAACTCCACTCTCTTCTCCAAGCCATACATATTGAGATTTCCCAGTCTTTCCTGATCATTTTTATCCTGCAAACTATTCAACCATGAGAAAGGAGTCCAAACTGAAATGGATGAGCTTTCAAACCAAGTATCTGTGATAGGAAAGAAGGTACAGTTTATATGCCTTTATATACCTGTAAAGCTTACAAAATGTTTTCTTAGCTTAATGGAAATGTATTTCATGCTAGAACTCATCTCTCATGGGGTGCTTTGACATGACAGGTAGCTTATGTGCTTTGGCCCAAGTGCAGTACTGAAGACTGAATATTTATTGAATGCACAGATTTGTTTGGATAATGCATCCCTCTTCTTAAAAAGTGTACTTAATAATTTAGTGCAGAGGATGTTGTTGACAAATAAATATAATTTGCCTATGAATTCTATAGCAATTGGTATTTCCTAGCACACATGCAGCTAGTTACAGCTAGTGTTGCTAGGTGTTCAGATTAGAAATGCTAGTGGCATTGTGTCTGTTTACAATATTGTAAAGCATGCATTTTGCTTCATATACATCACATACATTTTATATATATATATATATATATATATATATATATATATATAAATAATAAAATATAGTATTTACTGAAATGTCGAGCCTTCTGCAAAACTGTATATGTAAAATGAATTTTAATGATATAAAATCCCTAGTTTGCTCCATTTAATTAAGGCTGAAGGATGCGCTCAGCTTGTTGAACAATGCTCTGTCAATTTATCTAGTAGGTAAAAGTCTTTAGAGCTCTTAGGTGTACAAATCTGGGCAATATGACTGTGAATGCCTCCAGGGGGCACTGTTCTCTAGTTAATTTTTCAGAATGTTTAAAAAAAGATCTACAGTAGCCCATCTCCATCCATTTTTACTGCTGATAATAGATTGAGATGTAATTAGATCGAGTTTTCTATAATTACTATTTTTCTATAATTACTAGTCAGTGTTTATCCTCTAGAATGGTGTTTCTAGGATAGTTATGGTTTCGCTCCCAGAATTAAAAATGCATTGTGTAGGGCCATCACCCGTGAACTTTATTGTCAAGAAGAGCTTGGTAGTGGCTGAATAATACATGGTGAAATTTGTGAGATTTGTGTGAGTCACATTGACAGTTTAAAAATGCATTATGCGGGGTTAATTCAGCCCTTCTTGAAAAAAACCTACTGGGGTGCCTTTTCATAATATACGGTAAAGTTGGTGAGTTTAAACTGCAGCTCTTTGCAAAGCTACTTGCAAACTCCCACTTTGAGGAATATGTTCTTTTTTGGGAGTTGATAAAACAATTCCTGCTTGCACTGATAGGGGGCACTGTGACTTCACTGCTTCTGTAGAATTTCAAAGCAATTCAATTTGTATTTTAACCTATAATTACATAATTGATGTAAAAGATCTAAATTATAGAAAAAAAACATTCACATTTGGTAAATCACAATCACACGCTAATGGATGTGTGGAGCCATGTTTGGGCATTGGATATTGTGTATTTTTCAAACTATATGCCATTTAGTTCCCTCTCAGGCATGTCCAGTGCATTAATGTGAGATCCAGTGGGTATAATAGATGTTTGTGTTTCTGTAGTGTGCACATATGTCATTAAATTGCTGGTAATGGGGTAATATGTAATGTGTATAATGACATTTATTAACCTCTTCACCAGCAGCAGTGATGGCAGTTCATGCCACTTCATCTATCCCTGAATAAAAATGCTTAATGTGATCACTCTGCAAATGAATTCCAAGAGGGATACAATTTGTATGTAAAATAAAACATGAAAGTACTTGTGGACATCAAACAACACATCACAAGAAAATAATGAAATTAAGTTAATGGTTAACCCCCGTAAAGCTTGTCAATCTGAATATTATAGATATACAGTAAATTAATATTTAGTATTGATGTTTATGGGTAAGGTAAAGCATTATAACAAATACATATTTTAAAGACAATGTTGTTACATAATTATACTCTGGTTCATAACTTTTAAAAAAGCCCCTAACCTTGGATGCCTGGAATAGAGCTCCATGACGTCTCAACAATTGGCAAACTGAAACCTTGAAACTGTACTATTTAAGGAAAGCTAACATATATAATATATAAACAGTAAGTTAACAAGATCTAATTGTGCTATATTTGCTTTTCATAGATTTGTTTGGAAGGCTATAAAAAGGAATACTTTTCAGTGGAGCAATGACAGGTAGACAACCTTTTTTCTTTTAGGTATAACCTAGAAAGTGTTGCCATTGAAGGACATCAACTTTCAGTCATCAACTGCAACCCAACTCATATGTGCTCCTTAGTACCCCCCCCCCAGACATTCATGCCTTCTCAAGTGAGGAGCCTAATCCTAACCCCAAAAATAAATACCATCCCTAAATAGAATGTAAAAGAGGTACCATGTGCCCAGACCCCACTACTTTATTTGGGCCCTCAGCAACTGATCCTTGGTCTGACTGAGGTTAATTGGAGGTGCAAGCACATGCAGTATAATGAAGGGGGATGGAGTGACAAAGAAGGAATGCTTAGGGGCAGTCTTAAGATGGGGATGTTTGAGGGTTGGAGAACACCAGCTTAGGCGTGCCTCTTGCAACATAAAGTTTGTATTCCATCTTTGTAGGGTCAACCTAAATTGATGGTTATATTTCTTTACCTTTATCTATAAGGCTAAAAGTAGCATGAGTTGCATTCTTTAGAATACAGAATATCTCACTCTGTCATTTAGAATGTGACATTTTACACTTAGTAACAAAACTACAGGGCAATAGAGTGGCCAATGTGGTCACTTTTGGCTACTGGAGCAAATATCGGTGAGTACTATACAGGTTTCTAACTGGTGGCTCTTTGGTCAGACATGGACCTTCAAAGGTTTGGATTGACCTTTGGCTTCCCTGAAGGACCTGTATGTTGTATTACATTACATCCTTAAGGCCACGTTCAGTGAGGTACAATAGTACAGCTACATGTGGACCAGCCTCTGGAGTGGCCCTGGGGGCCACATGTCTCACACTGGTATACCACCTCTACATTCCTTTCTTGAATACAAATGCATTGTTTTCAAGGTAGTAATTTGTGTTCACCTTAGTATCGGTGTGGGGGGGGGGGTTTGGCTATACGAGTACATGAGTACAACATTGGGGCAGCGCTTTCTCTACTTCTGGAGCAGTGAAGCAGCGGTTGGTAGGAAAAATGTCCGTACCTAGACACCACTTTCTGTGCAATAGTCATTGTTGCATGTGAGGCATTTAGTCAAATGTCCTTCTTGAAGTATTTTGCTGCCTACCCCTGGGAAAAAAGTGTACAAGAAAGTGCTTACCACTGGAATTGATGCAGGATCTCAAAATATGTTTATGTTTCCATAGAAAGGATTAGTTAGGCCTCGTTAAGAAAATGCCATTCCATTTGCACCTGCTACTGACTGGAAATTAATCATTTGCTAGGAGTTCAGAAGATAAAAATGTAATGAATGTATTGCGTCCAAAACTTTACAAGTTTCTTGGATGTGTCCAAGCAAAGTTTCTAATGAATATCAGTTGCTGTCTGTTTTTTGAATTATGAAGCATGTTTTAGAATCGATCCAAAATGTTCAGCCATATTGTGTGTTTTCAGTTTTCTGAAACTGAAAAATGCTAGCTTCAAGGATGACCTCTCAACAATATTGTCTATCCCACATTTGATTTCTTCCTTAATAGCCTACATCAGGCTTCTCGCAGTAAAACACAAATATGCCGACACATATTGGTTTTTTTTCACAGTTCTTGGAATCAATCATCATACTCAATATGCATAAGTCAATAATTTCAGCGCATATAATGGAATTTGCCACATTGCCACATCAAGGCTATAGACCCCTAGCAAATGGTTATTTTCCACCATCTAAAAAAAAAGAAAAGAAAGATTTCAAAGAAGAGTTGCAATATCGATGACAGAAAGAGACACAAAGAGCGTTAAGATGAATTGCATTTGTAACTCTGGAAAAGAGACACATATTGGGTAGCTTCATCACAACGTATAAAAACATTCAAAATATGGGTGATGAATAGGACAGTTATGAAAGCTAAAGAAGGACAGTGTTCACGGTAAGGGCTGTAAACCTATATGTATGGTATGGTATGGTATGTACCTGTAATGGTGGTGACCGCAAGTTCATTTTTGGTGGAAAAGCAAATGTATGGTATGTAACCATACCTCCAATCGTAATAAATAAACCATATCTACCTTTGAATAATTTGATTAAACCCACCTGTGAAATGTGTTATGGACCTGGTATAAGAAATAACATCGCTCCAGAACATCAAGTCTTTCAGAGTTAGACCACATATGAGATAAAAAACTAAGAACTGGAAATATGTTGTTCCTCAAATAATGATAATAAAAAGAGTAATTAAGACATTAAAGTTATATATATGTAAAGAGGCATTTGTAAGGTTCCCTTGTAGCTACTGTGTAGCCAAATAAACAAATAAATGCATACACTTGTATGTATCCCCACCAAACACATCACCTGCTGATGCCATGCTCCATTAGCCACCAGCTGAGGAAACAAGATTATCTTCTAGTGGGATCCAAAGACAGAGAGTCCATGTACCACTACAGCTCTACAGCTAAAGGGATAAACTGAATCCCTAATCCCTTCTACATACAATGAATCCTCTTCACTTGAAAGATATGTTCAGAGAGGTGGAAGTCTCCCTTTGGGAGAAAGTAATTGCACAACAACATTGGTTTACACTTTTGCTCTTAGAAGTAAAAGGATTCTGACCCACCTAATTTGGTAACTAAGATGATGAGGCTCTATTTAAAGTTAAATTGGGGGAGCACAGATACTTAGTACATGTACCATCAGGGGGCATGCGCTATCCTGCCTGTGAGGGCAGTGCCCTGTCACAATAAGGTCCAGCCAAGGAACACGTCCAGCTGTGAGGTCAGGTTGTGACCATGTGATGCTGACCCTCACACCTGGCTTTTAACCACATTGTCATAGTCCAGAGTCTATTGAAATGTATGGCTATGTCTCTTCACAATCACAGGTGCCTTAGTTTCCATAGTGAGACCAGTATGGTTTATTCACCACCTATAGAGTTCATGCTATAAGGTTAGTTAATGGTTATCAGTATTTTATATGTATGAACCTTCTCCAGCCTCTGGTGAAGTCCATAAAAAGAAGTAGAAACATTGTGCTGACTGGTCAACCAAAGTGAGTAGTAAATTATGAGGTTTAGCATCCACAATAATTGGAATCCCATTTGCATCCTTTTGTGGCAATATACTCTGAACATCATCTGACAACCTTTAAACTGTGTTTGCAACATTGTAACCTTTGTAACACAAGTGTGACATGTTACAAAAAGTCCAAAATATATAAATATATAAAAAAAAGTAAAATTATTTCCTTTATTAAAACATTCAGAGAAAGGGTAAGAAAAAGAACTGAAATGGTGGACATGGTAAAATTTCGGGGTCTCTCACCTCATCATCGTATTAAACATGTTGAATGCCTTTCTACTTTCTCTCTCTTTATTTTTCTTCAATGGATTCCAACAATTTAGCAAGTTCACCAAGCTGTGTCATGCTTCATGACTAATTCACATATTTAAATAGGAG